>OY804258.1:39242879-39842879 GCA_963680825.1 Meiosimyza decipiens
GAAATCTTCTTTTTAGTTTGTGGTTCTAGCAAATTTAATTAAATAATTTATATATTTGGTCAAAACAAATTTTCAAATGCTAATTAATACTTTGCGAAACATTAATTTTTTTATACATCAACTCTAAACTTAAAATTTGCAACTTTTGTAAACACAATTTAAACAAATTAAACAATT
Organism: Meiosimyza decipiens; assembly: GCA_963680825.1. Classification (NCBI taxonomy): domain Eukaryota; kingdom Metazoa; phylum Arthropoda; class Insecta; order Diptera; family Lauxaniidae; genus Meiosimyza; species Meiosimyza decipiens. The sequence goes on from OY804258.1 coordinate 39,243,057, forward strand.
GCTACTTAATATCCTCGCAGAAAATCGAATATATACATAAATACTTCATAACTCATGTATTTGCAAAAGAATTATTCTTTTGCTCACAGCACACCGTATGAGCAATTTTTTGAAACTTTAATAAAGCAATGTTATTCTTCTCTGTAAGACAAAAAGAATGACACCTCATTTGTTAAAATCGGTTCAGTAGTTTAGGAGTTATGGCTTCTTTTTTACCAACATTATTACTTGCGTTTGCAGCGAGTGAATCTGCCACGCACGAAAAAATTCAATATGTAAAATTTGCAAAACACCAGGCCAACATAAACCGACAGCAAGCAATCGATGTTTCTTGCTTGACTTTAAATCGCTATTGCTCGGCTATTACTCAACCGATTTTAACAAATGTGGTGTCATTTTATTCGTTAAGTGTTCTATTTTTTGGTAATAAAAAAAATAATAACATCAATTGCGCATAGAGGGCGCTGTAGTCAAAACAGTTTTTTAAATGCCTGTAACTTGAGAACCGGTATACCAATTTTAATGAAATTCGACAGGTTAAGTTTGTGCGACGCATTTTATCATATAAAAGGATCAAAAGCACCAGGTGATCATAAACCAGCAGCAAGAAACGAGTGTTTTTTACTTCACTTGAAAACGTTATTGCTCGGCTATTACTAAACCGATTTTAACAAATGAGGTGTCATTGTTTTCGTTAGGTAATCTGGTTTTTTGCTATAGAAAAACTAATAGCATCAATTGCACATAGAGGGCGCTGTACTAAAAAAAGTTTTTTAAATACTTGTAATTTAACAAAAGGTAAACCAATTTTAATGAAATTCGACAGGTTAAGTTTTTGCGACGTATTCTATCATATAAATATGTTTATAACATCAGGTGATCATAAACCAGTAGAAAGTTACACGTAATGGTTGCGCTTCTTTAAAATGATATTGCTCAACTATTGCTGAAGCGATTTTAATAAAAGAAGTGTCATTTTTTGCGTAAGGTCTTCTAGTTTTATAGTATTGGCAAATGAAATGAAATAGATTTTATATAGAGGGTGCTTTTGTCAAAACAAATCTTAAAATGTTAAATTCTTGATAGTGACTTCAACAACTTTAATCAAATTTAGTTAGGGGCCAGCAGTCTTGGTAGTTTGTGGCAACAACTGTTTTCGAAGGTTAGCATTCCCTTGTGCATCTCCATGAAGATGTCATTTGTGGATATATTTAATCTCTAGTCCTTTAATACCTCAAAATTAGAGCTATTGATTGCAACACGTTCAGTGAACGCCAGACCTACTTACGATGTTAGTTTTTAAGGCACTAAGTGCTGCAACTCCGATGATGCTCGGGAAAAACTATTTTTATGATGAATAAATTTTGTCCTTTGGAGATCTTCCAATTCTGCGTTAGGGATGTCTCATTTTACCTACAAATGAAGAAAATCTCACGAAAGTGCTTATGATTTTAAAGCTACAAAAATTTTTATTAAGGACTGCTTAGTTATATGATGTGACAAATATGTGTAAATTCAATTAACGTTCGGTGAAAAGATTTTGAATTACATTTAATTACAACAGTTTAATAATAAATACAAATACAAATATATTTAAATCTATTGTTGAAAGCGGGCAGTGGAAAATACTAAGGCCAATTGTTGTACGGTCTTTATTCATTGCTTTAGCACATATTCCTGTTTCAGCTGCTTATATTCACGTATACGTATATACTCCTTTTACTTCACTCCCACTGGGCACATAAGATTCCACGGGCTCATTTAATTTTCAAGAAGAAAATTTGGGATTATTGTAATCGATTGTCCATTCTATAAAATGACAATACACATTTTAATTCCGATAAAGTCATGATTTTCTGATGTCGTACTCTAAACAGAGTCTCGTGCGTTGTCTTGGTCCGCAGCAGATCTATTGCCATTATTTTTGTTGGTGCTTTCACTATAAGACAAAATATATACAAAGTAAATGTGTTAATTAATTTATCATTTTATGTATATAGTTAACTGGCAATTTTTGAATCGAATACCTAAATATTCTGACTAACAAAATATGTAGGTTTTCGGGTAACGGGAAGCAATTTTATTTTTGATGGAGCTAATTTGAAGAAAGAGAAGTTGGATTTTAATCGTCAATGGCTTCCTAACTGGACACGGTGGGGTTAAAAAAAACCTGGGAACATGGAAGCACAGGACGAGTAGCACACATTTTTCACTATGCTATCTTAGCAAGAACCAAACTTTGTGGCATAGGTTCATTATTCATAACATCATCGGCAGTTTCTATAAAGAATACATAGAGCATAGCTTCTTTTTCTATGAAAGAACGCTGTAATTCGATGATATCAATTGAAACTTTTCGATCAGCGCTTTGGAGGAATCCCCAGAGTGACAGATGCAGCGGAAGACTCTAAACTTTGTTACGGTAAATAGTAAGTAGCAAATATTTTGTTAAAAATCGGAATGACCTGACATCATCAAACGACCCAGAGATTGAAATAGTTATGGAAGTAAATATTCGATATATTCAACTAAGACTCTAAAAGATGCCAGATTACTTACCACTGACGGTCTTTTAAAATATTGTTAATATTACTCAGCCCTAATAAGTGAAATCAGCGCAACTATCGAATAAATAGTTCTTTGAGTGAATCACTTACTTAATTTTAGAAATCCGAAATTTCGATCGAAAAAAAGTAGTGTAGTTGTGAAATTTGAAAAAAGCTTCCAACTGGACTGAAAATTTTGCATAATTTTTTTGCAATTTTGTCCCATCGTATAAAAAATAAAATTCTAATTAAAACTACGTAACGTAAATGAAAATCAGTCAACGGCATTTGTTCCAAAAAGTGGAAAATTTAATTTGTCCGTCTGAGTTTGTTTACATTTTTACACTTTTTTCATTTTACATTTTCACTTATTTGCGATGGGTTTAAATTTTAAGGGGTCGGCAAAATTTAAAGTGAGAGTGTTTGGCGAGAGGAGAGAGGCTGCACCGCAAGAAATTTGTAACTTAATATCGATTTTGCGGTAGAATGTAGAAAATAAAAAAGATTAAACAAGATGCTTAGAGTTGTCGAAAAATCATAAACAAAGCAACATCGAACGCGGGCATAGCGCTGTTGTCTTTAAACTTATCAAAAAAAAATGCTTAATTCATGCAATCTCAAATTCCTACATCAAAAATTCATTCAATTGGGACAGCACACATATTATTTAGATCAACAATTTGGTTACAGTTTCTTATTAACAATGAGTTGATGGAAAAAATGATTATAATCTCAGAAAAAATTGATTTAATTCATGATAAAATGAATCATCTAGATTTTTCCAGAACTCAATATAATCGCTCTGCCCTGGTTGGCCATTTCGCTTCGAAGTGTTACTAATTCTAATTGAATTTGAAATTCAGGTATAGTAATATCACACTTGAAAGGATTTTCAACTACATCAATAAACTTATTTAGTTCATCAAAGTCCCTGAATCTGTCTTCGAAATTATTCAATAAATTTTCTTTAATACTAGCATATTCACATTTTTTAGCTGTCTTATCATCGGCATATATAAGAGCCGTTTTCGGAAAATTGGAAAAATCATTATATCGAAATTCGCATATAAGCAAAAATAATGTAGTCATAAAATTAAATTATTTGTTATTGTATTGTATATATTAAGGTTGTAAGTTTAATTCATTTAAATATTAACTAACGTCAGAGAAAAATGATCAGTCTAAACTAAAATCATTATCTTGCAACCTGCATCAATAGCATTTTGAATCATAAAATACGTTTTATCATTTGCCATAACTGTATTAGAAATTCTCTACGTGCATAACAAGCAAAAAGTAAATACTACAGCCGCGCTTGATGTTGCTTTGTCAATGGCTTTTCGACAACTGAATGAAAGAGCATGAGAAAATGTGTAATATTTGATCGCACAATTGTGCTATGCGCGCCGACCCCTAGTTTAAAACCAAAATTTTTCCACAATATTGATTAGACAGCGTTTACACGAGGAAACTCTTCAAAGAAAGTTTCCCTGTCTGTAGGCAAGAAGGGAAAAACGAAAGGGTGGTGTAAAGAATTTGTCGTACACGCGAAATTCCTTTCGTTCTATTCTTTAGCTGATATTATGCTTTGAATTTACTTTTGTTGTGGCGGGTTGACGCAGTAATTGCTTTGAAATTTTCTTGCACAAACAAATTCTAGTTTCCGTGTGTAAACCCAAAAGAAATTCACAAAAGAGAATAGACAAGAATTTCTCAAACTGAATTTGCTCGTGTAAACGTTGACTTAGAATTGGTGTCCGCTGTATTTCCGCTAATTTTTTTCATAATTTTCACTTTATTTCAAATAAATTTGGAACACAAAAAAAAAATGACTTTTGTGAATTGTCAAATTGAAACAAAAGTATAAAAAACCAAAGATGATGAATGAGCGCTGCAAGTAGTTATCATAACAATAACAAGCTTTTTTTAATATTTATAAAATTTATTAGCTCCGATTATATTAGTTCTTGATAAGGTCTAAGACTATTTTAGATAATGTTACTATTCAAGTGACAGGCAAGCAATCAAAATATTATTTATTTAGAAAACTAGTTTATTTAAGAAAAATTTTAAAAGCGCACCTGTAATCATGCGGCCAGGATTAAAGAGAGACTGTAATTTTGATATTAAATTTTTTACTTCTTTATTTGTTGATTTTTCTTTAAGTTTTTTTTTATACAACTGAATGAATAATATTTTAAGTTATTAAACGAAATATTTTATGTTGTGCCAATACAAAATTTGCTTTAAGTCAACGTTTACACGAGCAAATTCGGTCTGAGGAATTCTTGTCTATTCTCTTTTGTGAATTTCTTTTGCGTCTACACACGGAAACTAGAATTTGTTTGTGCAAGGAAATTTCAAAGCAATTACTGCGTCAACCCGCCACAACAAACGTAAATTCAAAGCATAATATCAGCTAAAGAAACAAATTCTGTACACCACCCTTTCGTTTTCCCCTTCTTGCCTATAAACAGGAAAACTTTCTTTCAAGAGTTTCCTCGTGTAAACGCTGTCTAAGCAAAATATTTCAGTGTTGCTGTCATTCAGTAAACAGCACTGAATTAAAATTAAATGAGTGAACGAACGAGTGAAAAAAATCATTCGATAGTCAAAATCATTCAGTTACTAACTATCGATTTTTGAAATCACTCGATAGTTCTCAACACCACTAATTAGTCTAATAAGTCTATGCTTCAGGCAACGTTCCGTACAATTCCACAACACAACTGGTTCCTTGGAATTTACCTCACATGGCTCTGTTTCTTGTGAATTTTTATGAAATGGTAGGTGGTGAATAATTTCACCACTTTTTGTATGTTGACATTTGCATTATCGATTTCTCGCGATAGGTTACGCTTATGGAAACTGCTGCTGTCAGCGCATATTTTACCACAAAGTCTTTTCAAAATAGGGCTTATGTTACAATTTTTATTGGACTGTTTGTTGTTGGTGCCGTTTTGTTGTAATGACCGCGTTTTGGGGTTTTACTTTTACTTTGGTCTTTTCATCATTGTGTAACACTGTTATAAATCGATTTTTTAGTATTCCGATAACTTTTTCGCAAGATACTTAGATGTCAAAATAAAACAGCTGATGATGTTTGTTATGGAAATTGGAAAAACAACTAAAATTACCCCAAACGCTATTATTTTGAGGTAAATAGTGTTATTATAGTGCATTCCGGATTTAATATATGAATTCTTAGTGCTGCAGAATTAACAAAGTTCAGAAATGAACACATAGAGCCACTGCGACAGGGTCTTAAGCAAACTCTTCCAGGTAGCATTGAAGATGCGATCGAATTGCAGAAATTGTATGGTACGTATTTGTGTTTCAATAATTGAATTAAAATCAAATTAATTTTCTTTTTGAGCTTAGCAGATCTAAAGAAACAAATATCAGTGCCACGAATTGAACGATTGGGAGGACGTGCTCTGGCCGAATGGGATGTTGAGCAAAATGCGGTGCGGGTCATACGCAAAGATGGCAAATTTGGAAACTTTGGTTATAGCCAACATGGTCACTGCTATTTGGAAAACTTTGAGGCACTTTTCTTACTAGAATTGGTACGTAAAATCAAACACTTTTCTCTTCTAAATTTTGAAGAAGGTTCAAGTCACTAAAAATATATTTGACTCATTGGATCAAACACATTTTAGGGCCCAGTGAAACTTTTTTTAAATTTTGACCGAAATGAGGGTGTTGTTAAATATTAAAAAACAATATCCAATTCAAAATTGTAGGTCGGACTCAAAATCTGACACGGGAGTAAAAGTATTTCCTTGAGGTTTTAATCCGTCGGTGGGGGTGCCACCCCTATTTTTTTGTCAAGCCTATCCATATTTTTGAACATACTTTGTGGTTCGAATTAGTTAGAGGTATCTTTTTCAGAACAAATTTAATTTTTTTTAGTACATTATTAAAATGTGGGAATTTCTTGGCAGACTGGCAGATTCATAGTGAAAAAACTCAAAAAAAGACTTATCATTCTGCCGGAACTAAAGTGACATCAGGATATTGTCAATTTTGTCCAAAGTCTTGATGAAAATTCTTACCAGAATGAGCGAAAAAATAGAATCATCTGGCATCATTGTGGTAGAACCACAATGGCATCATGAATTGTCAATCCCATCGAAGGTCTTGATAAAAATCCTCCGAAATCAACAAACAGGTTTTAGCCCAAAAAAATCGTGTCAAATCGTGATTAAATGATTACCATTTGTACTATAGTAGACTCTCATTAAAAATCGCGACAAACCGATAACATATTTTGTATGGAGAATGCACCCGATAACTTACTATTGAATTGATTTAGATGGATTTAGGTAGGACAACGTTTGCCAACGACCGTCCAGGACGTAAATGGGTATGAGGCTAGAGATAGGGACACATACAGGGAGAGTAAAACAGTGTCTGCAGGATACGATAGTACTTAATATATATATGTGCATACATATGTATATACAATTTTATCTCGTTTAAGAATAATAATACATACATACCAACTTACAAAGCTTTCCTAATTTTTTCTTAAATTTCTATAACAGGGTCGTCTGCAGCTCGAATATAAATCTCAACTAGTATCAATAGAACAAGCCTACATGTTGCTGCTTGGCGAAACGACTTCAATAAAATTTAATGAATATCTTGTCTATTCAAATTTAATGCGTGTTGGATATATACTTACCAAACATAAGAACATTTGCTTTGCCGGATCTAATGTCACCCAAACTGATTGCATTTGGGCCCTGCTACTGAAATCAGTCCAAAATATAAATTTACCTAGTCGCATTGTTAATTCTTCACATTTTGACAAAGTCAAACTATCGATGGAAGCAATCGAACAGCGGATTTACTATCAGAAGAGCGAAATCAGTGAATCACAACCAAACCCTTATAACTTTAAGCGTAAGCTACAAGTGACAACCAAGCGAAAATCATCCTGGGCTCGAGAAGAAAATAACCTTAAAAAACGTAGACGTATAGAAGAAACAAAGCTGAAAACAAGTTTTTTAGATTTTCTTAAAGATGAGCCTGAATACTTAAAGTTTCAAAACCTTTTCGAAAAACTAGATATAATACAGTTGAAATCAGAATATGAATGTGATGAAAGTTGTAAAAATTTAAAAATTAACTTCGACTTATATTTGCACAGAGGTGGCTTCAAAAAGAGCGCACCCAACGCGCCTAATTTTCGTCTGATATTATTGCAACCAAATGAGAGCTTCCCCACAAACGGCATGATTTCGAAATGTTACGAAGCACAGGAATATAAAACTCCACTGCTCATTGTCTCCATTAGCGAATCTAAGCATATACAGGCATTTATTTATTATTTTACTTAAACTCTAAATGCCTTTGTTTGTGGTATATTGATTAATATTTACATTGCATTTATCTATTCAAAAAACAGTTTTATAAAGTAATAATAAGTACACGGTGTAACACCGCGTTCAAATAAAATAATAAGACAAAATAAAAAGCAGCTTGTTTTTGTTTGAAAATGCTAAGAATGTCGCTTAGGTTGAGGATCAGTGGAATTTAAATTTATCAGTGACACCTTAAAAAGAACACTTTCTTAAAAAGATACATGTACATTCTAAATGTCAAAATAACAAGTCTTCATTTATAACAGCTATTAAAATTAGTCTTGGCTTTATCCCAGGACACAAAAAACTTTAGATGAACGATGCTACCTGGGACATTGTAGAAAAAGGAGATCAGACGTTCGTATAAAATAAGAACGTCTCATGCAAATAAGATAAACGTGAAATGTACAACGACCTCGCAAAAGTTAGAGATCTCCGCACGGTTTATGAAAACACACGCAAGATTACAGAAAACAAATTCAGACAGAGTAAGCCAATCAAAAAGAAAAACACGGCTTAGTAATACAGATGACTAGCCTCCTCCCTCCCCCTGCGTTACTCTGTGAGAAGACCACAGCAACAGGCTCATGCCTGCCTTCATTAACGGACACAAAAAAGCTGTAAAGTTCTTAATATAACAGAGCAGCGGTGCGCAGATCGTATAGTTACCGAAATTTTGATAGCTTACATGAAGTATCCTGCCCGGATCAATTTGGGAAGAAGAACGAATATCTGAAGACTCATAACAGCCTAGGAAAATTCCAACAAAGGAAACTATCACTATGTCATAACTAGAAAAATATCACGTCCAAAGTCTTTATGAAAATTCTCCTGCCAGAGTCAGAAAAAGATAAATAGAACCACTCATCCGGAAACAAGAGGCATTTGTGCATGAGAGCGTATACAGATAATAATGAATATTCTTCGCACTATCATGAAGCAGACAAATGAGTAGCATGCTTTGTTACATTTAATTTTCATCGAATTGAATCTGAGATGCATTGAACAAACGAGGTGGAGCATCCAATATCATCAAGGCTCAATGTGAAGGTTTCGAATGTAGAGCATTACATAGGGAAAACAGGTATGCTGTCACCAATATTTTTTCCGATGGTACTGGACGATACTGTCAGCAGAGCTTAGACTCTTAAAATCGTGGTATTCAATGGGCTTTCAGCGAGCATCTGGAAGACCTCGCTAATTCTAATGACATATGCCAACTCGCCGCCATGCAGCCAGACATGCGTTGAAAATTCACTGCTGTCAGATTATCTGCAAATCAAAACAACAAAAGGGAAAACGAGCATAGAAGTAGATAACTTTACTTACTTGGTAAGCGTAAAAACACCTGATGGTGGTACTAATATGGGCATCGATGCTAGAATCAACAGAGCATAAGATACTGCTCAGCTTCGCAATGTCTGGCAATCTTCGTTTTTGTCAACGACAACTAAACTCAAAATATTTGAACCAAACGTGAAGCCAGTTCTTTTACATGACAGTGTTCACCAACGATTCTGAAAATTTGATAGCCTAGGACTCGCATTTCTAATGTCAAATTGCTACCCAGATGCCGTCAAATTCTGATTTCGATTCAAACTAAACGGCGAGAATGAAAATAGATAGGACACAGGTTGCGGAAATTACCAACGGAAAGCAAGCATTGAAGTTCATCCCTTAGAGTAGCAGAAAACGCGGTATTCCTAAATCATCGTAGAAACAATCAATAGAACTGCAAATACGTGAATCGGGGAAAGGTGGAAAAAAATGAAGGCATTCGCTACAAGGAGTTTAATTAGGTAACAAGAGACTCTTAGTTTAATATCATATTTTTTACTGAGCCTCCTTTTCAGTACTGTAAGTGCAAAATACACAAAAAAAAGCTAAAATTTTGGCGCACTATGTTTATATTTTGCTATGATTCTTAACTGGTTAATGCAAAAAGTAAAATAAAGTATGCTTGCAAGTTGGCTAACAAAACGTGTTGCTGATACCATGTAGCAGCGGTTGAAGCTAGTATAACCCAATTTTTGTTTCTTTGATGAAGCTCAGTAAAAAAAATAAAATATTTGAAATGTTAAGTTTTTAAAAAAATTTTCTCAGATTCTTAATATGATCGAGATTTATCGTTGATCCTACGCTGCCTGAAAGATATAAAACTGGAATTTGAGCTTAATTAATTTCCACGTGGGCAGATTTCAGATATGTAGACATGTATGTGTTGGTGCGTCTTCAAAAATCAATGCAGATTTTTCAAAATTCGCTATCTAAGGTACACACAATGGTTCGTCAAAAAACTCAAAACTAACACTAACCCACGACCTTTGTGCCGGGGTATAAAGAAGAAAAACCTTGAAAAATAACCTCCTACTACAGGCGATACTCAGAAGCTTTTGCAGCTTTTTTTCTCATAGCAATTTTATTCGGCGCTCTCCGCAAGCTCTGTACTGAACTTGTTTACAAGCCAAAACAAAACAACTGTGCGCAGCAGATACAATCTGAACAGCGTCAAATTTGTTTTCATTGAATATATATGAAAATTAGACATTTGTATCCATCAGTGAAAACTCAAAATAGCAGTGGAGGTGAAGCTAAAAAATAAAAAGTTCGTTATTTTCTCAATAAAATTTGTGTCGGTGGCTATGTGCCGTTAGAAAAGGAGAAAAAAGCTTTAAGATACAAATACGCGACATACAAACGCACGTACAACGTAAAAGTATCTTAGGGACTAAACATTTTAATTCATTCAGTCGCGGTCGCAACTCGCTGCATAAAGGCTGAAATACCTTATCGCTCGTCACTAAATTCGTGTGTGGCTACGTAACCAGTGTAAAAAATTGAAAATCGTGCTACTGTAACGGGTGCTTGTGAATAGATAAAAAATAATTCAAAACAAATTATAAATTTTATTTTGCACAAGACAAATAAATTACATTTAATCATAATGGTAAGTTTTTTTGCGAAGCACCGGGTTTTTAAAAGTTCTTGGTTAAGATTTTTAAAAAGTGACTAAAAGTTTGATTTATGGATAACATTTTCAAAGTTTTCTAAAACATTCGTTTCGTTTGAAAAATGTTCATAGTTTAAAAAAAACTCCACTAAAATAATTACACAGACTGCAGTTTTCCCATTTCTTATTAACACGAGTAACAACAAAGTTAACGCAGAGCTTTTTCTGAATGAGTTGCGCTTTGGTGTTTCCTTTTCGACCTTGGCCTGGTCCTCCCTCTCTCAAGAGTCAAAATACACGCAAAGCATTTTAAAGAACGTGGCTGCATTCACGCCTCCTCCTCTGTAACTGAACAATGGAGCATGGTGGCACAATAACATGGTGCCGTCGGGTAGTCAGTCGGTCGGTCGGCTGCTATTTAACTTTAGGAAGGTCTATGCCAAGATGTTGGCGTATTTATAGAATTTAATTTTGTAGCTTTCGCTTTCTTATTTGAGTTAATCAGATTTTTTTGTGGCTTCTAGTAATTTAAGAATTCGGTTTGATGATGTTTGCAAATGTACACCAATTAACACGAAAATCAATCAAATTCCGTAATTTTCCCGAACACCAGAAATCAAATAGATATGAACAATTTAAAAAAAAGTTTTATATATTTTTCGTTTGCTGCGAATCGTTTGCCACATTGATGGAAAAGCGTATGTTTCTATTTAATAAATAGAGTGATTTAGATGAGACCCAAAAAACGGCACAAAAACTCTACTTCTATCTTAAAAAGTTTGCGATCCAGTGTGGAACGGCGTTAGATATGTACATATACCTAGCCGAAACAAACGTTCTGAAATCATTACGCCGCATCTGCAAGCAACAGTTGAAGCTTCTATTGGAGCCAATGTTGTGAACACAGAGTCTTGCAATGCACACAAATTCGCCCTGTGAATTCCCGAGTGAATCAGCAAAAACTGAAAAAAATATGCAACATTCTATAGGAAAAGATCGTAAATAGATTTCGTGGCGGCTCCAGAGACTGGAAATGACAGTACAAGAATGAATTTAAGATATAAACATAACGATGGTGAAAGGTTGAAATAGATCTTAGACAAGGCATACTTTGACTCATTTTTGGTAAACAATTTTTTTTTTCAATATTCAACAGAACTTCCGAATACATTTTTGACCTTTTCCATAGAATAGTCAACAGGATTAGTGTAACAAAATTTTTTACAAAGAAAGAGGCCAAAATATCTTCTGGTAACTTTCAAAATCAAATTTTTACCTATTCCCATCTTTTGGAGTCATGAAATATTTTTCGATAACTGTGTTATCCGAATGATCTCCAAAATACTTTTTGCCAAAACGGGTATTTGAATTTCGATGATTTCCGAAATCTAATTTCAACCCTTTACTATCGATAGGTACATTTTTTATAACCTTTGTACGACTATGCAATTTTACAAAACTTTCAGGTGCAATTGTACTTTTCTACATTTTCGCATTATATCAAAGAAAATTTAGATGCCTATGACTACGTATTTTGTTGAGTTCAACAGGCTATAAGCGATTTCTAACGCCCACACACTATGCCCACTATAATGAGTATCTATCAATTTGCGAACGTGGGCGCTGGTTAACAAAAACGGCTAATCAATTATATCAATACTATACGATTCTTTGTTTTATTGAACCAAACATAAGCCATGTAGGAATTGATACTCCTATTGAAAAAGAATGTTAATGGCCAGCGCAGTGTTCGTCGTTGCACTGAATGATCCCCTAACATTTTGTCCATGATGTCGTCTCCGTCTTTGTTTTTGTTGTAAAAACTGAGAATCTCTTGTGCGCTTCAGTGTCATGAGCTTCTCCTTTCCGTTGTAACAGCTTGTAGGCTTTATAATAGGCGTGATATTTGGTAGTGATGAATTCTACATGGCTTATGTTCAGTCTAATATAGAAAAAAGTGCATGCGTATTATTTAAGTTTAATCAGCCATTTCTGGAATACCGGTGTTCACGATCGTTCAAATACATATGCAGATATTAATCCTAAAAAAATAAATGTAGGCGTTGCCTGTCTTTTAAAGCCTTAATTGAGCTCCGACGTAGAACGACGTTTCTTTTCGTTCACTTTTTTTGGGGAATCTAGTAATCTAGTTCTGCGTTGTTTTTACCTCGTTTCAGTTTAAATTATATGCATTTTTATTGATAACATAAATAGCTACTACTTGAAAGTCAATTCAGGTCTTTATGATAGCAAAAAATTCCAACGATATACAATATATCCAATATAAGAATGTCACAATATGAAAATATCGATTCGGCACTTTTGAAAAAAATATTCGCGTAACTATGGGCTAGGAGGGTAAGCTCTCGCCATACAGACCCATAGCCCTACAAATGAACGATTCAACAACATGTTATCGTCACAAAATAAGTTTCAAATAATGTGAATAATGTGCAAACGATAGGCGGATGCAAAGTCCATCGATGTGTTGTTAATACAGAGCAAATAAACTTTCTGAATAATCAAATTTTAAAATAACGACAATGTCACGCTTAGTATTAATATCATTGATATAAACATGTTTAGAATATAAAACAAAGCTCAGGTGGCAGCACAAAATTAAGATATATCATTAGCCATTTTTGAGAGACACATAAGTTTTTGGAACGAGGGGGTAGTCTTAAGTTTTTAAAATATTGGTAATAAAATACGGACAAGGAAAAAATGTGACATTCTCAAATGCTTTCACATTTTATATGAAGCTTAGTTATATTGACAACTTGGTCTTCTAAGGCACTGAATTAATATGAAGAGTGAACTTTTCGGAGGCAGTTTTAAGTCGTTTCGTTTGATTTTCACTCGGAAGTGAAATCTAGAATTTATTTGACAGATTTAGTTAAGTAGTTAAAAACCTTTTGTGGAACCATCATATAACTAACGTAAAGTTTTCGGGATACTCCGTATGTTGTCGATAACACAATTCTTCACACCAATGAGGATAAGGTTACCTCTTGTAAAGTCCTATTTTGTTCCTACCCTTCTAAACGGAGGCTAAACAAATCTTTAAGATGATACTCGAAAATCTACAAATACCTTACTATGCATCTATTAAATAGTTTAACTTTCTCGATATCAAATCGTGCAGTATATTTTTAGTCACCCTACATTCTCTGAAAAAATTATAAAACCGATTGGCTTTCTTCAAATTCTTCTTGTGTTCTTTATCATTTCACGGAGCATAGGGCCGTCACAAAACTTTTCCAACCTACACGAACAGTAGCGTATTTCATCAATTCTCTACAACAATTCCCTGATTCAGCGATTGCTGTTCTAGCGATTGTGTTCAAGATGATTCAGAACAGCCACGTTTTCTGCTACTCTGAGAGTTCTACACCAATGATCGGTTTCCGCAATGTAAATAAATAAAATTATTCACCTCTACTATACTGAAATCGCTTATCATGGAAATAATGCTGACATGAGTTGGACGAAATGGACTCGCTTTTTGTTTTATCAAGGCTAATTTGCAGATCTGCACCTTCTAAAGATAGGTCTGTATCATCCGAAAAAAATAGGTAAAAATTTATGAAGTTTTACCACAAAAAGTGTATCATCCGGAAAAAATGTGGTGGTTGAGAGAGAAAAAATAAGAGTAAAAAAACAGCTGATCACTTCCCCTCCAAAAAAAAGTTTCATTTTTCACCCAGACAAATTTCTTGTGGCTAAAACTTGAAGACTGTCAAAATCGTAGGCAACGAGACAAGAGACTCACTTTTGACAAACGAGGGAAAGAAAATTACATATCTCAATTGTATTTGCCCAATATTTGACTCATAAAATATTTTTGTTGTTTTAAGAAGGATCAACATAACACAAAGCTGGAAATCAAAACATTTTTTGGTAAATGCTCATTTATTCAATTAAATAGTTTTCATTTTTTACCCATTTTTGTGTATCATCCGAAAATTGTGGTGATTCGACTAGTCCATGATTTAACTAACCTACTACCATGGACTAGTCAGAGAAATTTCAGATTTTACTCTCACGAAAATCGCAATTTGACACTTTTCATTTCTTACCACAAAATCCGGATGATACAGACCTGATATGACAGCAGTAAGTTTTTCTTGTAAGTCGTACTGCTTGACGAGGAAACATATATCATTGACAAAAGCGAGATCTTCCACATAATCCTTGAAAGTCCACAGAGTTTGTAGTGTCTTGAACTCTGCTGCCGCAAAACTGCTCTAAATGAAAGTTTGGGTTATTAAAATGGATGATTTTATTATCGTAATCGTTAAACGTTTCTAAGTTTCCAAAGAAAATATGTTTTCCTAACTTTTTAATTAATTACTTATATCTTTAGCTACATTTCTTCTGTTAAACGTTTTTCAACCGTGTCATATTTTCGTTATCTTAACATCGGATAAGGCGCACTTTTTCATTTTCATTTTCATGTGAGCCAATTATCAGGAACAGAAATGGAAAAACATTTATTTATTATTGTTTTACACGCAACAAATGAAATTAATTCTTCAGTGTACACAAGGTCATGTTGTTCAGCCACTAACGTTATTGTACTTACACATTTGATATCAAAGTAAATACCAAACTGTAAATTACTCTCCAAATTTTATATTGTAAGACAACAAAATATGATGTTTGTACGATTATTATTAGAAATTCGCTAATTCGAATTGAGAATCTAATTCGGTTTCACACGAAAATTTATGACTTACTTAAGACATAAATAAAAAATTATTAATAAGCAACAACAACAAAGCTCGACTTAAAAAAATCTGAAAATCCCAAAATTCCAAAGATACATATATTATCTCTTGTCCGATTTGCATTCAAAATTAGTTGAAACACAAACTTTAGAAATGGAGACAGACAGACAGACAAACGGACAAACAACAAACATAAAATATCAAAAGTTCAGCCAGCGAAAAAAAAGACCAGAAAAAAAGTAGAAATTCAACATTCCAAATGTTTTGACGTCAAGTGATAGAGCAAAAATTGATTTACATTTGTTGGTCGGTCGGTCGGTCGGCTTCAGATGATCGAACCTGCTATCTTTGAATTAAGACTAGTCATCATAACTTTTTCGAAATTTCCAAACATTTTAAAAGCCGGTTTTGGGCATTCCTCTGAGTCGAAATCCGTTTCGCTGAAGTAAACAATAAAGCAAAATAACAAACTATATATATATATATATATATTGCTTTTGCCCCCTGAAAACCGGCTGAGAGAACAACTTTTTTATTAGATCACTCGTATATTAATTTGGACAACATCGCACTTGGCGCCAACACACAAAACCAAATTTTTTGTTCTTTTGCATTTCGAGACAGAAGTAATAAAAGTGGAGTTAATAAAAATAGAAATAAAATCAGTAATAAACATAATTTTCACGCAACAGTTGAGTTTTGGCTTTTCAGTTTTGGTTAAGTAGATTAAATAATTTGAATAAATTAAAATTTATTGCGCTTTGTTTTGTTCTTTGTTTTTCTTTTTTTTTTAAAGTTTGGACTCAAAAATTTTAAATGATTTTTTTTTTTATGAGAACTACTGAATCGATATCTGCAATTGGTCATGAGACGCGCTAAATGAAATGATCTAATTTTACTATAATTTTGCTAAAAACTGTTTTTCGCGTAATTCCAGAACCCGTTTAATAAAAGTTTATCACGTTTGAGCAGCACACATTGCTAGGAACACATTGCCCTGCCATAGGTAGGTCTTATTTGTGCGCCGGCTTTGGTCCAAAATTAAGTAATCTCCTTTGCCTCTGAGTTTTTAATGTTTTAGTTTAAGGAAATTCTATAGCAAGCAAGCTTTCAAGAATTAACTCTGAGTACAAATGAATCATTGAATCTGTGACAAACATTCATTGCGGAACGACTTTTAAATCATAAATGGAAAAAATTAAATTAAGTTCGAAGAAATTTTACACGTTGTAATTACGAGTGTTATAATTAATATTTAGATGTGAGAATTTATGTTTATATTGGAATAGTTACTGCAAAGCAAAATGTCGGCTTGTTAGAGTAGTTCATTTTACTACGCGTGAAGAAAAGCGATTTCAATCTCGCAGATAATAAATTTAAATTTAACGTCTATGTTATTACTACGCGAGAAGCAGTTTTTTATTTTATTTCCGCATTTGACTTCGTTTTATACTTTTTAATAACTTGTTCGATGAAATCTGAAGAGACTTATAACTATATCTACTTACATATCGCACACATTTTACTAAAGAGGCACAACTCAAAATTTGTCATTTTCGAGTTTACTCGTTAAAACTGCTCTACCAGCACAAGAGAGATAAGTTAATTTTTGCTGTACTTTGCTGTCACAATGCAGTATGTCGCTCTTCATGTTGCAATGGAAATGAGACAAAAGTGTCCTATTTTAAGGTGTTTCGGAGAGTTCAAGCTGGTCTCGAGCTCGAGGTGTTTTCAAACCATATTCTGTTAGAGCCTTCTTCGAAATAATCTACAGTTTATTTCTAAAAAATAGTTCACGAGCTCCAAAACAGTTTTCTGCGTTTTCGGAAAATTTCAAAATTTTGAGTTGTGCCTCTTTAGTAGAATGTGTGCGATATCGGTACGTTCAACCAACATGTTCTGCTAATTGTTCACAATATCCTGATTAAAAATATAAAATAAGAAAAATATTTTAATATTTTTTCTGAGGTTTGGTAATATTTATTTTATTGTTTCTACGATAATAAATATTTTATATTCATTGGATAATTAAATACTATTTCCACATAAATATTGCTATTGAATAGAAAAATTCTACTTTTGCAGCTTAGTAAAAATTACGAAAAAAAACCTCGACGGTTTCCAGTTTACTACGTGAATGTAGTAAACATTACAATAAATCCATATTATTACAATTTACTATCACTATTGGATAGAGAATTGATTTTGGATAATCCCTATCAAATTGTTACACAAAGAGGACGGGAGTCAATTACATTCAATTTAATTTTATTTTCGCATACCGTATTCAACTTGGAAGTATGGCAGACACACGCGATACCCCAATCTAAGTTTTTATATCCTTCACCCTGGTGGATATATTTACTTTGTCATTTCGTTTGTAACGCATAGAAGGAGGTGTAACAGATATGGAAAAGTATATATATTCTTGATCGGCGTCAGCACCTGAGTTGATTTAGCCTTTGCCGTTTTTCTGTGAAAATCATGATCACGGAAAAACCAAGCGAGATAATTGATTGAATTGAAAGGCTACACCTTTAATCTCGTAGAATTTAAAATGGGCGAAATCAGTTTGTGTAACACTTAAAACGTCATATTAAGAGAGATATTTGATGCAGTGTAGCTATGCAAATTTTCCAGAAATACTAGGAATAACTCAAACAAGCTCTACAAAAAATATGCCGAATTTCGATAAGAGGGCACCTCGTATGCACTCAAAAACTTCAGAGCACTATACTGTGAGAATTTATTTATTTGTGTATTTCTTTCGGTCTAAGATACAATATGATCAATTGTTTAAGGTAATGGACACTGTCTGTCTGTGTAATCATTTGAAAATGCTCTGGACAAAAACTTTCTACAAATGGGCGTGGTAACCTCTACAAAAATGGAAACCTTAATGAGAATTATTTAAAGTAATTCATTCAAATTTCTCATAAATGCAAGACGGTCTTGCAACAGACAAAAAGTTGACGTATTTTGGAATAAAGGACGTCGCACTTCCCATACAAGCATGAGTCCTTAAAACGCTACACAGGGCACTATTTAAGTAAATGTAGCAAAATTTAATGTGTTTACGTGTAGGGCAGCCAGCCATTTAAGAATTAGCGATGTAGGGTATTTAAGTTTTGATGAGGCCAAGGCAAAGCTTGCTAGTAATTTATCATTTGGTATCTAAACGCATTACCGCCCAAAAGCGAAACATAACTAAAATATGGCAAAATTTTAGAATAGTTCTACTGAAATGATAGTGCGTGTGATATTAGTACGAACATAAATATGTAAATATGAACATTACTTCAAAAAAAATAAGCTGTTAATTCGTGTTTTGTGCTTGACATGTGTTTTCAGTACCAACTCGCGTTATGTGCGCTATTAAATTCACAAAGTACATGTGCGCGTACATACATATGCATGTACATGCATACGGAATATACCCAATGGCAAACTGGCATCTTCAAAGGGAAGTACGTCAGATGTGCTCTTCGGAAGCATTTACTTAATTTGAAATTTTATTTAACTTTAAAAAATTTTATTTCGCATGAACTGGGGTTTGAACCTAGGCATTCCGCATTTTTATATGCGCTGTTTAACGACATCATCCAAGCCTATTGATATATTTGGCTGGGCCATCTAGTTTTAGACTCACTTAAAATAATAATAAGAGTAGGTCAGTTGGTTAAGATGCGCGATTTTTAGAACACTGGAATAACATAGGGGCTTAGGTTCAAATCTGATCGGAGACAAATAAAAAAATAAATCAAGTTCTTTTTTTTTCAGTATCAAGCCTCTTGAGAATACCTAGTGCATTTTTTTTATGCTTCCAAAAATGTGATTCTACTCAACATTTAAGGAAGTGCATTTCATATGCTGCCTAAGGTGTGCATTCCCCCGCAATGACTGCTATGTAAGGTTATAAGTAGTTGTGGATTTGAGTCCCCACATAGACACTATGGTCCATGGAGACTCCTATGTTAAAAAATATAAAAGTTGAGAAGTGTATTGGAGGAAGCTTCCTGCTTCGCTTTAAGCACATCCAAATGCTTTCTACACGCTTCAGTTTCCCGTTTGGTAACGTTTGTATGCATGTGTAAGCGTTGTTGTGCTATTTAGATGAATACTGGCAGACAGTGTTTACATTCGTAACTTGTAATCTGAAGTTTTAATTTAATTTAACAAGCTCAGCGCGGAACTCTATGCCATAGGTGGGCAGAATATTGGAAGCACGAGTCACAATATATTGCACATGCAAACGCTACACTAAATTGCACAAAGTACCGTGAGCTTAAATTATTTTAGGTTTCTATATTAAGTACGATTGACCTTGCTCTTGAATTCTTAGAGTAACATAATTGCTGTCGGTTCAAATGCAGTGAGTCTAGTCAAAATTTCTTTTTTAAAAAATCATTGTCATATCAATTGAATTGCATATGGCAATTGTAGCTTGTAACAAGATAATTATATATTGATATTGTTAATATATACAATATAATAATAATGTAAGATGAAGTAGCTAACTAAGATTGACCAAATTTTACAACCATTAATATGTAATTCAATTGAACTTGATACACTGAGAAAAGAGTATGCTTTCTTTAAATAAATGTATTTGGTTGATAAATTTTTTAAATATTTGTTTACTATCAACAAATTTTGGTGGTTATTACCATGTCCTTAATTGAAATTTATATTGTTGCATATTGTGTCAAGCATTATATTAGTTTGAGTCGATTGAAAAACTTTGTTTGGTTGAATTTTACATTTGTTAATCCTATTTTTATTTGATTTCACTTCTCATTAAGATGAAAACTTTGCAATTCACAACGTATTCAAGTAAAACACTACTTAAGAGTATTCTGCTAGGTACGCAATTTAGGTATTTATGATTGTATAAATACAAACGACATGCTATACTCGTATAAGGATGTAGCGATATTGGAAAAATCGTTTTTGCTCATCGGTTTTTAGCTGAAATCGATATTAATGAATGAATATGTTTGCGAAAAGAAAGTATTTTATGAGTCAGATACATGATTTAGTGATTATTAACAAACGAATGATTGCCGCAAAATAATATTTGTTTCAACCAAAATATGAATTGGTAATTATTACCAATATAATTGATCCAATAATATTATTCAATTCACTGTAATATGTGAAATTTTAAAATATATCCAATATTTAATTCGTCTATATCAAATATACTATTTGTTAATTATTACCAAATTTTGGTAAATATATTATAACTTTATTGTTTTCTCAGTGTACTTGCTACATTTTTGCTGCGCAATAAAAATTTAATTGCAATTTTTTTTTAAAGAAATGCTGGACATACACGCTCGTTGTTTTATTCGTTGTTCGAAACGGAGAAAGCACTTATGTTACACGCTCGTTTTTAAGTTTAGTCGGTGTTTGCTTCAAAATGGAAAGCAACGTACTGTTTGCAGTAGTAGCGATCTTAACTGATGAAAAAAAGAGGGAGGATGAAGGATTGTGGTGCACATATTGGCTATTCCTGATAACTTCAGAAACTTTTTTAGAATGTCTGAAGAAGCATATATAGAACTTCTTGAAATTATTTCACCACTCATAATTAGCAACGAACATCGAAACAAGGTGCGAAACAACGCGCGAGTAAATCCAGCATGAACAAGTATCTCCATCAGAATATAATACTTGTTAGCTGAGTATGGATTTATATGGAGTAACTATCTAATAGAGTGACATATGTGTGCATTAAACCTGTTAAAAAAACCCATCTTCTAATATTCTTCGGGTCCGCTTAGAATTCGAAAGCTTTACACTTTCTCAGTAGAAAGAAAAATATCACGTTCATACTCGAATGTGACTCAAAGCATGCATCATATGAAAAATTCGACGATTTTTTCATCAGAAAAAAGTTCTCCGAATCAAAACTCCCGTCTCTAAGATTTGAACTCAAATGTTCGTAATTTGAATTTTTGGCATTACCTGTTAGTGGAAAAGTTGCCCAAATAAGCCAATATTAATCGAAACAAACACATTGAATTTTGTTTTTGAATTACATTGCACTCATCGCAATTAATAAGCATTCGTAAACAATTGCTTTGAACTCACATTAAATTAATTATTTGTTATTTGAATTGTTTATAAATTTAATTTTCTCACCAATTCGAAACTGGTTGAAGTGGCATATCAATAAATAGTCCATATTTTGTTGGCTATAATATATGGTATAGGCCATAGTCCTGAAAGAATAAAGATTATTTGAGGTATAAAATTGTAAATCTTCGTCTCATTACTTCCGCTGTATCTTTTTTGGCATTTTTCCCCCATATTATTTTTGTTCCTCATTGTACTACAAAAAAAAACAACAAATAAATTTAGCAGTAAAATAAATAAGAATTTTTCTCAGCGCATGTATTCGTAAAGTGCTCACCTTTAAAGCAACAAAAAAAAAGATTTGCTGTTTATTTTTTTCGTTAAAATTTGAATTTTTATTTTTCTTTCGATTTTGCAAGATTAATGAAAGAACTTTAAAAAATCTATGTTTATGTAAAAATTAATTTTCAAACGTTTTGAATAAATTTTGGAAATTTATTTATATCTTTTGCGTTAAAAAGATAAATTTATCCGGCTTCAGGAAATTGTTGAAGAAAATTAAAGTTAACGTAGGGAAAACAAGAAATTTAAAATCGCACGGCTCTAAAAGAAAAGGTTTGATAGTAGGATGATATGAGTTCACGTCCACCACGTCAAAATTAAACAAGCGAGTTCTGGTTTTCGCGTAAGCTTGAGAAAGAACTTGCTTGTTGGATGAAATTAAATTACACTTACCATCACCCATCACCCATCAATCTTGAATCCTTTAAAATATTTCATCTTAAAATGGAGGCATGTTGTATAAACCTGTATGAGTGCTTAGCTCAGGGTCCTCAAGTTTACCAAAAATATTCTCGCCACTTCATCACAACTTTGCACAGTGTAATCAAACATTTTTAAAATATTGCATTTTTATTGTTTTTGTTTCCATTATCGCTACCAATTCATTAATAACCACATAAATTATAAGAACTCATCAATTATTCTTTCAAATTTCCTAATTTTAATGTCGGCTACTGGTGTTGGTCGTGGATCACGACGCTGTTGTTTTGTTTATTGTTACTGAGATAGCTGCTCTTGGTATTGGCGGCAATTTGTTTGAAAATGTATCTACGGATCACACCACACTCATCTCTGCTATAGATAAAGCAACAGTAGTTTTGTTCGCTTTCAAGTTGTGACGTAGATTGTAGTTCATAAACAAATAACAATCAACCTTTTAAATTAAATTAATATTAATTTAATTAAATGATATGAAATGAAACGAAATGAAATGAAATGAAATGAAATGAAATGAAATGAAATGAAATGAAATGAAATGAAATGAAATGAAATGAAATGAAATGAAATGAAATGAAATGAAATGAAATGAAATGAAATGAAATGAAATGAAATGAAATGAAATGAAATGAAATGAGATGAAATTAAATAAGATGAGATGAAATGAAATGAAATGAATTTAAATGAGATGAAATGGAATGAAATGAAATGAAGTGGAATGAAATGAAATGAAATGAAATGAAATGAAATGAAATGAAATGAAATGAAATGAAATGAAATGAAATGAAATGAAGTGAATTGAAACGAAGTGAAATGAAAAAGAGTTGAAATGAAATGAAATTGAATAAAATTATATTAAGACGTGTCCCAGAAAAAACTTTAGTTTTGTTTTTCAGTTATAAAAAAATACCCAATAATCTTTTTAGTCTTTTTTTTTATTAATAACAGATAGGGTTAAGAAATAACTAATTAACAATTTTTTTTTCTATAAAAATATCTTACTCTTTTCTTAATGCTTTTCATTAAATTTTACACAATTGCTTAAGTGGAAAAGATCATACTGTACTGTGGAATGATGTTTTCCACTTAAGTCTGAAGTCTTGTAAATTATTGGCAGTTTTATTACTCTTTCAAAAGTTCTTTTAATTAGAGCCCAATACCACTCATTGGGGCGAAGCTCTGGGCAGTTGGACGGATTTCCTATTTTTGGTACAAAATTGATCTTTTGACATTGATACCATTTCATCGTAGCTTTAGAGTAATGAGAGGTTGCTAAATCAGGCCAGAGCATCAATATGCCCTCATGTCCACGAATAAATGGTGGAATACGTCTAAATAAACTTTGGAATTGGTTGTGCCTTGCGTAACAATGAAGCTGCATATGGTCTGCCAAACCATATATTGCTGCGGAAATGTAATTTTTTGCTCTTCTTCGATGACGTACAATATTCAAGCCCAGGTAGCTGCTTAAAATCTGCTTTAACGTAAGTTTTACCGTTCATAACGCAGCAATTAAATTTAATCAATTATTTTTCATACAATTTTCGGGATCGCATCTGAGCCATCAACTGCTTTTCATTAGAACGGTCTGGTACTATTTAACTCTTTATGTTTTCAGCTTAGTTTTGTTTTTTATTCTTTGTACAGTAGATTTTAATGTACATGGTCTAGCCGTTATATCTCGTACTGAGGTGTTGGGATTCTTCTTAAAAGACCGATTCGCCGCTAGCTTTGGGTTAGAAAATTCTGGTTTTCTGCCTGAACCTTTTTTTCCTATATTTAGAAATAACCGTATATACAGTTCTATCTCATTCACCAACTATTTATTTATTAAATCACTATAGTGATCTTTGCAAATTGGTTCAAGGCAGGTTTGAATGAGTGTCCAAGTACCTGGGCTGTTTCTCGAAACGGAAGATGAACCAGTTGTCGTTCACAGGCATCATATGTATGATTTTGCTGGCAGTCAGCTTCACAGAATTCTTTTTCAGAGGTGTAACGTTTCTGAATATATTCCGGGTCCTCCTGGGACTCCAACAAACAAAAGTCTGTGATCAATTTCCAATTCTGTTAAACTTACTATGGCTCAGCAGAAAATAAAAGAAATATTCTGATTCAACTTTTTAAAATATAAATTGGTTAATATTCGTGTAAGCCATATTTAGGTCGAGTGAGCCGGATTGAAACTGATTCTCGTGTAAAGACAAAACGATTTCGCGAACTTTGATACGACTATTTTTTCTAGCAAATCGAAGTCGTAGAACAATACATTTTTTAATACATAAAATAAAAAAATCTGACTCCATATAGACATGCTCTTTTAAATATCCGTCTCAAGAGTACTATATGTACGCTCACAGCAATATGCCTTCTCTGATATCTTTTAAACGTGCTCTCATGCCTTCCAACAGCAGGATTGTTGACACGGTCGACACTTGGCTTATTTTAGATCTTTTAAACATGGTATTGCAGACCCACTAGCGCACACTATACCAGAAGTCAAAAAATCTGTTTCGTATTTTCATTTTTATTTTTCATTTCTTTTTATAATTCTCAATAAGTTTATGAGATTTTGGATAAATAAAATTTGGTAAGCACATAAAATTTGCCGGGTATTTAGAATTCGATAACTGTTAGGATGTTATATATGGAAAGTGATCGACATACAAATGTATTAATATTCTTTGATATCTATTTTGAGTATCTCAATATATCCAGATATAGAGTTTTCATAAAAATTCATGAATACACATTGCTTATGCAGATGTTTTATTTGGCAATAACCACAGATCATTTTACTCCTTTTCTTTGAAAATCAGCAAAATTGCCTTTATTTTTTCTTAAACTTAGGTGACGTCCCATTAGTCCTCCTTAATGTATCAGTTTCTGTCGAGGTTTTATAGAAAATGCTAGCTTAGAAACATACCAGTCACTGTTGCTTTCTGATCCCCAATTTTTATCTTATAAGCTTTGTGCCGACGCACCACTTAAACAGAGTATGTTTCTGGCCCTAGTTCTAACATTAACCTTATAAAACAATTTTAGAATTAAAAATATGCTGTTTTGTCTTGCAATCACATTGATTTTCTTGTCTTTTTATGTTTTAATAATTATTTGTTTCATATTTTTTAATTTTTTATGTCATTAACATTTTTTTTTTTTATTTCAAATGGCACAAAATAAAAAAAATTCCCAAAAATTGGCAAAATGCCCATGTGTTTCTAATTTGCTTTTTGTTTCAAAAATATTCATATATTTAAGAGGAGAATAAATTTATTAAGTGACGTAACACTGTCGAATTTTATCAAGATTTTCAATTTTGTGGTTCGAAGAAAAAACAATTCAAAAGGTGGGAGATTGATAGAACTTAAATTAATAATTTGCTTTTTTTGCATACCCCAAAATATATTCCTGTTGCAAAAATAAAAAAATATATATACTATAAGTCTTTTGATAACCGCTACTTAGTTAAAGTACAGATCATTTGAATCTGTTGTTGTTTATCCGTAAACACGCTTCTAGCCTTATGAAAATTGTAACGGTCTTATATTATCGTAATTAAACTTAAACATAAATTAATTTCATGAAGTTTCATACAAACCCCCTCCTGTTCTGTATAGTTATTCATGTGTCACCAAATGGCCATGAAGAAGGAAGCCAGTGACAAACAGAAAGCCGTGGAACTGCGAAAAGCACAAATCGGCGTAAGTAAAAATGAAACATTGTAAGAAACCTAAATATGCGCTCGTAAGACTATGAATCCTTGTGAATATGCGGCGTAATACATAGCGGCTGGTTGTGCACGAATATATTTAAAAAAAAAAAAAAAACTAACAAAAAAATCGTTAGGCGCCGAAAAAAGTCAAAGTTTAACAAGTTTACTAATTTTTAATTGCATTGCTTCAATTTAAACTCTTTGGTGTGAATTAAACAAAAACCAACTATGAATTCTAAAATACACTGAGAAAACGATTTGTTCAAAAATATAACTAATGTATAATTGATATAGAGTAATCAAATAATTATTTGAATGAAACATATTGTATTTGGAACATATAGTGGGTAAGTCTTAGTTGAAGCATTTTTATGTTTGACTCAATCAAATATTTTATTGCTTTATATCAATGTTATATTCAAACAAATCGTGTCCTCAGTGTATAAATCATAATGCTTACTGTCATTTGGTGGAAAATAAATTGAATTTATAATAAAAAATGTTCGATAAAATTTCTTCCTATGGTCTTTTTCAGGTTGGTGTACCAATTATCTGGATATTAGGTGGTCCCGGTTGCGGCAAGGGTACGCAATGTGAAAGAATTGTTGACCGATATGGTTTTACACACTTGAGCAGCGGTGATCTATTAAGAGCTGAAGTAAGTTTTCATACACATAGTTAAATACTAACATTTTAAGATGACACTAATTAAACGTATAGATAGTTTTATAATGACATTCTTATACTATGGGTACAATGGTGCCATATTTTAAAATCGCACTTAAGTATAGCAGTCACTTTAAAACTCATTTACAAGTGGAAAAAATTCGGTAGTGGTAGAAAATTCGTTTTACCAAAAACTTTTTGCATAGTTTTGTAATAATTTTAGCCCATATATTGTAAGAAAAAACAAAATATTTTCTTTAAAAATCATCGAGTATAAAATTTTTTTTTCAAAATGGCCCTTGGCGGAACCAGTGGCGTACCTAATTTTCGAAACTTTCAAATTTCTGGTAGTAACCCTAGAAGCTGTTTGGAGGATATACTAAAAAATAAGTTTATTTTCGAATTTTGAGTGTTCTCGAAGAATTCTAGAACATGAGGTTATTTTGAACATGTCTAATGTACATATTTCCTATTTAAGCGATTGCTTATACGATGTTTTATGACGGCCGCGTTTTCGGCTGAGCTGAGATTTCTTATTGAATGCTTGCTGACATTCTGTTCCAAGTTTCAATACATTTCCATTTTAGACAGTGTAGTAATAATAAAAACGAAGACTATGCAGGAAGTCTTAACGAATAAAATTGAAACAATTTTAAGCAGAAAACCACCTAAGTGATTTGGCTTTTCATCTGTAAAAAGTTCAAGTAAAAAAAAAAATAGCCAAACTGTAAGCTTCGTAACTTAATGCTGCTATAAAAAATTCTTGCCACTGAAATATATTAAGAAAAATTTGTAAAATTGAAACTTTTTGTTCATTTAAAGGTCGCTTCTGGATCTCCAAAAGGAGTTGCGCTGGCAGCTATAATGAAAGAGGGCAAACTGGTGTCGAACGATGATGTTTTGGGTCTGTTAGAAAATGCGATACGTAGTAAATTATCTGAATCTAACGGATTCCTTATTGATGGGTAAGTTTTCGTTAACGCTCAATTCATTTACTATTTCTGTATATGAAATCGTTTTATATAAAATTAGCAGTGCTTTTTAGAATTTTCATAGTCGAGAAAAAAAAAAGACTTATATTTTAAACTCTTTCTCGCGGCGCGTACTGGTCTTTTTGAGATTTTATTGATCAATATGGTATAAGTAGATATTTTTTTCTTGAAACTTTACCGAAACACTTTTTATGCTTCAGAATGTACCCAGTGGCGTAGCATGAACATTTGAAAATAATAAGTTCTTCAAAAATAATATCATCACTTTTTAGGCAACAATTTGGCCACCACTAAGCCTTTAAGTATGGTGCGGCCGCCCCCTAGCCACTCTACTGAGTGAGTGCGTGCAAGCACCTGATGCTTGAACTTAATGATGTTCGATGCTTGAACTTAATTTGTTTCGAAAGGTATCAAAAGAGTGAATGATTATCAACAAGTGTTGACTAAAAATTTCAAAAAAGTCCTTTCGAAAAAGTCGTTATCGAAAATTTTCGAATAATATCGAATAAGATGAAATCGAGCTAAAAAGTTGAATAATGCTGTTGGAAAAATCGGAAATATATGATGCCGAAAAGCAACAACTTAACTTAATAGTACTATAGACAGTAGTAGTATTAGATTGGCCCACACATATTGATATATAGCAACACACTGAAGGCCATTCCTATTTAGCATCGTAAGTAAGAGAGAGAAAGATACATAAATTTTAAAGAAAACAACTGATATCAAAGAAATTAATTTTTAGTCGTAAATTTGTCAATGATTTTTTTAAAGCTTAAAAAATAACATTTTAAACACATTGCAAATTAAAAATAAGGGTGAATGTAGCGAACGGAAAAACGCCTAGCAGTCAATAAACAACATCTTTCAACACTCGCAGAAAACATAACTACATTAAATAAAGGAAGCAAGCAATTTCTCTGCGATGTGTAAATATTGCTCTTCCGATAAAAAGTGTTTGTAGCAATTACACGTTTTGACTGAAGATTATCGTATGAAATCATATAAGGAAACGCATAGAAGATATTTTTGGCTTCAATCGAGTAGGCAAGGAAAGGAGCGAGCAGCTTTTCTAGAAGGTTTTCTTGGAAAGGATCAGGCTTCTCAACTTCTTTTAAACGTACATTTTTTTATATGATAAGTTCCACTAAAACAGGCCCAATAGAAATACTTTTCAAGCTGGTCTTTCTACATCGCTTGCGTTAATAGACCTTTTATTACTGCTTGCCGTAAGAGAGCTCACAGAAGTAAATGAAAAAGAGCACTTCATGTATCACTTCCACGAGAAACTTTTCTAAGTTGCATTCTGTCAGGAGGCCTCCTTACACTACTTAACATTAGCAGGCCTTCCCAACTTCTTTCACATGTACCTTCTTTAATTTGAAATGCTCCGCTAAAACAGGCCTTCCAAAGAAGTTCCTGTAATTCTTTGTGTACACAGATACGTCACCAATAACCAGCTTAAATTGTTCCGAAATTTCATAACTCGGAGAGCTTTAAAGCTTCAAACTATCAAACAGGTTTCTCACTTTCATCTGAAGGATGTTTCAAAGCTAGTGCTTCACCGATACGAGAACGATACGATAGTTAAAAAATTATCGTATCGTTGTGGCGCCAAGATTATCGTCGTATGAGAAATTTTTGATCTGTATCGATATCGTCTCGTTTTCGTCTCGGTATCGCCGATATTTCTCGGTTATCCTCCTCCACATTTTTATACATTATCCAACCCTGTTTACATTTAGTTGCTTAGCAAAAACATTTTTCATTTGCGTATCAGGTTAGACAACTGTAGCTGCGATAGATGCCAAGAATTGAAGTTTTAAGTAATGTTATCATATAAAGGTGCCACGTCCCTTTGTCTAATCTCATTCAGATTTCATGAGGTACTTAACATGGACAATATACATCCAAGCGCGAATTTTAGAAAGCCTCTACCATAGGTGCCAAGATATTGAGTTTTAAGTGTTTCTGTACTATGGAAGTTCTGGCTGAATTTCGTTCTCGACGATAATTTTATGCTATCGTACGATAAACATTACATTATCGCCAAAAACGAGATATCGGCCAGACCATTCTCGTTCTCGACCTCGGTCGCACGAGAAATATTTGTTTTGATATCGTCTCGTTATTGTCATCGTTCTCGGTGCCGATAACGAGAACGATAACGATATATATAGGTTCTCAGTGAAGCACTTTTTAAAGCTAATGTTATTGTTTTCTAATGTAGAGTGTATTAAGAAGTCATCTGGATTGCGCAATTTGACGAATTAATTATAACAAAGCTATACCTTGATTATAATCAAAGTTAATTGGATACTGTTATGCAATAGTATATTAATCACAATGAAGTTAGTTTTGAAATACTTATTTATTCGGCCGTCACTCATAGCCATTTAAAAATTGCACCGTTTTCTATTCCTATATATATAGCTAAAGTATATGTTTATAAGTCAAATAATATTAAAACTTATTTATTCACAAACTGGTATAATTTTATATTTCATAGGTACCCTCGTGAAAAGGATCAAGGTGTTGCCTTCGAGAAGAAAATCGCACCGGCTGACTTAATTTTGTTTTTTGATGCAACTGATGTAAGTTTACTACTGAGTTATGGTTCTTTATAGAGTAAAACTACGTAGGTTCAGTTAAAAGAAAAACATTTAAATCGTGGCAGTGAGACGAACACCTGAAGCGACGAATCTCTCTTTCTCTCTCTCTCTCTCTCTCTCTCTCTCTCTCTCTCTCTCTCTCTCTCTCTGAGGGAGGGATTTCTTTCATAAGACCAAGCGCTCGAGAACCAGCAAACAGGCAAACTGAGTAAGCCTTCTCTTTTAAACCCAAGCGCCTTAAGGCCACAAATCCACGTTTGCCTAGCAAAAATTTCGATTTTTCCTTTTGGAAAGAAACGATAGAAGGGCAATAAATTGTTTTTGATGGGACCAAAACCAATGAGACTTCTTTTAAAATCTATTTTGGACCTTTTGTTAACAATTGGTGCTGAAAAATATTTTTCATAAATGGAGCTAAAACAAGCCTTTGTGGGTGCTTTTATTTCTCAAGATACATTTCAAAGCTTTCCCCATCGAGTACTGCAGTAATGTTTTTACCGGCACAGAGGGTATATTCACATTGCCATTTCGTTTGTTACGCATTGAAGAGAACGTGACAGCTATAAAAAAGTATATATATTCATGATCAGCTTCCTCTCACGGGGTCGATTTAGCGATTTCTGTCTTTGGACTTTACGATATCGAGAAAACTTAGTTATTTGAATGTAAGTCTTCCATATATTACATTGCAGCTGCTGTTATAAAATTCAATATAAGTTACCTCAGTATTAGGCTTCTCTGAACCATAAATTAATAATTAATATATTAATACAAATATAAGACCTAAAATCTTATATTAAATGACCAAGGTATATCAGCAATGAAAGCAACATTCGGTACGATTATATAAACTTCAATAAAACTTTACTGTTTGAAAAGTGGGCAAGATTGAATTAGTGGGTGTAAAATTTTCTGAACTATCGCCGTTTCTGTAAAATCTAAATCGACACAACAGAATAGCGGTGAAAAATTCGCTGATATGCTTTAGTATTACATATTATTATCAATTAAACGATAGCTGCTAGAAATCACAATAACTTAATTAAACCGAAAAGAGTATCGATATCGTTAAGGATGTTTCTATCAGCAGCATTTTATATTTCTAATTACGTAAAGAGTCCAACTAATTATTTCCAATTACAGAACACTTTGGTTACACGCATTATGGCACGCTCAGCATTATCGATAGAAAAACGTGCCGATGATAATATGGAAACGCTCAAACAACGTCTAGTCACATTCAGAGAAAATACAAATGCTATATTGGATCAATACACGGATAAGACTATAACGGTAAGTGTGTCGTAAAGAAATAGAGGGTGTTTTTTAAGGCCATATTACTATTTTCTTACAGTTAAATGCAGAGCGTGGAGTAGATGAAATCTTTAACGATGTCAGCAGAGCTTTAGATGTCCTTGTTGAGAAAAAGAAGACAGCCGTAGCCTCTTCGTAAAACAACATGAAAAATAAATTTGTTTTATTATTATTATTATTATTATTATTATTATTAATTGAATTGAAGCCTTTTATGAAAACTTTTACTCCAATACCAAAGAAAACATGAATTTATATCAAGTTAAGCCAAAGATTTCTTATTAAGAAAATGCATTAGATAATAATTTCACCGCACAATAATTATGCATAATAAAACAAGTAAAATAAAATACAAAATGAGAAATTAATTTAAGGCAAGAGTTCATGGGACTATTGCACCCACTAGCGAAAAAATTGTCGTTTTTGCTTACAACAAAATTGGAAAATTAGAGGCTCTCGTTAATTAAGTACTCGTAATATAAGAAAGATTTCGAAACAAAATCGAGACAATTAAGATTGTTCAGTATAGCAAAAATACACCGCTCTGAAAAAAAATTGCAGAACTGAAAGCACAGCCGAGAGAATTCTACTGGGGGGAGGATTAAGTCCACCATATATCGGTTTGTCCACATGTCACTTGAGTTATGCCATTAAATGGCTTCTTTACTTGTTTCTATTGCGATTCTATATCGATGGATATAGCTAATATTTTATTTATGTATATACTTAGTAGATAGATATTGGTATAACTCAAAAACTGCCAGAACGATAGTAAAGTTTTTAATTTGTCGATCACTTCAATGAAATCAGTTGAAAAGTTCTCAACTTTCAATACACCGGCTTAGAAGGGGTCAATGTTACACCCTGTAAATGTATATGAGTTTGTTTTGGAAAGCTAATTCAAGAATTTTCTCACAAAAGTTATTATTAAACCCTCATTCCCGTATATGATTTTCAATCCATATGTATAGTATTGTAGCTTTTGTTGTTTGAACGACGGTATAAAAAAAGGAAAATATTTTTTTGAACTTCATTAGTTGCTAAATTGTGCCAATGTGTACGCTGTTTTCTTCACAAATCTCCTATTTATACATTCGAGTTGATTTCATTGAAATCTCTCTCTCTCTCTGTGAAATCTTTAAATCGACTCATTATTCAATGCAACTCCATGAATCCACATAAACGAAATCATAGAACGAAGCGTTATTTTTAAGAAATGTACGCTTTGGAAAAGAAAAGATTTTGCAGGAATCGCGAGAACAATGAAAAACGACACAAAAGAGTGGTCTGTTTTTACGTTTTATAATTATTTTTTCAAAGATATCCTCAGTAAAAATATTATGTCATCAAGGACTTATATCATTTCTAAATAAGCCTGTTGCAAATCTATTGTCATAGTGTCATTTCCACAAAAAGTGCTTGGTTGCAGTATACCTTAGTCAAAGCCTTTACCAAAGTTCATGGTATGTAATTGTTGTAGTCAATAAAATTAAGTTCAATATACACAACAGTAGAACATTCACGAACTTGGCCGATGGAAATTATGCAGATTTCGATAATTTGCAGCTGCAAATGGAAGTTCGCTACTCCTTTTTTGATTCTATGTTGGCATTTCTTGCAACAAAAAACTCTGCGTTAAGATCAAACAAACGCAAATTTGCTAAGCTGCAAAACAAAGATGACTTAGATAAGTAAATGACAGATTTATTCAAAAACTCTATGCGCTCGCTATACAAAGGTTTTACAGCTCGTTTAGAAGATATTCTCGTATCTTATGTTAAGTAACAAAATTTAGACTTTTGACCTATTTTTGTCTACAAAAGAAACCGGTGACTGGTTATCAAAACTTTTGGTCACAAGATCAAGGAACTACTTAGTATTATGAAAGGTGGTTAAAAAATTTTTTATACATAGCTTCACCATTATCGTATTTAGTTGACTTCAACGATTTCATTAATTACACTGGTCTGCAAAATACTCCTTTTTTGTGCCTTTCAAACAAATTCATCATACTAATTTGAGATCGCTTCTGAATTAGCTTTTCCGATGAGATTGACTCTGGTCTAAATATTGTGTTTTGCTTTTGAACTTCATATTACTTTAATTCCTCATGTTATGTCAGAATAACGTACTTGCTTAACACTGCTAAAAAGTTTAATGTAAACAGGGTTGCCAAGAGGTCGCTATTAGCCAGGCCAAGCCTGAAATTTCAGTTCAAAACCGGGTACCCGATAACAATTTAAATTTAAAAATTTCTGAAAATGTCGGGAATTGAATGATTTTTGTTACTAGTACTTACATTTTTGTTCAATGAGTAAAAAAGTCTGACTAAAACAACAGTCAATTTTTAAAAAAATAATTCGTCAATATTTTCCCAAAAAAATTTTACTTTTACCGTTTCAAGAAATAATTATTTTATTTAAAGGAAGCCGGTAACTCCCTCTTTTCTACTTGGCAGCCCTGAATATAGGCCATTTTTGATACAGCACGAAAAACATAAAAAATTTATCAAGATCGAAAAATATTAGAGATTATGGATGGTGAATTGTCAGATCAGAAAGCCTAGAATCGAGTTCAGACCCCTGAGTTACAAAAAATACTACTACACTACATCATATTACAAGGCTGGTTGTATTATAAAAAAAAATATATCAAAAACAAAAGACTTAAGACAGGAACTCGGATAACAGCAAAATTTCAATTTACAATATTTTGGAGAAGAAAAAAAATATATCGATATAATTCAAAGTGGATTTGGCAGGGAAAAGGTTAAGCTTTTCAACTACAGTGCGACCTCGGTCAACGCAACCCGCGATAAACGCAACTCCTCAATGACCGCAACAAGTAGATTTCTTTCATTACGGACTCAGTAAGTGCAACTTTTCAAACAAATTTTACCTCACTTATTGCAATGTATGTAATTTGAATACTTGTATTTTGTACATAAGTCAACAGTATGGAAAATTAAGCCATAAGAAAGCTGCACCAAAAAAGTTAATTAGCAATACCGAAGCTGGTTCTGGAAAACGAATAATATTGAGATTTTGTGAATACCCCAAGATGAAAAAATGTTTATTTCATAATAAATATCTACACCTAAATACCTAAGATTTTTTGAGTACATCATTGTAACTACCGCTGTTATTACAACAGGCTTGGGTTTTATTAGTTGCGTTGATCGAGGCCGCCCTGTATATAGTTAAATATATTCGCACAAGTCGACGATTTCGACATATATAACATAGTTACTTAGTTATGGCGAACTCGGTTTGTCAACTCGGTTTGGGTAGATTTTCAACTAGCTCAACTCAGTTTAGAACATTTCCGAATTGATACATCACTAATGCAACCCCATATATCTTGAAAATAAAGGCTAATGTGAAAATTCGGTAGGTGATCTCGAATTAGGAAAGTATGTTTTATTTAGAAAGTGAGAACGTTCCAATATTATTTTTAAATATTTGTATACTAGTTTCACAAAATATTTATGTAAGTAGTTGTCTTTTTTTATATTTTCAAGCATTGGGTTTCGCATTCCAAATGAATTGTTACAAGTTATGGATGGCGGATATTTAATCCGCAACCAATCTGTTTTTAACTATTCTACCAAACGCACTCGGCAAAGGATGAATTTTAAAAATTTGTTTTGGAATTGAACACACATAGCTAGTAGTGTAAACATTACACTAGTTACACCAATTTTTTCTTTCAATTTTTCATAGTCAGCACTATTGCGGCTATTCAGGTCACACAGATACAAAATCAATAGAAAATTGTTGGAGGTTTGCTGGATGACACGTGCGATATCAGTTAGGCACAAACAAACAAACCTTTGAACGTAAGCTAAAAAAACAAACCGGCACAAAACTGGTAAAAATGAACTTCTCCAAAAGAAGAATCAAATTATAACATTAAAATTTTATTATAAATGAGTTTTTTAAAACTAAAAATTATAAGTAAATTCTGACGCCTTCGAAATTCCTGTTTTAAGAATTTATGCTAAAATTAATACAAAATTAAAATACGATCAAATTAATCAGAAAAAAAAATCTGTTGAAGCAAAAAAAAAAGGCTGGATGTTGGTAAAGCTGCAAAAACCGAAACTGGACAAAGTTGGTTTAATTTATAAAGCAACTTCACAAAGAAGCGAAAAACAAAAAAACAAAACCTATTTCTATTTTAATAAGGTAAAGAATTTCTAAGTAAAAAAACATTTAAAAAAAAAATAGGTTTGGATGAACAGTTAAAAAAAAGTTATCGAATAGCAAAAAATAGAAAACTAATCAGAAATATGTTCACGGAACTACATACCAGAGATTGTGATTTTTGCTGCCGCTGCCGCCGCTGCTTCTTCAGACTTAGCTGATTTGTTTAGTTCATATTAAATTAATTTATGCTAATTTTAAGTCACATAATGATAAACAAACAAAAAAAACATTTCGATGAAAATGTTATTTTTTGTAAAAACAAATTTGCCAACTGAGGCGCTAGGCTGTAATGGAAGCGCTAAGTGGACACTTTTACACGGAGGCTTTCATATTCCTGAATAAACGATTATTTTTAAAAAAAAATTTAAGAAAAGTTTTAACCAATTCAACTACATCTTTTTTGAACTTCAAATGTGTTTTAATTAATTTAAAAATATGCCATATTTAAATTTTTTAAAAAGTTTTGTATTTTTCCTTTTGTTTTGTTTTTTCTTTTATGTATAGTTTTGTTTTGTAGATGATATAACATACAAATTATTTATGCTTGGAATTAAGTTAAATAAATAATACATTTAGTGCTTAGAGCTATAAGCAATTCAACTACGATTAAAAAAATTTTTGTTGATTATTAAAAAATATCACAAAATTCCATTTACTTTGATGTTAATGGAATGATTGTCTTTTTTTCTAATGAAACGCAGTCAGTGTTTTTCCAAAACTACAATTCATCAACTTATTTTCTACTTATGAGACCTATTTAGATTTATCAACAAAAATATTTTTAGTTTAATATTTAGGCGAGGTCCGGTTTTCTTACATTAGGTATAAATTAAATTCTTTGCTTTGTTTATACAAATTTTCTACTTAAATATATAAATGCTCTAATAAAAGCTACAATATCAGTCAATTAACTTCCCCTACAGTACCCTCCCATATATATTTTCTTAAGCTACACAATATTTTCTCGATCCACATGCATCGTCTGTATCACCATCGCAGGTTGGGTCCACTGACTGCTGGCTGCATTGGCACCAATTTTTTCACCGATCCAATCAAGGTAGTGTGTTACTCTTGTGAAACCGCCTGGTATGTTTGTCTCGCAGCCATCGGCGGGTCCGAAACTTGTAATGCCCACAACCATCTGTGTGCCCTTAAGGACTAACGGGCCACCGGAATCACCTGAGCAGACTGTTTCATCTTGAAGTCCCTTAGCGCAGATTATGCCTTTCGTCACGACATCATATTCTTCGGCACATTCGGCATTTGAGATGACTCGCAACTCTGTGTACTGCATAGGATCTGTGTTGGAAGTCGCTGGTGCTCCCCAACCTGTGGCCACAACTTTGTAGCCTGCAAAATGTTCTGCCATAAATTTGCGTGGCAGTATGGCAGGTTGTATGCGTGAGCTAAAAGCAACCGCTTCGGGCAACTTCACTAGTGCTATGTCATTGGCTGCGGTCTCAGGATTGAATCCTTCATGCACTATAAATTTATTGGAGCGCAACACTAAGCCACCAGTTACAAGCGAATCGTCAACACTTTTAGCGCCCAAATAAATATCGAAATGAGTTACGCCCATAGTACAGTGACCTGCAGTTAGAATCCACCTATTGTCGAGCAGTGTACCTCCGCAAAGTATGCGCTTGCGCCACAGCTGTTTACCGATCAACATTACTTGGTAGGGAAACTTTTCGATTTTTCCGTATTTTGATTGTCCCACCGCATATCCTTGCGTTGGCACCGGCAATAGGGTGACCCATAGTATGCATAATAATGCTGAGATTATTGTTCTTTGAATATTTAACATTTTAACTATTTACTTTCGACTTGTCACTAGTCTGCACTTATTTTTCTTGTAGTTGCAACAGAACTTGTCGCTCTTTGTGTAAATGTTTGTTTTTTTTAATGTTTTTGGTTCTCAATTTCCTTTTAAAATTTATTTAATTTTTCACTTTTCAAACTTTTTTTCTGATTAAGTTATTTCTCTAAACTTTTTTGATTTCTGCGCTTTGTTCGCAATTTGATCTTCACTTCACGAACTCTCGTTTAAATCTAAGCTCATTCTAACTGAGACGTGAAATTTTATTTCGAAACCCGATATTTCGCCGGTCACTTGCGAATTAAAGCTTCTGTTGCTTATCCGCCGCTGCGTCAGCTGTTGTGTGAGACAACGATATTTACCAATTTGGAAGAAGCATAAAAAGCTTGACAATTTCTAAAGAATTTGTTTTCATTTCCAAAAAAGAAAAAAACAAAACAAAAAACAACACAAAATGTTATCAAAACTTTGTGGAATTTAAGGTGACCGCGGGGCACATGAACAACTTGAAACCTGGTAAATTCCAAACAAAAAAAAATATAAAACACTACGTACATAAGAGTTAATTGTATAGAATTAAGTGTTTACACAATTTGTTATCATAATCATATTTCTCATAAATTAAGTTTGAAGTTAGCTCTTATTATTGAGAATATGGGGTTGGATCTACTGAACTTAGCCAGCTACATACACTAATTATAAAAGGTGGACCAAAGGGAATTTCACCATGATAGTGGCGAATAAAGTCTAAATGCCAAAAGAAACAAAAAATATTTTATATTGACAGATGTCATCTACAGTCACTAACAGTGGTGCCCAGAGAACGAGTAGGCGCTCGAAGAGCGTTAGAATATAACGAGTAGACGCTTAAAGAGCGAAAAAAAGTGCACGTGTGAGAAATCTTCAACACAAGCTTATCGTGAGAGCGAATTTGCTTGTGGTAGTAAGCACCATTGGTCATTAACAATTTTAGTCATCGAGAGTGGCACAGCACAGAAATTATCAAAGCCTACTATGAAAATGGCCGGTCAAAGACAAATGCAAAGCACAAATTCCAAAAGTCTGGGTTGCTAGCAAATGTGAAATTGTCAGTGCGTATTTGTTCAGCTGAAAATATTGCTGTCGTACATGAAAGTATGGCCAAGAGCCCATGTAAATCAACTCGACATCGTCCACCAGAATTAAAACTCTTAAGAACCACATTACATCGAATTTCAACAAAAGATTTGAGTATGTACTCTCAGTTAACGCAGGAATTGAAGCTTCCAGGCCATTTGAAGCACCGATTCACCGAGCACAACTTGATTAGGATTATTCAAAGAGAATAATCTTTAGTTACGAGGACCATTTTTATCTCAGCGGATACGTTAACAATCGAAGTTGTCGCATTAGGTCCGATGAAATCCCAAGAAATAATATCGAGAAACCGATGCATCCTCAAATACTCACTGCTCCTTGTGCTTTTCGGACGGAAGGAATTATTAGTCCATTTTTTTTAAAATGGTGCCAGTAATGCTGTTACTATGAATGACCCATTTGGGATAGTATAGATGTGAACGATATGTGGTTCCAACACTACTGTGCCACATGCCACACAACTTTATAACAAGAAAATTTTCCGGGACGCATTACTTGCGGAACAGTTATATTAATTGGCTACACAGATCAATCGATTCGACACAACTTGAACTTCTTTCTTTAGGTTTATCTCAAAAGTAACTAAGTACCATTAGGTGGAGACCTCGCCGTAGAAAAGTCGAGTGTATAAGATTATGTACAGGAAAATATGAATGCTGTCACCAATCTGAAATCCGATAGTACTTGACGATTTTCTCAGCAGAGCTCTGAGTTGCAAATAATGGCATTCAACAGACTTTCAACAACCATACGGAAGGCCACGCTTATGCCGATGACATACGCCTTCTCGCCATCAAGGAGGTCTCCGACATGCAATAAAAACTCACTCCCCTGAAAATTTTTTTTTCTTCATTTAAAGCTTCAAGCTTAATAGCTAAGAAGTCTAATAGCTGTAGTAGCTACACTTTATTATTATTACCTACTTCTTGTTGGTCCAAAAATCAACCAATATTGTACTTAACACCTGCCTATTCGCCCAGCCAAAGGCGAATCCAGCACAGAAGAAGTGGATAACTTTGATTATTTTAAATCGGCTTGGTAGCTTAGGAGCTAAGGCATATAAAATTATATGTACTTTTTTTTTCATACAGTGTCCTCTATGAAGAGATCTCTAAGGCATTGATACCAACATTGTACTCCTCTTAGTAACACAAACTCAAAGACATTTGAGGAGTGACTTTTCAGATTAGATTTTTTTTCATACTTGTCTTTCATGCCCGCCAGCGATCGATCCCACATCAAAAATAATTTTTTTTCGCTTCAATATTTCCTATACAAAACAAATCCAAATAATTTTTGTGTCTCATCTGCTGTCTTATTACTGGTTTCTCTGAACGGATGTCCAACAAAGTTTGCGATAATTTGTACAAATTTTTGCAAATTATTTGCACGCTAATTGACCAAAATTGTTCAAATTTGTTGAAATTGTTTAAAGTTGGTCACCTTATATTTAAATTAACTATTTTTATATCGAATAAAGGTAATGTGACTCAGCTGAATTCCATGGCATCCGACTATGTCGCCTCACAAACGACTGGCGTCAATCTGAACTTTTACATTTCTTCAATTAATTTACATGTCTAAAGTCTATGCTACTGCCAAAAATAAGAAACAAATAAAAGTCCCAGAAGGAATGCGATAACAGAAACTTGGCGACATAGAGTTTGGTGACTTTTTTCACTAATTAATTAATTAATTAATTAATTTATTTATTTATTTAATGCAAGGCAATAAAATTTTGACGTCAATCAGCGTTCGTTCACACCCCTCATCCGACACAACGGTTTAAACTCTTTGACCAAAATAAAAACAAAGTCAGCAATAAAAGACTTAAAAGAAAAAATTAAAATATCTTTAAAATGATATATGTACATAAAACCAGTCATAGCAGCCGACTGGAGCCAGCGAATGGATATTAATTAGAGTCAGTGCTAATATCTTACTAGGGTGACAAATGGGCTTTTAATTGGAACTCAAAACAGTAATTTTTCTTCACTGGTATTGGGCAAAAACTTAAATGAATCAGGTCGAATGGATACAATAGAACATAGCCCAGATAATATTTGCAAGATTGTTGAATCTTCCATCTCCCAAGCGATGAATTTATTAGTCCTCGAGAAAATTTTTCTAATTTCGTATAAATATTTCAAATCATTATGATTCGATACAATAACATTTTATTCACCATCCATTGCTAGCTTTCTATAGCTAGTAACGATTCTTGTATTGGAAAGCAAAAGCAGAATTGCAAATTAACGAGTAAAATTATAGTGGATATGTATACATAGCAAGTTGATACCCAACAGATTTGTATTTTGTTTTTTGTGCATTTTGAAATGAAAAGAGAGAGCTACTTTGCAGAAAAATTATTGTTTAAAACGTCAGTGGGCAAAAAAGTAGAAAGAACAATATAACACACGCACGTATAAACAGCGAGTAGAAAACTTGGTCGTTTTATTGGTACATAGACAGCTGATAAAGTAAAAATATTTTATTTCGTCTTGAACAACCAAACGCTTGAGACTCATCCTTACGATTCGTACGTGAATCGCTTTGATGAGTCGCTATCCCTGAAAAGTTTCTCTCGAAGAAACTTTCGCCTTGCAGCAGAGTATGAGATCGCCTCGGCGATTGAATATGGCTCCGCCGCGCTTAAAAATGTTTACTGGGAATAAAGAAGTAGAACCGCTCTACTAAGAAACGTCATGATTTAATTAAAGCGTAAACGGCAATTCGCACATATGTATATTGTCTCGGCTTAAACGAATATTGGGAGTGCGAGAGAGAAAGAAAGAAAATCTCAAGCGAAGTGTAATCTGAACATTAGAGAAACCTTCATGTAAAATTGATGATGGGTAGATGATAAAGCATATCAATGGGTTATTGGCGCTTGCAGAAAGCCAAAGAAATTTTGAATTTTGAAAATATATCGTTTGTCTCGATGTTTTCTTCTTCGTTTTGTTTTTTGTTTTTGTGTAGTTTTTGACAGCTATTTCGTCAGTTATTTGTGTGTTTTATTTTTGAAAGTTAAACATCGGTGATTTTTTGTTTTTTTATTAATTTAAAAGCTGCGCAATATTTTTATGACTCTGCCCATCAGTCAGTGATTTTCAGATGTCGATTAGTGTTAACGGATTCCCTGGTGATACCGTCATTCAATGCTGTTGATTTGTTTATTAATTTGAGATTGTCATCTTTTGTTGAAAATCTGTTAACATTTAATTTAATTTGCATGTTTAAGTTAATGAAGAATGTTTGATCTAAGCATTCTTGTCAAGTTTTTAGACGGAGGATCAAGAAGCATCTAACATCCTAACGCACATATCGTATATACATATAAATGAATACATAGTACTTATGTACATATGTGCGTAAGGTGATAATTACCTCTATTTGGATGTGAACTCTTTTTAATGGCGACGGGTTCCTTTTCCTGCTGTTTAAATTTAATTGGTACAACGTGCTAAGGCAAATTGCGGTTTCGAAACAAAAAAAAAATCTTCAAAACAAGACAAACAAAGCAACGTGTTAATTAAATCAGCTTTAATAGAGCATTTTTTCTAATCATCACAAATTGTTGTTTTTCCCATCGCATTTTTGATTAAAAAATAAAAATAGTTCGTGTATTTGGCGCCGCATAGAATCATTTAAATAGTGGCGCCATTTTCATTAATTCTCTGATATTTTGTAAAGCTCTTTATTAATTAGCAAGTTAATGCATCAAAATTTAGTTAGTTGATTACTGCAGTTTGTTGACATCCTCAAGGTTGTTTTTAAAATGTAGACTCTTTACAAAATAACTCCCCAAAATTTATTAAAATCAATAAAATTTTGTTGAAAATTAAAACCGCAAACAAATTCGAGACAAAAATTCGCTAAACAAAAATTACTGATGTTATTGTACCACCAAATAAGTCGCAAAAAGGATCAGGCTTTATTTTAATAGAAACGCTTTCAGAGACATTGAACTGAGAGGAATGTGACTGCGTAATTAAATTAGTGCTCGTGGAAATTGTTGCAATGTGAGAAATCAAAATATTCGCATTTGTTTTCGGATTTTGTTTTTACCGAGTTTTTAAAAAAAAAGAGAAAGCACAAGATTTGAAAACCGGGTACGTGCAGTTTTTCAGAAATTTGGGAATTAAAAACGGTACTTTTTATTCCTGACCAGATTTGCCAAATTGATAATGAGTAGTAATTAATGGACTTCCAAAGAGACAAACATTTTTGTCGAAAAAATTGGTGATCTTTTTTTTTGGTCTATTTTTACATCGAATTATCGGTGTAACGTCTCTCACACGGCTTACGGCTTTGGCATGCAAATAACAGCCTGTCCGCGTCAAAAGCGGCTACTTGGCAAACCCTGTTCCCAGGGTCGTAGCTAGAGCCTCGTGGGCCCTGGAGCAACAAGTAAATTTGGGCCCCCACATATGGAAATCTTTTTTCAAATTTTAAAGTACCCCTACACCAGTGCGGCGATTTTAATACTATTTAGATACTAATATTTGTTAAAATGAATCAAAAGTATGTTATTTTGTACATCATCTAATAAAACTACAAAAAAAAGTAAAATTGTTTTATCCTGGGAGACCACCGTGTTCACTTTCAGGAGACCCCAAAGTCTTTACCGAAGTAAGTTTCTTTCAGGACCAAAAAAGTGGTCGACGAGAAGTAGCCTTCCCTTTGGGGGCCCTGGGGCACCACCCCGCCTGCCCCATGCTCGGTACGGCCCTGCCTGTTCCCTACACTCAGGGTATTGAATATTCAGTTTGTAATGAGAGAGACGTGGCAGATATAGACAAGTATATATGTATATTCTTGATGAGCGTCAGCGTCACCATCTGAGTTGATTAAGACATGACG
The DNA here is from genome assembly GCA_963680825.1 of Meiosimyza decipiens. NCBI lineage: Eukaryota > Metazoa > Arthropoda > Insecta > Diptera > Lauxaniidae > Meiosimyza > Meiosimyza decipiens. The sequence continues at coordinate 39,286,842 of OY804258.1, forward strand.
GTCCGACTGTGTGTCTGCTTGTCAAACAATGTTTTTATGCTTCAAAATGGACTAAATTGGCTTACGGACACGCCTACCGTCCATGCAAATAAAACATTTATAACGCTATATTAAGAGAGTTATTTGATGTAGTGTAATCAAAATTCTTCGCAAATACTAAAGATAACTTGGAAAAACTCTAAATAAAAGTTGGCATATTTCGACAATAGGGCGTGGCACCTCCCATACAAGCAAAAGTGCCATATTGTGAGAGTTATTTAAAGTAATGAAATTAAACGATATCATGAGTTTATCTTTTTTAGAAGCTGCAGAAACTGTTTGTACCATTTATCCCCATTAATGCTCAAAATCACATACAGTTGAATCTCGCTAATCCGGATAGATTAAAACCGGCCGCAATCCAGATTATGTGGAGATCCGGAATACCAAAGGCATATTAAAATTATTAAAGAAAAAGTACCAATGCACTCTAAAAACGAAATAAATACCTTGCTATTATAAAAGAACTTGCCTTGCCACAAAAAGTTGTTTATCACAAAAATTTAGAAAATCGGTACAAAGAAAGTTTTTTTTTATTTAAAGAAAAAGTCGAATACAACAACGAAATGCGTAGTAGCTCTCTTTAAAGTAAACAAACTTTGGCTTTGCAAAAAGTAAACATCGCATTAACAGTGAAAGTGCACGTAAATCTCGGATATTTTTCCATTTCATTTTCTTTCCCGGCAGCTGCATCATATGCGACAAATTTCATCAAATAACCTGGCTACGAACATGGCTAAATCGTCTCTGGAGATTACGCGCAGATCCAGAATACATACACACATATATATGCATGTAAATACTTTCCCACACCTCCCATTTTCATGTTATGTTTTTAAAATGAAACGACTATACCCAGAGTTTAGGATATAAGACCAAAAAACCCAGACAGACAAAATTCCTAATACACCACAAAAATAAACCAAAAAATTCGGGACAAAATTACATTCACTCACTACAGTTTTTAAAGAAACAACAAATAAGCTGACGTCAATGTTTGTTAATAGCTAATTAGTTGTTTAAAATAATAAAATCATAAATTACAATTTAAGAATAAAACGTAAAACCAGTGGCGATGTTCAACGAGAATGACCCAAAAAATTTAAATAAAAATTAAAACAAAGGTAATAAAAATTCGAACAATTTATAGTTAATCCAATCAGCTTTGAATATTTTATACAGACTTTTAAGTATATTTCCTGCCGAAAAAAGTTTTTTGAATATATACCGAGTCTTCCTGCGACGAAAAAGAAAAGTTCTCTTTCACATTACGCATCCGGTCCACTGAATTATTTTGTTTCTTTTGATATATGTAACTAACACAACACAACAAAACAAATTCCAAATAAAAGTAAATGGGAATTCCCAAACCTAAAAATTTATGACGTTTTTCTTTTTGTCTACGATTAATTTGTTTACTTTTTTTTTATTGTTTTTTGTTTTTATCATTTTTACATATTGTTTTGGCAGTTTTTTCCTCCTAGTCTTACTAATTTAAATAAAAGCACCATTTAACCATAATAGCGACACTAAGGCACCCAGTAGGAAACAGTTTACACTGCTAGTAAATAAAACAGATTGTATGAATTTAAGTTTTCTATGGTTCAGCCAAAAATTAAATACTCACTGAGAAAAAGGGTTATTTTTCTGAAACAAATGTACATACATATGTATATATATGTAATCAATAAGTACCCAGCAGGCAATTGAGCCAGGCCTATTCTTGTATTTCCTAAAACATGTATTTTCCTAAGATGGAATAACACGTGACACAATACTGAGCACTTCAATGGAAAACTGCGAAAATTGGAGTTCCGATTGATTTTGGCACATGACAGCTGTCAAAAGTTTGTAAAACATGTGAATGTTATTTGAAAATGGTTTTAGCATTTTGAATACAATTACTGATATACATACAATTAATTTGTAGTTCCCAAGCTCGCCTGTAGGCGGCATTAATTTCCTACCAGTGTGTTATGATCTTTGTTTTTAGCTTTATTTCTGATTTTATGTATTCCCAAACTTTCATTTGATTGCATTTGATGCTGATGCGCCGTACATCAGCAGATAGACTTGGCGCCAGTTTTAATTTAAGCGAAGACAATATCAACAAAAATTTAGTAGTAAAGCAAAACAAAAACCACAAAAAATTTACATTAACTGGCGGCTAGATACATTAAAATCCAAATTAACGACATTTAATAGAGCCCTCACATGATACGACTTCTCTACTGCCAGTCGTACGACCAGCTTATGTGAAAATATCAAAATAGTTTGATTTTTTCTAACGACTTTCACTCAGACGATACGATTTCTCATGCTACCGGTCATACGACCAGCTCGTGTGAAAACATCAAAATATTTTGATTTTTTCTAATGACTTTCACTCAGACGCTACCACTTTTTATACGACTTGGCAAAGTCTTAAAAAAAGTCGTAACGTCTGAGGGTTCTGCAAAAGTTGCCACCTAAGATCTTAAGTATGTATGTGATTTTGAAGAAAGTCTATCTGGTTTGAGTTTTGACTACCGATAGCGCCGATTTTATTTAATTTTTGACAGCACTGTAATTTGTCAAAAATCATCAAAATCAAATTAACATAATTTTAGTTTTATTGCAACAAATAAATATTTAGTATATTTTTTTTTCTTTTTGGTGCGAACGTTATAAATTCTTCGGAGACCAAAAATACCCATAAATGGTGTTTTATTACTGCGTTAATAGCTTTTGAAGCGTCATTTTGGCGCCAACTTCACATTTTAGAAATTCTTGTTTTGATTTGTGTATGTAGGTACACTGAATTGGAATTTGTTTACATTCGTATGTAAATTTGTTTGTAGGTAGAATTAGCTGTTGCGTTCGAGTATTATTTGATCTCAAAGAATTTGTTCTCTGAGTTATTTTATTAAATAAAATCTTAAGCATCTCATAATCTTTTTATTTGTATTCAATAAATAGTCTACAAAACATAAAAATCCATAAAATCAAGAGTATCAAACTGTACCAAAAACGTCGAAAAATATCGATTACATGTGTAGATATGTATGTGCATCGAAAAGTTTGGAATAGTATTGAAAAATATCAAAAAAGTCAGTAAAAATTGAATGTTATCGAAGTGTTAGTGTATCGAAAAACATCAATTAAGTAGCGGAAATGTCGATTTAAATCGAAAGGTATCAAATTGTACCGAAATAAACCGAAAAATACCGAATGTCATTGATAAACATAGAATAGATCGATAATATTCGAAAAGCACGTAAAAATTCGACTAGTATTGAATAGAAAAGTATCGTAAATTCGTAAAGTATCGAATGGTATCGAAAAAGTTAGATAAAAGTCGAATAGTAACGCAAAACGCAAAATTAAGAGTTTGAAAGTATCGAAAAACGTCGAAAAAACCTTCAAAAGTCGAAAGTATCAAAAGACATTGTCGAAAAAGTCGATACAAATCAAAGACAAACAAATGGTATCCCTTTATCACATTCAGTTGGAAATTTTTTTAGATTTGATAGCTAAAAAGTTTTGATCCAATGGTGTGTGCTACACCCACACTTGTTTTATTACGCCAACTTAATATGTGAATCATGGTCTTGTCATTTTATACCCTTGTTCAAAATTTCATTATGACCCATTGGAAAGCTTTTCATAAAAGAAAATCTTGCTTCAATGTGACGTATCCCGACGCCTTGATTAATACTGCCTACTTTTTGTCAGAGCAATGCCTTTCTTTTGAGAGATGCCTTTGTGATATTATACTCTTATGAAAAGTTTCATTACGATCTGTTCGAAATCTCTCCAGATAAGATATCTTAAGGTTTTTGCTTCTAGATATCACGCCCACTTGCGCAATATCATGGCCACTTTCATCTGATTGATGCTTTTACTATTTCGCACCCTTATACAAAGTATCATTAAAATCTATTGAAGAAGTTTCTAGACATAATAATTGAAAACTTTTGCTTTAATAGGAGGTACCATGTGTACTTTTCTACTTCCGTATACTTTGCGTCATAACAATGCATTTGACACTATGTACAAAGTTTCATACATTTTGTTAGAAAGTACCATAGATATAATATATGTTACCGGACTAACTAGATTTTAGGATGAATAGTTTTTCCCAGGTCAAACTAGTGCATCCGAGGCGTGTTAGGTGAACTAGTTTAGCCTAGGATGACTAAGGTTATTTATATACTTTAACGGCCTCACTGCCAAATTTTTGAAATATAAGTATATTTGGGTAAGTGGGCGGCTTATGGCCGCGACTTAGCACGTGCATCCTGCAATATGTCCAATGCTGGCTTGGCGATGGCCTTCGGCACGGTTCAGAATACCATGTCCCACGTAGGCTTCACTAGCACACCGGCGTTCAATGTATTACAGTAAACCGCAGCTGCGATGCCCGTGTTGGACATTTTGGAGGATGTAAACGTTGAGTCGCGACTGAACATAATAAGTTTTTTCTAGGCTAAACTAGTTCATCTTAATACGCTTCAACTAGGAAAAACTGGTTTATTCTAGTTTGGCCGGTAACACATGCATATGTAGGGAAATCTTCGATATATTCCGCTGGAAAAACTTTTAGATACTACATATGTATATCTTAGCACTTTTGGTCCTATGAGATATGCTACGCCCATTACGCTTCATTCAACCTACTTTTTGGCAAGCACATGTATATGTCAGCAAAAGATTACTATTACCAAGTTTCACTGCAATCTGTTGGATGGTTTTTGCACGAAAATTTGCACGATCTTAGTGGTAATTGTAATTCAGTTAGACAGTGACTTTTATAGGTGTTGATACCTAAATATGACGTAATATTTACACATTGTTCCAATGATCGTGCAGATCAATAAAACATTACTTAAATTAGGGCTCGTTGTTCTATTGACTTCATTTTGAGTCAACAAGATTGGCCGGTTTTAATAAGTGTCGATTTTAGAATCTATCTATCAACTTTGCTATGCTAGTCAAAACATATCAGCTCTTACTGCGACATTACATACCAAATGTAATATCGTATTTTATTGTTGTTTTCAATAGTAACAATAGTTATTCTGTGGAAAATAACAAATCACAGCGCGTGTCTGGCATCAACCTTAACTGCGACTAAATCAGGTAGGTACTATACATATGGACATACAATAAGATAAATAGAAGAAATTATTGTGTCGGATTCTTGCCTAATTGATTTTTAATTTAAATTTTATAATTTAACGGACAAGTTGTTTTGACTTTGGATTCTGAGTCACCAGTGTCACAACAAAATTAAAGGGTGGAATATTTTTTTATATGATTTCATTTATGTTTTTATATTCTACCTAAACAATACTAAGTTTCCATAGCAGAGATACCTATTATTACGAATAGGCAAAGTTAGATTTTTTAGAGGAATCTACAATTTTTTATTTTTGAAGCTTTAAAACCTGCTGATACTAAATTGGAACTCTATGAGTATTGATATCTTCATCAAATCCTTTCGGTTCATATTTTCCGTTTCTTAGCTTAAAAATCGATTTATTTTTTTTAGCTTTTGCTACAGATTAGGTATATGCTTGAACAATCCAACTATAGTCATTTGGTCCAAAACTCAAAAAAATGTAAGTAACCTTTCATGCATTAGGCAACAAATTAAATTGCTGATTCACATTCCTACTATAGACAACTGAATACCTCCTTACATCTTACTTTTTGAACTACCATCTCACTATAGGCTTAAACTATGAAGAAAAACGATTTTTTTTTTTAAATCAGTAATCAATCTTGCATATTTTATGTAAAAATATTCAAATTAAAAATAAACCTGAGATAATCCAAAAGATCCAAATTCCAAGTAAATGAATATAAAATAGTATAGGGGTATTCAACGGAAATGTAGATGTATGACAGCGACTATTTCTGGAAAGCTTATGAAAACTATTCTACAACTGAAAGATAAATCATTCGCTTTACTAATGAGGTACAGCTCGAAACATGACAAAAATTTGATGCGCGAATCCAATGTCGCTAGACGTAGACATTTGTCTGATTTTGTGCGCTTACACTAATCAGACTATGACTCTATTATAGATTATATTTGGCTTTGAAGAATATCAGAGCAAAAAATATATTTAGGAACTCTACCAACCATGTGACTTTTTTTAAACTTCAAACCCCTCTCCCCATTACTAAATCAAAGATCCGCCACTATCTAAAAGTAATAATTTAGTCATATACCGTATAAAAGATTTTACTATATTGAAAATCATCGCACAAGTATATAGTCACGATGCAATTTTAATAACTATCATCAATTAAAATAATACTAAAAAATATTTATTGTAGTAGGTCCAAGACACGACACATATCTTCATGTCATTAATCATCTGTAATCAGTAATAAGATATCTGCTTCGATATTTAAATGTACACAGCGAAAACTATTTATTTGTATACTGACTGATGCCCGGCGACTTTATAGGCGTGGCCATGATTTAACTATGAAGGTTCTCGCAAGCTGTCAAAAGTCTCTGAAAGTGTTAGACGCCATGAACAACTCAATGTCAAAATAGATAGACCATTGATCGCTGAAGAAAAGGGTGCTTGGTCGGTCAGCTGATTCATTTTGACATTAAACCTATTTTTTGAAGAAACAGCATTTTTTGCAGCAACCCATATTATTCAATCAAAAATCAAAGGATTTAAGTTTTTTAGTAGACCTAGTAGATACTTTTTTTGTTGTTGTTTGCAATGTAAACTTGAATATTCCGCTGTATCTCTTCCCTAAATATTCCATTGCATTGCCATTGAAAAAATAAAACGAAACGCTTACATACAAAAACATTAACTTGGCATTAAACGATTTCTGTTTGCGCAGTTAATATTTTTAAGCAATTCTTAAACTTTAGAACTTTATAATTCATAGGAATATCGTGATTATTAAGACCAAGCGTCTAAGCAATAAAACCAAACAAACTTGGTCAAAACTGATTCAGTAGTTTTTGCATGATGCGCTAACACTTAGCTTATGTAGTATATACTTAGATATCGAGATTTGTTGATAATTAACAAATTATATTTGATATAGGCGAAATAAATTTTTTATAAAGGTGATAATAAAAAAATCGCTTTTAGTACGTGGAATCATTAACTAAAAGTAAATCTACACTGTAAACCAATGTACTCATATCTATTCTAGAGTGTTCTAACTACACCCATCTTAAAAAAAGACTTACTGCAAGACCGATTTGTGTAAGTTCTTACCTGAATATCGAGGCTTCCTTATGACGGAAGTTCGATTAAATTTTGTTCAATTATAATGATCAGTCGACCATAAACCAATAAAAATTTAATAAATATTTTAAGAACCCATCAACTGAATTATTTTATTTGATGGAATCATTCTTTTGTCTCAGTGCAGTTATCAATTTAATTTAAGGTATACAGAGCGAAGCAATAAGGAACAACTAAATTCGATGTTCTGATGGAATTTCAAATGTAAATTTTTAATCGTAAATATATAGTACATATTGTATAACAATCGAATTTATGAAACGACATGCCAGCTTCCCAGCAAACATGTTTAATCGCAGAAGCGTCAGATTATAATCATCAAGGCGATGGCTTAGAATCCAAACTTAAGATCATGCGCAAGATCATATTCTGATGTCAAGTGATAGTTCGTTAGAGAGACACTGCCTGGCTGTAGCAATATGTTTAAGCGATTTGTGGATGAATCATAAGGGAGAGTCTTAGACGATTATTATTGAAGGCGAATTGAAAATTTATGTAACGTCATCGGGATTGGAATTATTATGGAAGAGATATAAATTCATCGCGTGGAATATGGAAGATTCAATCATCTTTCAAATGTTGGCTGGGTTTGGTCAAATTAAAACAAGTTATACAGTATAAATAACACACAAGGAATGCGCTTAAATGTCAATTTTGCATTTTTTGGAAGGAACGATGAACCATAACAAGACATTTAAGACTAAACAATAAATTAGATTTAAAAAATAACTGTCTCATTAATACGTAAACAAGTCCATTTTGGTTTTTACTCAAAGCACCCATATATTACAGAATGCATAAATTTAAATGTACGCAGTTAACTTTACAAAATAAAGGACTCAATCTGAGATTTTACCAGCAACTTGATTTTGGATTTTTTTTTAATATTCGCAGCAACAAGATAATTTTATCAGAAATTGATAAAGAAATTATTGGACTTCTGTTAATACAGTAGACCCCACTTAATTGACTTATTTTTTGAAGCAGTTTTCAGAAATAATAGTCTTACTCACAAGCTTAACTTTATGACGATGTCAGCATTTTTAAAGGCTTAAGTCCTCTTATGCGGGTTTTAAGGGCGGATGATACAGAGAAAGTTGTTTTTCAAAAATTTTTATAAAAGTATGTTGAGCTGTGATAAATGAGATTTCAAGTATACCTCCAAGTTATTCAACCGCTTAAGATGTACAGTCCTAAGTCCGCTCTCAACTATTGGTTGGTAATGAGGGAAGTGCCTGTAAATTAAAGCTGCCTCTGTTATTAAACGCAAGGTTTCGCTTTAAGAAGCTCTCGTTACAAAACTGTATCACATTAGTCCCATATAAAAAGGTAGTTGTGCTGTTCACCATTATGTCACACATAAAATTTGTCAGGAAGATAGTTTTTTCATCTAGCATTTCGACGGCTTCATCAGTATTTGTGAATAACAAAGGTGACCCATATTATGTTGCCTCAATCGCATTTTTATAAGGCACGATTCGACTTCGATTTAGTTCTTCTTTTTCAAGCGTGTTGCTATTCATAATACCAACCTTCACCACTTGACTTGCGGGAACGATTCCACTTATATCACCTCTAAGTATTGATATTCTGCTCATGACGGTGTTTTCGTGCTGCTTTTTATTTATAGACTTCGACATGGTGTTGACCTGGCTAATCATATGATTAACTTTTCCAATAGCCTCCTGAGACAGGGAGAAGAGTATACCGTTAGTCTTGTACTAGTGGTCATTATTATTAACAGCCTGGTCCTGACTCTGAAGTGTCATATTTTAGCCGGTTCCATCTAATAGCCCAGCGATTCATTTCCAGTAGGAACTTTTCCCATTTATTGATCGCGTGGCTTTAGTTTTGCGATTCCACGGCTCATGTAGGCGGCTGAGCATCCATTTAGAGTCGTGGTCGAACACAAACATTCTGCATTGTTTTGGATCAAATTAAATATAATTTTAATAATCTCTTTTAGTTTTCTTCGAGAAGAGATTTCAAGACAGTATCTCTTTTTAACACCATTACCATTTATAATCATTGCTACTATAACCATTAACACGATTTTAAAGTAGCGATTTATGTTTATAGTATATTTCCACATGACGCCACGTATTGTCCTCTTTTAATTTATAATGTTATAGATCATTCTCTGCGCAGGAGTTGAACCCTGTGATTTGCAGGTTACTTACTATACGTCGAAATTTGTTCTCAGATTTTCACAGGAGTTGAACCTTGTATTCTGTAAATTACCTAACATCTGCCAGTTTGATTAAATATGTTCCGTTATGTCATGTGTAAACTTAGCATGCTTTGGTATTTTAGTAGCTTTGTATATTATATATTTTGTCGTATTACATTCATAGCAATACAATCAATTTGTTAAAAGAAGTTCTTTATGTTAAGATATACATAAGCTCCGCAATTGTTGATAAGAGTTTTCATGCCATTAAAAAGAGCTTATAAGTCATATTTAGTTCTTCTAACCGGTTGATAACACGCTTTGACTATACGTCAAAGCGTGGTTACATGCACAAATGTTATCCGAGGCTCAAATTAAAATTAAAATATCCTTAAAGACTCAATTGGCGTTTTTCAATTCGGATGTTTAATATGAAGAGAAACGAAATATAGCTGGGCGCTTACAATCAATTGAGCCAATCGTAAATTTGGCGGATAGTCGAAAATATTCCGATCCAAAACTAATGCTGAACAATAATTTGAGCGATTTCGTGTCACACAAAACTAAAATTTTCTTCGATGTCTTCGGTTTGACCTCTGAATCCTTGCAGCAAGATCTGACTATTTGGGACACGAACGAAGATTATCAAGAAGTTCTTGATGTTTTTTTTTGATATCTTCGTAGTTAACGAAACTGCTGAAAGCGGTGTAAAGTTTATAAATGATTACAGCAGGATCTTTACAATAGACGAAGTATAGAATCAATTTATCTTACAGTCAGGCCCGGCCGAAGACGTGTCCTCGGTGTAGAGTCGAATACACCATCCGATCTTTATAAAATAGTTTTTTTGTTGTTGTACATTTTTTAATTATTAACATTTTAAAGCGTTTTTGAGTGACACGCTCCAGAGTACTGTTAGAGTCTTTCTGTCTCTACGTTTTTATGCAATAAATGGTAACAGAAAAGTTTTGAGCCGCTTTAGTTTTTTCATGTTGAATCATATATTAAATCAGGTCCACCCCCTTCCTAGACTACCGTCGTCACTCTACACCCAAAATTTATATGTTTTGCCGGTCACATGTTTTGCGGCCGGTTGGTAAAAAACTTGATGACCTTTTTTATGGCCGAGTCAAAAGCAGCCATCATAAGAAACACAGCCATATGATAGTTGAAGGTTCCGCGTGTATTCGCGTAGAAGATAGACTTAAATTCTACTTCCCGCGAGTAAGTATGTGTCTTTGTTGCCACATTGCAATTTGATATATTTCCGCACGCCACCGCGTTCGCGTCCAAGGGTTTTCTACTAAAATTTGTCAAAGCGACTGATGTAAAGCTTCACATGGGACAGTCATCAGTTGATATTTTGAACCTGGTATTTTTTTCTATTTAGCTTGTAAATTTCGTTACAACCATGGTACAATTATAAAGGTAGAAGCAACAAATTGTCAAAATTTGAATATGCAACACTGGGAGAGCTTTACCGGTAAATATCAGTCATAATCACAACAAAAACAAAAACAAAATGTACACGCGATACATAAAACAGTTTTCTTCTTAACCAAATAATCACGTTTTGTTTTCTCGATTTCGTCATTCGACGATGAAGAAAATAAGTTTGACCCTTTGTGATAACTAACATAGTTAAATCATACATTTTATCACGTTTTGTCTTGCAAAATTATGACATATTACGAAGAAAAAATAATACAAAAAGAAGCAATATTTGACATCGCTGCAGCCATGTTAGTTTAATCAAGAATTCAATTTTTACTTTCCTTAGTTTTTCACGGACGAATTCTAAACATGAAGCTCAAGTCTTGAAACGTGTAAATCGAGCCTATACAATTTTTGACTAGCCTGAAGGGAAAGGAAATACTAAATTAATTTAAAAATAAAACAAGCTGTGATAAACAAAATGGATCAAGCAGGAATGCTGAAAATTATGTACAACAATGTCCTTTCACAGACACTTTCAGAATCGGGAAAATTTGTTTTTGCTGGCAATCGTTTTGGTGACATTTTTGTTCAAAAGTTTGTATCCACATTTGTTAAATAATTGTCCAAAAAATAACTGTTTTCCTTAATAGCATAGAAGAACTCGACAATGCAGAAGATCCACGCCCTAAAGTTAAGCTATATCCTCAAGGCGACATTGGAAACGACATCAACAGTCTCGCCTTTCATCGGGACTTTCTAATTGTTGGTGCCATTGGTGTCATATATGGGCTTAAATGGAATGAAGATCTGTGTAAACTGAGCTTTACACGTGCATGGGAAATAAAAATTCCTCTCGTACCAGATGCAATGGAAGTGCCAGATGTTAACTCACTTTGGTTGGACAAGCTGACTGATCAACTCTACGCAGGGTGTGGAGATAACAATGTATATCAGATAAATTTTGAAGACGGACGTATTGTACGTCAGTTTGCTGGTCATACCGACTATGTTCACTGCGTCACAGTTAGTGACAACCAGCTCTTCTCTGCTTCGGAGGATGGCACAGTACGTGTGTGGTCTACAAAACAAAAGGAACCAACAGCTACTATAGAACCAAGCACTCAAACGCAGTTGGTGCGACCTGACTTCGGAAACTGGATTGGTAGCGTCGCTGTGAACTCAGATTGGCTGGTTTGTGGTGGTGGTCCAAAGTTGTCTATATGGCATTTACGTTCACTGGAGTGCATCCGTGATTTTCCATTCCCTGGAAAGGTGCATTGTTGTGATTTCATTGATGATTCCATTGTGGTTGCCGGTGAGCACAACACGACTCAACTTTACACGATGAATGGCGATGCTCTTGCTAATATACCATTGGAACATACAGCAGCGTATTCCGTTGTGTGGCAGCATAAACCGAGCAAATTTATGTCAATTGCTGGTTACAGTAATAAACTACATATTCTCAATGATTTCAGATTCTTAGATTGTAAAGTTAGTTTGTACGGAAATGTAGAATAAAATGTAACTCAACTTAAATTGGGATAATTGTGAAAAAAACTGTCAGCAAGCAAAATTTTGTATTCAAATGTGTAAGTATATTAGATAGATCGCTACTATTAACAGCCCCTTTTGATTTCGATTAGATATGCCTTAAAACTGTTACAACAGCTGTTGTGTTCCCGAAGTTTTTGAGTTAAATATTTAGTAAGGCCCTTGGTCAAATAATTTTAGAGAGTATGAGTGATATTGCTCTCAACAAAAGAAATAACTACAAAAAGTACAGGAACAACGGTTATGAAAATGTTGGCAAATACTTAGAAGTGGGGCCCCAGTCCTAATCGGCAGTTAGAGTAAGTGAGCGGCTTTCGGCTGTAGCTGAGTATATGTATCCCCTAAGATATCTAACACCGGCCACAGTGCTTCTACATCAAAACTTCATATGCTTACAAAATTTGTCTAGACGAGAGAAATTTTCAAAATGAATCAAGAATTTACTATTTTTAGGTACTAGAAAAACGTACCCGAGAGGTTAAAAAAAATGTTGGACTCGATTAGGACTAGAGCCCCACTTTTAAATATATACCCAAATATTGTAAACTGAGTAGAGTGTAGGATATAAACACACAATTATTTAAGTAATATTTTGAAACGTTTTCCTTCTGTATATTTAACTGGTTTCAAATTGTTGCATATTGATTTTATAGCTAAATAAATTACCTATCTAAATACTAGTACTTACATACAAATATACTGATACATACTTATATCGGTTCAGGAATTTACAACTCATTGCGATGTTTGTTTTCCATTTTAACTTTGGTTTAATTTTTTTTTTCTGTTTTACCGCGAAAACTATTTGACCGATTTATAATCATTGCAAATTATTTTCATAGCAAGTTCATACACATTACAGCGGTTCAAAAAATGTGTTTTTTGTTTTTTACGTTGTGTCAGCGGAGATTTATAGCGTTTTAGTTTTATGCTCTTTCCAAAGGGCTTGGTCACGCTTGTGTAATTTTTTTTTCAAGAGATATACATAGACGAAATTGTCTAGTAAACATGATTGCCAAGTGACCGGTATTGACCCGGCCAAGCACAAAATTTTATGAAAATGTGGGGGGTCTGGTAGGAATCAAATTTCTGAAATAGCCGGGTCCTGGACAATTTTTGAGGCTTGTGCATAAAATTTTTTAAGAGAGCAAAAACAAAAAAAAAGTAAAGGTGAAATGTTCGATGAACCAGCAGTAAATATTAATATTATGACCTCTACTTGCCCCAGAATTTTTCTTTCATCATCAAAGTCCACTAATGCTGTAATATTTTCATGTTATTTAATTATTGTGATAAGGTGGCAACATCATGAACAGCTGATATTATTTCGCGCCAAAAACTTGGCAGCATTGTAGCTTGAAAGCTGATGCAGTAGAGAAATTATTTAAATAAATTAAATTACTTTTGTTCATTATTGAAATGAATTTAGAGGTTTGATATAATGAAAATAATTCAAACACTCAAATTAAAATACAATTTTCTTTAGATAATAGCAACACTTGAGGTTGTGGACATTGGATCGTACCAATTGAAGATAAACAGCAACTACTTGATTGGAAGGGGGAATTGTACAAAGTTAGACATAGAACTGCAAAATGCGGTAAGCACGATAATGGATTTGAATTTTAGATTTATAAAAATATATTAATTTTAGTCCGTAGACGATAAACATGCAGTTATCCAAATAAGCGGTGGCACAGTAAAAATCCTTGATTTATACAGTAAATCAGGTACATTTTTAAATGGGCACCGTATTGATGGCTTAACAGAAGTAACGATTCCCAATGGTGCATCTCTTCTTTTTGGAGAAGTCGTTGCAAAATTGCGATTCTGTGTTACAGAAGAGGTAAGTTGCAAGACTTTAATTTCCGGTACGCCAAGCTTGTTCTTGTGGAACAAGGTCAGAAAGGTGGATGTCAGTTGTACTAAAACGTATGCAGTACCGTTTTTTTTTGCCCAGTTTACTGCGTGCTTCGAAATACATCCAAATGTGCTTCTTTGTACATCTTTTTACTACTTAAAAAGTAAAGCCTTCGAAAATATATCTATATAGTTATTCCTCGAATGTAAGGCTTAGTTAGCGCGATTTACAGTAATGAATGATATTTCAAATTAATCTCATCGAGAAAATGCAGATTCTAGATCAGTTAACCAAATGCTGAGGTATGAGCGTGAACATTTTCTTTTTTTTTTCAAATTTTCAATCATTAGCTTAATATTGTAAAGATGTGATGCTTTTTTTGGAAAGAGTTATTTTTATTATTAAAAATAAACCATTGACATGAGCGCACATAAGTAATTGTAAAAACAAAACCCGCTTTTTGTGTGCGAAGTCATTACTATTAACTAAAATTATATATACATATGAAACTAATGTTTTCATTTCTACTCTTGAGTATTCTCTCAACCACATTTTTCAAAAATTCTAACTGCATATTTAAAGAACCTTCAGATGAAATTTTTTATTTAATTAAAATGCCTTTACCGTAGCATGTCCCAAATGAGAAAATTCAAGGAAAATTTATAAAATTTTTCAGAGGTAATATCTGATAAAAACGTATTTGGAACTTTCAGGATTTGATATAAGACTACAATTTATGAGGTAACAAAAAGATTTAATTTTCAAAAAATTCGATTGAATGGCATATAAAATTGTGCTATGGAATAATGTAAAAATTGATTTTTCCTAAAAAATGGATCACAAAAAATGTAAGACTGCGTTTGAAGGAAGAAGCTATGTGAAATGCTTAACTTAATTCGTTAAAAAACAACCCAGATCAGTGAAAAAATAAGTTATTTTTGTTAAACGCATTTTCTAAACCTTCAAAATCGAGAATAATAATGGGACAACTTAGTCAGCCTCGACCGTGATATATGAGAGATTTAGAATGGTAGTGGAGTAAGTGATATTCTTTTCGAAAATGAGTTAAACCTAAGGATGTGTACCTCATCGATTCATCTATTGAGGATAACAATGGAGCAAGTTACTGTTTGTTGCTTAGTTTCATAAAGAGGAAGACAAAAACTAAAAATTGTGTACTATTTCGAGTTTGTTAGGTTGATAATTTAATTCGATCGAAAGGAATTTTTTTGAATAACTTACATGTAGGTCTTGCTGGACATCTAAAAAAATAAATAAACCGATTGGATCAAAAATATCTTAACCAGAAACGGGTTGAAAACGGTCCCTTTCTTCAGTGGGGAAAAACACATTTTTTTCGAATGCTGATCGAAATCGGTGCAGGTCAATAAAAAAGTTTAATCTAATAATCAAACGGAGTAGTAAACGAAAATCTAAATTTTATTATGTAATAATATTTAGGCGTAAAACCTATAAACTTTCTCAACCTTGGCTGAAAACCTTTTTTTAGTTTGATCGCAAAAAAAAAATAAAAAATTATCTAATATACTTTTCAGCAGTCCCATGACAACACAAGATTTCTTGATGGACAAAACAATATTTCCGATATGATGCCT
This sequence comes from Meiosimyza decipiens, assembly GCA_963680825.1. NCBI lineage: Eukaryota > Metazoa > Arthropoda > Insecta > Diptera > Lauxaniidae > Meiosimyza > Meiosimyza decipiens. The sequence goes on from OY804258.1 coordinate 39,302,793, forward strand.
TCAAATCCGGAATTTGCCACAACAAAGTGTGTCTTAAGACAGGAAGATGAAAATAGTACCACGTCCACGCCAAATTTCACTTTGTCCCAAAAATCTAGGATTAATAAATGTCAAACAGCAGCATCTACTTTCGATATATCATCGCAGCACAATTTTCTTACCCCCCTTCCATCACTAAGAAAAGCATCACCAACATCAAAAACAATACAAGAAAACCTGAATATTTCTACATCATCGCTTAATGAATTACTTGGTGACAAATCTAGAAGTAGTTTTAGCATTCCTGAAACTCAGCAATGCCAACGACAAACAGCCAATAGTAAACACATAGATCTGTCGGCAGCTGAAAGCAATATAAATAGACGATCAAGAAATCAATCAAATATGGAGAACGACGATGAATTATGTATTCCTGAAACTCAAGAACCGGCTGCATACTTCAGCATTAAATCTCAAAAACTTTTTGAGGCTAATCAGACGGTGGTTGATTCAAATTTAACACAAGAAATATTTAACGACTCAGATATCACATGTGGTAGTCAATTTCGTGGTGAGATTGGTGAGATTGGTGAGATCTTTAGTGAACCAGACTCCAGCGATTTGTTGTCATTAGTGATACCGTGTATAAAACACAAGCCTGTTATAATTAATGACTCAGGAAGAGTACTAGAAAATGCTGACAAAGTCAAAGAAACTAGAGGTAACAAAACTAGTTCTAAATAGTATTAGTAATTTTTTAATAGTATTTTAAATACTTTTGGTTAAATACATATATTATATTTAGCTTATATAGTAGCTGATCAGTCTTCTGATATGGAATTTTGATGTCTTGTGCCTTAATTGCCATTAACAGTGTGTTGAGCTCTAGGTCACTAACCTTATCAAGGCTCAATATGAAGTCTTCAAATATAGATCATTGCATATTGGAAAGCTTTCTGATATTTTTTTTTGTCTCGGGCTTATGCTAAGTTTTTCTGCTGTGGACAGTATTCGCAACAGAGCTCAGGGCTGTACTAATCTTGAAAGTCAATGAAGAACCTTCAGCGAGCATCTGGAGTATCTGGCTCATGCAGATGATGCCTCGCTACCAGTGAGCGCGATATGCAAGCAAATCTCACTTCACTGAGAAGCACGCGCCAGAGGTCCACGAGCGAAGCGAAGTGTGCGAAGAGGGGCGGGTTGGTTGGCGAACCGAGCACGGACAGTGCCTCTAGTCTTTTAAATAAAATACGAATTTATGTGTTTTATTTTGATTGAAAGTTATATCACTCTAAAAAATCAGCTTTTACAATTCGTACCAATTTTTCAATAAAAGAGTTCTGATTGATTTTAAAGGGGCCTTTATATGAAAATAATAGAATAATCGATCTGTCGAAACTTTGGCTTCTATTGTCAATCTATTGGTTGTCGATTAACAATAGACGAACGAATTTTGTTGCTATCGATTATATATCTACTGTTGATCTAAAAAAAAATAAGCTATCCAACAGAAATGAGTGATTGCTGCAGTTGCTGCCTTTACAAGTTTTCAATGTGTTAATATGTAGAATAATCACAATTTGTATAAAACAAGTCACTCCTCTTTAATCCACAAAATCGACCGTGGTAGATTTGATTGTCAATCGACAACCGCAATAGGGGCATCTGAAAACGATGTTTCAAAAACTTGCTTTTGAAAACAACATGCCATTTAAAAAAGAAATAGTTATTAAACTGGGTAGATTTGATTGTCAGTGTTAACTCTCTAGTAATATCTATGTATATGTGAAGTGGAATTTTGAAAATGTAATTAATAATTCCTTATAATATTTTTGTCTATTAATACTCTTACAGATGTCAACGAATTGAGTACTTTAAATTGTTCTGAGCACAATTCAAAGGAATCAACAATAAATTGTGAACAATCTGAGCGAGACTTAGCTTGTACACCAGACCTTTTCGATTTACCTGAAACAGCACAGGCAAATATTATGTTCAACCTCAACTTGTCTCCAAATAGGAAAATTACCGGTGCTCTCCTAGGAAACGAAACTGCTAAAAACTTAGAAATTTATCCAGATAAACCATCAGCAAGTTCTCATGCCTTAGTAAATCAGTCGAATGAAAAAGATCAAACCAAGGAATTACAAACAATTTTAGAACCATCCTTATTTGAAGATGAAGACGATTTAATGCCAACACAGGTTTTCTCAAAAGTTGAAAGCAATGGAAAATCCGCAGTTACTACAAAGTGTTTCCCTGACTATTTGACGTTGAGTGATAAAGAAAACATGTTACCCTCAGCGTCGGCGGCATTAGAACTTGCAAATGAACTACAGCCAACACAATTGTTACCACAATGTAATCAAAGTAAGTACAAACACATATCCGGTTATAAAGTAATTATAACCTATAATATAATCCATAGCATCGTCAGACGTATCCCATGATAACGATAAAAATAAAAATTTTCCTTCTCCATCACATGTTTCTGATTTACCTTTCGAGGAGGCTACTAAACAACTAGAAGAAGTTGAGGACTCGTTGCCACCTACACAATTATTTTTGGTAAAGAAATCAACAGAGGATAGAAATGAAAAGCCATCTTCAAGCAAACATATAAGTTCTACATTGATACCCGCTAAAGAAAGAGCTGAAAAAATGGCTCTTATGTTTACAGAATGTTTTGAAAATAGCCCCAAAAAGTCCAAAGATAATGATTTCCTGAAACCTTTTGGCATGCTTTCAAAAAAATCTTCAACATTATCAAATTTTAGTTCTATGTCCGAAAGTTCTGATATTGATATGCTTATGTGCACCCCTCAAATAATAGCTGATAATTTCAACCAACCAGATTTAAAAACAAAATCGAGTCTAATTGCAAAACATAAAAGTCTTTTTGGTGATGATTCCGACGATGAAGAAGGAGATGTGTTGAAACTAATTACAGCACCTAAGGTTTCACATGATTTTGATAAACTCTTACCGCATCTTAAAAAACAGGAGTCACCAAAACGTGAACAAGAAACAGCCAATTTGCATAGCTATAATCGCTCTTTTAGTTCAAAAGATGAAACCAAATCAAAAGGTAAAACTAAAATTGCTCTTAGTCGCGATGAACGACGTGTAACTCGAGATAAAAAGCGTGAAAAATCACCTGAAGACTTATCAAAAAAAGAGATAGAAGAGATCCCTAAGCTGTTGAATGATAAAGCAAAAAAGCTTACTAAGAGACGTCAGAGCGTTGAATCCAATAGTACCGATACTAGCTTAAAGCCACCTAAGAAAAATAAGGTAGGAACAGTAAATGAAACGACTGAATCTTCTAAAAAAAGTTCGAATAACGCAAAATCCAGTAAAAAAGTACAAAACAAACGTAAGAATCTCGAATCAAGTGATAGAAATGATAGTTTTGAAAAATCAAAGAAGAAAAAAATAGAGACAGTGAATGAGGATAAATCTGCTAAAATAACTTCAGAGCAACACATAACAATGAGTAGCTCTGCTACGAGAACAACGCGTGCTCGATCTCAGTCCCAATCGACAGAAACAGAAACAACAGAAATATCTGCTGGAAGATTAACACGATTGAAATCGCGAACAAAAGATCCAAAAATAATTTCGAAGGAAATTGAAAGCAAAGAAATCGAAAGTTTGAGCAAGAAAAGTAAACAAAAATCAGACAGAAAAACTGAAACGGATAAAATTTATCCAAATGTTGAGTTAATGAGTAATAGTAAGTGAAAAACCCATTTTTAAGAATTTACATTAACATTTGTTTTTCAGGGAAAATAACACGCTCCTGCAGCAGGGATACTAGCGATTCATTTTCCACTACAGATACTGAAAGAAAGCTTTTGCGTAGCACGGTAAGTCAGTTGTCCAAAACTCATTAAATTCGAATTTAATGCCTAAAATTTTCAAAATAAAAAAGTGATATGTATAAGATTGCACCATTTATGAAATATCCTATACCTAAGAAATATCCTATCGTTAACGAATTTTGAGGGTCACAATTTAAGGATGATTGTTTGTATAGGGTGCAATGTACGCCGATCTACCCAGGGTTTGTTTGTTGGTGGCCATACAAACTATTTTTGATCCAGTTTCCGACAAAGAACTCTTTAAAGGTTGCTACCATCACAAAAATAGTAAGGCTACATTAATCAAGAGGGCGTGTATATTTCATCAGGAAAAGTTCGTGGTATCTGAATTCGATCAAATGAAATTCATGACTGAAAACGGATAAAATTCCTGCTCTCTCTCACTCAGAATTACGGCCAAGTGCACACACTTCATTCGTGCGGAACCAGTGACACGACTACCCTCAAAGCTGCACAGTACTTCAAGGTCAGATGCGATTAAATGCTTCTAAGAACTTAACCTTTACATTTTTAGAAAATTGGGAATGCGTTCTGTTTAGAAACAAAAATTCCGGGTAAAAAACATGCTTTTGACAAAAAGAGTCTTCGAGAGAACTAAATCCGCTCTAATAAGTTTTCTCCGATCGAAAAAAAATTATGAAGATATCGTTTTCAAGACACTTCCTTTAACTTTTCAGACCCCGTCGATGGTTCTTAATTTCGATCCGGACTATCTGTTGTCATGTTACTTTAAAAAAGAAAAACGCATTGACCGATTCGTAAATTTACGTGTGTATCGGTATTTGCCAATTTCTGTAATTTCATTTAAAATAGTGGTCAATTGTGATTATTTTTATTCAATTGTGATTCTTTTTATTCTAAAACTAAACCAATACCGTTTGATCGTTTACAAAACTAGCAATTCAACAAAAAATACACTTTAAATTTAAAGCTGCTGTAATATTTTGAACTGGTTATTTAATTTTTTAATATTATTCTTTTAAACGTAGAGTTCTTTGGGTGACGTCAACAAAAAAAGCTCTTTAGAATCGTCAACATCTTCAATGCATAATGAACTTCGTAGTAAACGATTGAAAATTTCTATGACTATGGTGGATCCAGAATTTTTTCAAAACCTTGCTAAGGACTCGCAAGGTTAGTTTAATTTGCATGCATATGTATTAATTACTTTGGCATTGTAATTTTTTTCTCAATGATAAGGTATGTGGACAATTGCGGAAGATCCAATCGTAAGCGATGTTCTTATTATGGATAAGGGTAATCGCACGTTTAAATTTCTCGTAGCTATGGCAAAAGGTATACCTGTAGTAACTTCTAGTTGGCTTGAAAGTGTAAATAAATCTCGCGAAATGACGAGCATGAGCAAATATATTTTTAAGGATGAATCATTTGAAAAGCGTTACAAATTTTCATTAATTAAAACTATTGAATTAGCGCGAAAGCAGAAATTGCTTGAAGAGTATAGTTTTCTTATGACGCCGAATATCAGGCCGCAACGCGATGAGATGAAAGGTAATTAATTTTTACGGATTAATTGAACAACACTTAACTTTAAAATTATAGCAATAATTAAATGCGCCGGAGGCATAGTCTGCGAAGACGTTCCATCAAAGGGAGATGACAAAAAACAATATCTGATTTCCACAAAAGAGGATCAAAAGTTATGGCACAAATATCGACGAATAAATAACAACATTCGCATTATCAGCAGTGAAGGTGTTATGTCATCAATTATGCGTCAAACGGTGAAACCACTGGAAACCAATTTAATTGGTTAAAGTAAACCGTTCCTACATATTTAAGTATTTTCTTTAAAACTGTGTTTTTCAGTAAGTACATGTTATCAAAACTGTCACTTGTTATATTTTTTCCTTGATGTATCTAAAATATATTTTCATACCAATATTTTTCCCTAACACGACAAAAAATAATTCTCGCAGTATTTCATTTTGTAAAATTTTTGAAAATAAGGATTTTAATGGCACTAGAAAAAATTTGTCCTATTTGAAGGTAAAAATCAGGGAATCGCCATTATGCTGTCCAAAAATGCTCAGCTTGAAAGTTTTTATAAATTTATCAGAAAATAAAACCTTTTTGAAAGCCAAAGCATGTGTTTCGATATCGGTCAGGCTAGACTCACTTGCCCATACCTTCATTGGGCTTCTGACATACCGAAGCAGAAAAACAAAGAATTTTTTATTACATTAGCGTTGCTGCACATTGATTCGTCGAAAGCAAGTATTTATCTCTAGCAATGCTAATGCCAGCAGAGCATTGTTAACACAGAATTTCGTTAAATATCGCCTTTAATCTTGTTTTAATGCTTATTTTCTGATAATACACTTTCAGCTAAAATTGGCTTGACGTTAAAAAATAATCCGTTCCCCTGTAAGTTTAATTTATCTGACGTGTCCCTGTTTAGGAACATGGAGGCATGGGCAGCTAAACTCTCATCTAACCGGTATCGAAGCAGAGGCTTTTGAAATGTGCTATCGAATATTTTTCTATGGTAATTTCATAAAAAGTTACAACTGTTTCATATCGACCAAGGTGATAAATTTACAAATAAATTTTGTTTTAATAGTTAAAAAATGCGAAAGGTGTGAATTTAAACTCGCTGACTTCAACAAAACATACAGTTAAATTTTTAACAAATAAAATTTGCACTTGTAAATAAAACTTTACTTGTCCTCACGATAACATGTATTTTTTTAATGGACTTTTATAAAGCTTTTTATTAAATAGTGAGTGCACATCCATTACGACGAGAATAACACTGTATGCAAAATTAATACCTAAAATTTGGAGTAAAATCGACTAATGCCAATTTATGGTAATTTTGCGGTCGTTGAGCTCGAATCTGCCATCAGATTTTGACCTACATGTCAGCGTTGTTCCTCATGAAAAGACAAAAAAATTATTTTCTCTACCTACAAGTGTTTTTCTGTAGGCAACGACTTACAACAAAACAAACAAAAATTTTGCCATCGCATAGTGTTTTTTCAGATAAATTATGAAGAAATAAATTCACCATATGTGAAATATTGGAGAGAATTACAGGCACTCGCAACTGATCGTGCACGTTGGAAGAGTTTTGGGGAGGGCGTATCCTACGTGAGAAAAGAAGATGCTTCGGACGAAATGCACCAACGAACCATAAGTTAAATTTGTGCTAAGTTTTGTATGACTCTTGAACGAGTATGTTATTACCGAGAAATTTCGATAGCATCGAGTTAGACGTAACTGCCGCCTAACTAGTTGAGAGAGTAAGAAGAATGGATCTTTATACTCAGTTCCCAAGTCAATCGGGAACTTGCTGACAATCTCAGCGAGGTTAAAGCAATATTCACAATCTAGAGATTTCTACGCATTATTTTTGAACAGCTACAAAAACGGTTATAAAACTTTCAGATTAAAAATTTAAAATGAACTCAAGTTACTCGCTGACAACCTCAAACAAATGATTTTTTCTGCAAATTACTTTTTTAACTTTATTTGCAATTATATTGAAATAAACCCCCGATTTTGAGTGATTATCAATGACATGATTGAAAGTATGACATAAAAAAGTTGCCGTAATTTATATAGGTGATTGTCCAAAAAAGTGTCCACAGTGCTTAGTGTGGAACGAATTTTACGAAACTTTTCGATTGAATGTAATTTAAAGTTTTAAACCATGTTTAATGTGGCTGAGATCCTTAAAATGGTCTGTATCAAAGAAAATTTTTGTTAAATGTCACTACCATGGTATGGAAAATTTTGTCACTGATGATTTTACTTAGCAATGACTTCACTTAGTATAAATTTTTTTCTTTGATTGGATTGAATAACATGAACTAAATGCTGTGTAAATTTAAATTTGAATAAAATTTTTAGTTTCGACTGCATATGAAGTTAGAGTTATTTGCAAAAGAAAAAATGTCCGTTGCAAAATTGGATTTAAAAAAAAAACCTACTGAACTCTTAACTAGCCCCTCCAGACAAAGAGCTGATCCGAATGACGCACAGTGCCCCAGAATATAAAAAAGATGTACATATATTTATCGAGCAGCTAACAATAAATCAATGTTTTACCAAAAGTGCTTCGTTTATTGAATAAGTTTTTTAAACTAAGTGTTAATTTTTGTCACAATGTTTAACTGTATTGCAACTTTGTTTTGTTTTCATTATTACTAAAATGAAATATTGTTAAGCAATTATAATGCTACAAATTGTATGTAATTTTTGTTTATATATTTATTTGTTTCTTGACTTTAAATTTATTATCGCACCATTGGTGGGATGGATGGACCTCCGGTTGCCGCCATCGCTGAACCTGGACCAAGTAGTACTTGCTTCTGTTGTGATTTTTGCATCTCTTCCATTTGAGCACGTTCAGTTTCGAATATAACTGGTGCAAAGAGAATTACCGAACTGGTGAAGAAAATCCATGATGCATTGCACGAAAATGTGTAAAGACCCTTAACGCTGGTAACAGTAAAATCAGCGACTTTACCTGTGAAGTTTCTTACGGGATCGGGAAACATTTCTGTTAGACCCCAAAGACGTTCGACAAATGATTCATCTGGCTCCTATAAACATTAGAAAATAATTAGTTCAATAACTCCAGGAAATAAATTTTCTACAATTTGTGTTTAGTGTGTGGTATTTTATAGCATCTGAAGAATTATGTTAGGTCTGATATTGATGGGAAATTGTGCAGAAGTGTTGTGTAAGCCTTAGTGTAATTTTTGATAAATTATTTTCTGTTGGCACCTTTATTGATAGTTGGAGTACGGCCTTAGTAACATCGATTTTTAAAACTGGTGCAATAAATGAAGTGTCTAATTATAGAGCTATTTCAAAATTTACAAATCTCTACGCTTTCTGAAAATACATATAGTAAAACACAAATTGTCATTTTTGACCAAAATTTTGGTTAGCAAGTTGATGTTTTGTATAACGATTTTTCCAAGACTTTTGGCACTTTTGTCATAACGATTTAGTTACTTAACTTGATAAACTTAACTTTTATTGCTATAAATTATGTTCTCGAACGTACTCTGTTGAAATTGATAATATGAGATCCTATCAGTTTGTGGCCACGTCTAGTGCACCAGTAAGTGTTTTTTTTTACTGTACCTTGATGACTTGATGGTTTATTCAAGACTTTGTTTTTTAAATGTTGATACTATTTCGGAATTTACTCAACCGCTTGAGGGTTACTATTAACAAATGCTTCTTCTTAAGCTTTTCTTTTCTTCCCATTTAAACCGTGTCTACAATGCGAGATTTTGGAGTTGTTTTAGACTCGAAGTTCATCATATAAATTTTCTTATCGCCAAGTTCACTTCTTATCAGCGTACAATTCTTTGATCCTCATGCCCTAAACATTTTGTGTAATTCCTTTGCTAAGTCCAGGCTGCATCTTTTATTTGGAATTTATGAGGATTTTTCTATTCAATTAGAGCGATTTAAAAAAAAGTCAACGGAATTGTCACGACATAAAAGGCTCACATTCAAAATCACCACACATACCGAAGAAATCAAAATTAATTAGGATTTTATTAAACTCATAAAAGAATGGAGCTAAAGAAAAAGACAATAAAGTTTTTGGGTTGTCATCAGATATACAAATGTTAAGAAATTCAATAGTAATCAGCTGAATACTTATTGACAATTTTGACGTTTAAATTGCTTCGTTAGTAAATAGCAACACTTTTTCTTCCAATTCCAATCCTCAGGAGTTCGAAATTAAAAGACATGAGTCTCGCTGTTCCCGCTTACGACTGCGATCATTTTAAAGGCAATGAAAAAGAACTGCACGATTTAGCAACATTCATTAAAATTTATACTGTTGACACGAAAGACTTCCATGAATTGCCATTTAAAATATAATACATAAGGATATTGAATATATGATAATGTAAAAATGCCTAACTTTTGAATTTTACTTCCACACAGATGAGTCTTAGGAACCCCCTTCCTTTTTTTATGAGGAACATTTTTGACTGAGATTGTATGAAAAAATATTTTTTTGTCTTTTGTCCAGTATGTAATCTTTTTCACAAAATTTGTCTTAAATTCTCTATAGGGGCTTAAGAAGTAGTGCTGTAAATAAAAAAAATTGTGTTTTCATGAGAAACAACTTTGCCTCAGACACCAAACCAAATACAAAAAAGTCGTTGAAGGGCGCTTGTAACCGGTTAATTTACCATTATCTCGAAACGCTTTGATGGCTGATTGGAGCTTAACGACCTTGAATTACATCAGTCAATGTGCCTCTGAATTAATTCTTTAGTTTGATTTATGTACATATGTATGTTAGATAAAAATGTGTTATTTTTAGTTATATACGTATGTATACATATGCTATATTTCTAAAAATAAATTAATGCTTAAAATACTAGGTTTTTATATTTTAGTATCACAAAACCTGCTTTCAAATATACATATACTACGTATATAAATGTAAGTTTCCTTGGCAATTCAGCAAAAGCACATCTTTGGAAATCCACGAGAGTATTTCATATAATTCCAAATATGTGCTTCTACTATACATGCTTACAAAGATGTGTTTCTATTTAGTATTCAGGAAAGCAAGCGCATTTTATATTCTTCCAAAGATGTGCATCCCTATGTGACGTGACGTGCTATGTTAAAAGAGATATGCTAGCTGTTTCTCGTTTCCCATTGGGATAGCTATAAACCAAAATAGATAAATTTACCATTTCGCTGCAATTTCTTTTCGCCCAGTTTGCGAATAATGAAACTCCTTGGATCAAATTACAAGTTCAAGGCGAAATGGCAAATCAAATATGTACAGGTTTCTTTGTATTCAGTTACTAAAAAATTTTCATATTTGTCAACTCATATAACACCTTGTGAATTCCCTAATCGTATTGAGGTTAAGATAACTGCAAACAAATATTTGTCAAAACTTTGAAAGCGTTTTGCAGCAAAATAAGTTGCCTAATCAAAGTGAGGTTACGTCGGGCCAAATACTTGGCTAAGCAATTTTCAATAAAAATCGATATCAGACCAACAATGAAAATGGAAAACAGTAAGTACTTACATCGTCAAAATTTTCAGCATCACCACTTGGATTGTTTGAGCTCTAAAACAAACAAATAAAAGATTTTATAAAAATCGCATGAAAAATCAATAAAATGTTCGTAAAAAATGCCTATATGAAGTTATACAAATCGCTTTTCGCAATACACTAAATGCGCAATTGACCCCTTTCCATTATTTCTTAAATTATATTTTAAAGCCTCCCCTTACATTTGCACTGGCTACGACTGCACGGCGCTCTGGAGTTTCGTCTTTGCTTCCACCCAAAGAAGACATTCCACTATCCTTTTCGATAAACTCGATGTCTGGATCAGAGTCCATCAAATCTTCCACTTTAACGGTATCCACTTTTGCTTTTTTTTGCCAACGCCGGTATCTAAAGTTTTTTATGCACTCCACGGAAGTCGCACAATAGACTCGAGTCAGAAGATTTCGATATTTTCGTTAAACAGGCACAATTTAACTTTTAGAATTAAGTTATTTAATTCTATTTTATTGATTTTCTTTACTTTCTTCTTAAATGTGTAGCCTGCAATAGTGGTGGCGTACAGAAAGTACGAAGTGTCGCGATGGTTCGATATCGGTTACATACCAGAAACTTTTGAACGATATTCACGTGAACGGTTTTACCACAGTTTCCCATCAAACGCAAATAATTATGCTACGTTTAAGTTAGTTCACATGATCCCACATTTTTACAGTATTGTATGTGAGCGTGTTTTGGCAATAATAGTAGCAGCAACGCTAAATGATGTTTTTTCCATATTTTTAGGACAACCTTAGTTATCAAAATCGGCTTATTTATGAAGTAATGAATGCATTTGAGGCTCCGGTATATAGAAAGCAGCGCATGCATCGGACACTACGCATCTGATACAACTAACTCGTGTGGTGATACATAGAACGCACTCTTTTGTTTTGTTTTCTTGTATCCGAAATTATTTTGCATTCATTTTCAATTTTCAGAAATTTATAATTATATTTTCCTTAGATTGAATTGAAACTTGCACAAATATGTATAAAAACGTTTTAAGCTTGTCAAATAACAAATAAATTTTTGTTAGTTGGTCTCTATTGTCAAAAGCGTCTAACGCTTCTAATAAGTTGAAAGTTGACGAACTTTAGGCTTCGGAAGCAGCGCTTACGTCAGTCGCTTTTGTGTATATTAATGTCACTCTCGATATAAAGGCATGAAATCAATTCTTCTATCAAAGCATACTATATGTGCTGCTTTCTATATAATGGAGCCTTAAAAGCTCTGGTATATATGGAGTGATATAAAAAAAGCAACAGACGCGCACCGCTTTCAATGCGCAAAGTTCGTCAGCTTTTTAAACGCGGCAGATGCTTTTGATAATTGAGAGCAACTTATCAAAAATTTATTTGTTACACGCGTTAGTCGCATCTGATGCGAAGCAAAATGATTCAGGATAATTTGGAAGCGCTTACGATTTTTAAAACCGAAAAATAAAAGTGAAAATGTCGATAAATGGTACCGGTATAAGTTCTTGAATTTAAGATAACATTTCATCAGTTATTAGCTTCAGAGCTTAGAAATATTTCGTAGATTGAGAAAAAAATAGCTTTTTTTAATTTTAGTATTTTTCCAATGGGGTCTGTTAGTTTAAGATTTTTCTTTCACGATATATAGACGAACCTGTCAGTAAAGCATTCTGTCCCACGTAAATCCTATGAAAAACTAAAAAGTTCAATGAGCCACCAGTAAATTTTAATATTATGCAGTAATCGCGATATCCACATCATGACGGCCCATTCGTACATATGTACATATATTCATTTAAGCTGAACCACACACGTGATATTTAATATGGACACAAAAATTTTAAAATTCCATCATTTTTTGTTCGTCTAATAAAGTTATGCTTATACTTATCACGTTATACGTAGAGTCTGTGGATATATCAGCGTAATAGAAGGCGGGAATCTCTACATGCCGTAATATCTTGGGGCCCTTTTTGTTTTGATCAGCCTGTCCCTAAATGTTAACATTTTTTTTTATCGACGCAAAAAAAAGAGTCATTAGCACCAACACCACTCGCTTAACGAATTTCCAAGTTTCCACCGCAGTCAAAGAAATAAGCTCTGGAGACTTTTAAGATAGATTTTACTTACTTTTGCATTTTGTTTCTTGGGATTCTGATAGTTTTCCACCTTTTCTAATCGTTCATCGTCTTCCGATTTTGACATGTTCAATTTTTCACCTGATTTTGCCATGTTCAATTTTCACCAACCAAATATGTTGCGGATTATTTTATGCTCTTATTGCCGTCAGTATTAAATTGAACGATGTTAAATTCTTTTTCAAAAATAAAAGATTCAAATAAAGCAATACAATTTTTTTTTTTTTATTTCGAATGACAAAAATATGTTTACGTATTTTTCTATAGCAATCAAGAAAACTGAGTAGAACGTACGATATGACGGGCCTTATCTATAAACATCATTAGCTATAGAATGAAAACTCTTTAAATATAGCCTGTAGGCTAGATTATAGTCTATATTTCATTTTGGGAAATGGCGGCATATTGAAATGTTTTTTTTCCATAAAAACGAAATGAGTTCGACCTGGAGGCCTCCGATTTTGGTAATTTTTTGGTGGGTAGCGTTATACTAATTTTCGAATAACCATAAATCATTTCGGCACAAATGGTCCTTTGTTGCGCTCTATTTTTGAAAATTGATGAAAATTATCGACTGTGATCGAAATTTGACCGTTCCCAACATGTTCTAATTTTGTAAAAATATTTCCGACCTATGAGGCAGTTCACATGAAACCTTTTGCTGTGCATTATGTCTTAACATGTGTGACTTTTTATATTGCTTTGCGTTCACATGATCTAGAATGCTATCAAACATTTGAAGAAGAATTTAGTAGCGTCCACATGAAACCATTTTTTGACTATTTCAAATTTTTCAACCTCTTTGAAATTTTTTTCAACATTTTCCACATTTATTTGATTTTTCAACTGTTTCAACCTCTTTCAACTTCTTCCAAAGTTATCAATTTGTTTTCACTTTTTCAACATTTGATGACATTTTCAACCTAGATATTTCCTAATTTTCCAAATTTTTCAACCGCATTCAACTTTTTTTAATATTTCTCAAGTTTCTTAGAATTTTTAATCTTCTCGAATTTTTTAAACATTTTCCAAATTTTTACCCACTTTGCAATTATTTTTCCTTTTTCAACTTGATCAAGCTTACCAAGAGATTTGTTAAACTTTTTTAATTTTTTACGAGCTTTTCAACCCTTCTTCAAAAAATATCATATATTTTAACCTCTTTCAACTTTCTTCAACATTTTAATTTTTTTTTTCGATTTTTTGAACTCTTTTCGGCATTTTCAACCTTATTCATTATTCATCAAAATGTTCCAATTTCTTCAACATTTTTCAATATATTCCATATTTCTGCGACTTACTCAACCTCTTTGATTTTTTTCAGCATTTTCGATATTTTTTCGACATTTTCAGCCTATTTCAACATTCTTCATTAGTTTCCATATTATACGACTTTTTTTTAGCGATTTTCACTGTTTCAACCGCTTTCAATTACATTCAACTTTTCTCCAGTTTTTACACCTCATTTAATTTTTTTTTTTTTGGAAATATTTTACATAATTAATCATATTTTTCAACTGCTTAAGCTTTATCGGTTTTTTTCAACCGCTTTCAAGTTTTTCCAGCAATTTCCTTATCATCTCGACTTCAACAGCCGGTTTCAAATGTTCAAAATTTCTTGATTTTAAACTAAGCCTGTTGTTTAACAAATCAAACTTTATTTTGCAACAACTTAATTAAAAATTTAGTATATGGACATGAATCAGTGTAACAATATAATAATTTAGTTATTATTGCAATAGTTGACAAATTTGTTTGGTTTTGGTTTTGATTTTGATTTTTAGTTTTTGCTTAACTGTTTTTGTTACGTTGATAATTTATAAATTTTGCTGTTGGTTTTTAAGTTACTTTTATTGCAGCACCTTTATCACAATATCACTCCCACGTTCAGACTTATTTTTATTATTATTATTTTATTTTAATATGCATTCAATATAAGATTATTTTGTTTCAAAATTAAATAATTCTTTTTTTTCAAAAACTTTATATTTTATTAACAATTGAATAAAATTTGTAACTGAAGTTTAGTACATAACTTAAGATTATTTATAAATAAACAGTTCTTATTTGTTTTTTTTTCTTGTATTTTATATGCAAAAACTATTTAAGCAGCTTATTAACTAAATTTCTTATTAAATTGTTTGCGTTTAACTTATTAATTACTAATTATTTTCTGGTGGTTAATCTTGCAAATACTTTAATTTTTTACATTTTATTTTTATTTGTTAGAAATTCTTTACGAATTTTCGGCCTTAAGGCTTGATATTCTTTGCTATAGTAGTTCTTGTATTTGTGTTTTTTTCGCTGCTTATTTGATGTCTGGTACCTCCTCTCCGCCCACAAGCATTCTGCTCCTTAGAGTAAAAGTTTCGTGAATTCTGCAAAATAATACAAATGTTAAAACCCAACAAGATATTTCTTTGAATTAAAGTTTCATCGAAGAAGTCCTCACGGTATTCTATATTTTTTTGATCAATGTCACGTAGATGACTTAGATATTAAAAACTTGAGACTAAAGATATTTCAAAGGTATGAACTGTTGGTGTCTTTTTAATAGTGGCTTCACCACTTTGTATGTTTTATTCCGAAATAGGAATACATTTCAATATTATATATTTCGTATTTTACGGAGCTTTTATGTTCAGTACTTTTAGTGCAAAAACAACAAAAAAAATACAAGAACAAAATGTTGGAGAATAACTCCAACAATTGCATTGGAACAAAAAATTGGCAACTAGCTGCTTACACTAGTTTCAATCACCGCTACGTAATATCTTCAGTAAGCTTTAATAGCCGACGTTTAAGAATCTGCAAGCATACTATATATTATTTCTTTATTTTTATTCTTCCAAAAATCAAGCAACGGTTTCCACCGAGTTAATTTATGCTTGCTTATATTTTATTAGACCACAAAATACGGAAAATCGAAACTTAAAAGTCGTCCTAGTTCAAACGCCTGGTGGAGTGGGAAGAGGTTGAAAAGAAGATTTTCGAACAAAACGATGCAGTGTTTGGGCATATCTTTGCTTAATTGCCAGCCAGCTGAACAAGAAAAATGGGCAGCCTTGGTTATATTTGCCATTGCGAGTTAAGAGCTCATCGGATTTTATTTGATGTCCTTAGGCCAAACACTTTACCCGAGTTTAACATCTATATGTAGTTTTTCCAGGGAAAGTTTTCGAACTATTAGCGATATACAGTAGACGTCCAATATAGCGTATAACGATATAACGAATATCCATTTTAACGAACAGTTTTTCAAATTGGAATTTTCCCAATGATGTCTCTAAACTACGAATACTAAAAGTGTTCACAATTCCAAATAACGAACGTTGTTTAATTTAACAATAACTGTTGAACTGGAATAACTTTTTTTTACCACTGAACCTGATCGGAAGTAAATATAGCAATCCAAAATCTAACTTAACTTTAATGACTAGATATGTATGTGTGCATATGAGTAAATAAAAGTCAGTTTCTTCAATAAAAAACTCGTCGATATAACGACTTTTACGATATTACGACTGACCCGTGCATTAATTAGTACGTTATATTGGACTTCTACTGTATTAACATTTTAAAAATTCCGACCGAGCCCTTCTTCAGGTTAACTGGGATCAAACTTTTTCTTGAAGTTTTTGAATCGTTTACAGCATGTGTATGTACATTAATGCCAAAGCCAAACTTTCTGATGCAGATTTATTACCTTCATAATTAATTTTGCCATCTTTATCTAGATCTGCAATAGCCAAGAGTTGGGTTAGTTGCGCTTCAGTCAGACTTTCTCCGATCATTTCCATAGCTGTCTGTAGCTCATCACGTGTAATAAAACCGTTGCCGTCACGATCAAATACCCTGAAATTGATTTCAATTCAATTTAAGTTCAATTTGAACTCATTTTCAATTTTACCTAAATGCAGCTATCAAATCTTCCGTGATATCGTCGTTGTCATTTGGTTTGCTAGTGCTGTCCTCTTGGTTATCACGTATCGCTTGTATGCGACCTACCCACTGTAGAAATTCCGCTTCATCTATTAACCCATTACCTGTTAATAAAGAAAAAATGTTAAGATGTAATATGAAAAATACTTAAGAAACAACAATTTTTATGTTTAATTCAACTTTATATTCAAACAATTCTCGGATACAAAACAACGCCTCCATCAAACAACTTTTTGAAACAGAAGTCACACAGCATTATTCATTTTAATATTACAAAAATAATAGCTCTTTACATGTCAAAGTAAGTTCAGTAGTTAAGGAGCTATGATTTTATTAATTATAGAAACTAAAGGGGCGAATTGCGTACTTACAGGTGAAATCAGCTTCAGCGACTGAAAGTTCATCGAAGAGACATAGTCTGATTCGAATTTACAAAAAGTAAATAAAAAATATTCAAAGTTTTTGGATTTTCCAAACATTAGAACACATTTGGTAAAAATTTTGTACGCAAAAGGTTAAAGGTTGTTGTAGTTGAGAAATCTGAAAACAGACTTATCCCTACCAAAAAGTTATTTACTTTGAAGACTTGTGACTTAACTTGCGTGACTTGGTAAGCACGTTTCTATAAAAACAATCAATAAAAACATTAAAATACGCCGTAGCGTATATGCGTGAAACTAACAAAATGATTCATATAAACAGAAATATCATTTATGAATGCCAATATTCGAAGCTTCAGTTATGGTATAGAATTTTGCTTTTGCACCATCATTAAAATCTTTAGCGTGAATGAATATAATTTTCACTGACACAAATATGTTAGAAATTATTCACTCAGTAGGTCGATTATGATTACCATAATTCCTTCTAAAAAGCGGAATGTGGATACTGCAGATGCATCATTTTGGTGTAAATTTTAGTAATTTTAACGTTTTGTTCGATAAACGGAACAAATGTCAACTTCGATGAGTTTGACAGTTGTCAAAGGAATGCTCTTTCCCAACCCAGAACTTCAGAATACTTGAATTATTTTAACTCGATATAACCATGGATGGGCACAAGTTCTTCTGCAAGTTCTAACAAGAGCGCAATTTAGAGTAACGGGAGAGTATTTGTGTATACGTATACAAATGTGAGCGACAACAACGACTCAGTTTTACATCAGCAGAAGTAGAACTTCATATAGTTGCTGTACCACGTAGGTGGACAAAACGTACCGCGCGAGTTCACTATTATCATATTATTTTATTATCGCTATGGGAAAATGCATTATCATAAGTTCACAAACAAAATGTAATGTTATTAAGTTACTCATATATGTATGTATATGTATATGTATGAAATCTGGTGTGGATAGAAAAGAATTGAAGAATAATAAAGTTTTAGTGGTATAATAACAGCAGAAGTCATCGTTTAATTTTTTACTTACGTAAAAATTAATTCAGTTCTACTTGAAAAACACACAACAACACAACTACAAGTGCATCGAAGAGCATTGATGAGAACTACATTTGTGTAGTGCCCAGCTCTGCTGTACGAAGTTTTGCGTGCATGTTAGTGCCCATCTTTGGATATAACAAAAGTGTGGTGGCTCCTTCTTTAAAGGTAATGCAACCAAATTAAAGTAGCAAAGCTGAAAACGCCCCTGTAGAGAGGTATCATTTTATGTGTTAGTTAATGCTTCGGTCAATACTTTCATTGTTGTTGAACAGTACAGATAAATGCTTAGAAGTAAAGAACGGCAGTAGGAAGACCTGCTTGAAGAGCGGGTCATTTCATATAAAAATAAAGTACGTTTGAATGGAGTTGAAAAGGCCTGTTTCTGCCAAAAGAAGGCCCTCTAGAAGCGCTGATTGCGCCTGCCTTTGCCTAATGGGAAATTGCGAAACGGTGCACAGACAAACAATTGCTCTACATGTTTCAAGTAAGAGTGGCTTAACAAGGACAAAACTCCTCTTTCATCACCCACAATATATTCTGAATCAAAAGAAATCAAATGCATTACATGTCAGGGAGCCATTTACATTGTTGTTATCCTTTCGTGTTTCGCGTTTGCCCAAATTTCTGATTGACTTTGTTTTGCTTTAATAACTTAGGCGTCGTCCATGAAAGACGTCCGCAGCAAGGGGGAGTATGTACGTTCGGAGTATTCTTTGGTATATGTGGTTTTTTGTGCTGAACGCTACGATAAGAACTTTACCTCAATTCTTTTAACATAAAATCAATCGATTTTACGCATTTGCTCATGCGTTAAGGCGCAAAAGCTCTAAAGGACACATTCATTTGATTTACATTACGGACTTGAAGCATGATCGAATATAAGTTTTCGGCAATGAGGTGATGATTTATACTAAAAAATACCGACAATTGATTCTGTTACTTCCGCTACTCAACATTCTAAACAGAAGGATCAACGATAGAGTTTTCGGAAACAAATTATAATTACATGTAAAAAATTATTTCTAGCACCCATTATATGTACCTGAATCTGAAATTGTTTTTAAATACTGTAACTTTTACTGCAATGACATAGTCATGGAATCTTTCTTAGAGTTTCCACAAGTAAAGATAGGTTCCTATAGACGCTGCAAATCACGATTGGCGTGCCTCAGAGGGAAATGTTTGTCGGAATAATATTTTTCTAGGGTATATTCTTAGTTTTGTCTAGAGAAAACTAGATTTCTGTCCGGAAAGCTTCACACTGACGCTAGAAAGCGCTGCAATATGTGCGAAAAGTTTCTCAATGAGTTTTAGAGTTTTTAACATACAAAGATCATTCTTCAAGAAAGCGAAAAATCAGTTATCTTCGTTTATTGCCACTCTTTTAATGAATGACCAAATTACCAGTTACCCAGCAAGATAACGAACACTAACGAATTCCGCCATACTGCGATTTCTACGCTATCCAATGTCTTGGAAAGCGTAATAAACTTTGTTGGCGCAACGAAATGCCTAACGATCGCCAATATGGTTATTGGATAACACGTTCTTCGGGGGGCTTAATGGCGCTCGATACAGTAAGTAGAAATAAGATGTTCATCTTTTTGGTGAAAGTAAGGCAGCTCTCGATATTTCAGAAAGCATTTGATCGGGTGTGGCATAGTGCACTCGTAGCCAAACTAAATATAATTTGGTGTTGGAAGTTCGCTTGCCCTTTTGATGTCAAATTTCGTCAGTGGCTCATGTGTGCGTATTATCTTTGTCGAGGTCACCCTATTAACGCTATAATACTTCAAGGTTCTATAATATACCCCATACTGTTTTCCATTTTTATCAATGATCTTCTGCCTTTGACTGTTAATCTTTAAGTTTTTTGCAGACGACAGCAACATTTGTCATTATATATTATAAATTGAAAACAAGAGACAAAATTATAAATGAAACTCTGATTTACGACCTTAAAAAAGATCCGAGATCTTTCTGCACTCGGAACAAAATCTGGTTAGTATAAATAAGACTTCACTAAGTCTCAGGTTCAAATTTTGTAACCTACAGAATTTTCACAAAGACTTTGCCCATGTGCATATAGCATACTTATCTAGCCAAGAAATTTGTAAAACTCTAAGCTTTGTGATGGTAATCTTGGTTCCAGACGGTGGGTATCTACAATTTTAATTTTTATGCACCTAGCATACAGAAACCCAAGATTTTTTAGCAGAAGAGCCTTATTGTACTCATGTGCATTAATAAAAATCACAGTTCTGACTTGTTGTTTTATTTTTTTCTTGCAATTGCAGATTCCAATTTTCATCCAATTCTGCGTACCAACTGTCTATAGTCATGTCTCTATTGCGATTCCAAATGCATGGGAAAAAATCAAATCAAATAGACTAAAAGATTTGGCCAATAAATCATATTTCAGCTTGCGAAAATTCAGTTTCAGCAAAGTGAAATCTTTCTCTATCGTATTTTATACCAAGAACTTCTATAATTTGCCCGAAAATCGAATGTCGGACAAAAATTTAACAAAATATCTACACAAAAAATGTAATCACTCTGGTATTCATATTTTGTTTTAGTTACCGCTTAACAAAAAAACGCAATTGACTCGTGAAACTAAAGACTAAATGGTAGGGGTTATAAAAAGTTTAAAAAGGTGATTTCATAGTAATATCACCTTACGATCAATTCCCACGCATACTGAATACACATTTACACACAGATTTGCGATTACATTAATTATACCGAAATCAAGTGTTGGCTCGATTTCAAAAGCAATTTGTGAATTTGCAATGTAAATTAACACCTCAACTTACAAACGCACACTCTTAAGCACCTTTTTTATAATATACATACATGCACACATACAGTGTCGGATTATCAAATAGGCAAAGTCGGCAACTGCATGTGGGCTCCGCGTTTTTTAGAGGCCAGTTTTTGAAGAAACAGAAAAATATTTTGGTACATAATTACCATGCAATAGGACAACACTTTGGCAAAGTTTGAGGTCAATTAAATATGCTCGATTTAGCTTAGAACATTTGGCATGAAATGCGTCATACATGGTTAGAAGCAAAGGACGGTGTCAATGTTGCCGAACAGTTTTACCAGAACAAACTATCGCTTGGCATAAGAATATGAACTCGCGTGGATCGAAACCATCGTCTCGGCTATTGGAAAATTATCCTTCCTGATGTGTGTACATTTTGCTAACCTAATATTTAATCCGAATGGGAAAAATATTTGCGTGCATTGCAAGAAATAAAAGGAATGACAGCGTGCAACAACTCATTGGAGACATTTGAAACGACAGTAAAAAAAAAAAAAAACAATGAAAAATACTGTAAAATAAATAAAAGTACTCCCTTTAGACAATAAAAAATTAAATAAAATTTAGAATTAAAAATGCCATGCCTAAGACAACATAAGACAAGTAAGTACTGATATCTTTGACCTTGGCATATTATAAATACTCTACATTGCATTGACAGCAAAAGTGCGTGAAGTCTGGCCTGGTGCCTTTTCAAGTCAGTCCATTTGTATGTGTAAAATTAAATCTTAAATAATTAATTCGTTATTGCGTTGAAGATGCCACTCCCTTCTGGGAAAATGCGCCCACTTCTTGTGTGATTCTAGTTCAAAAAATTTCTCGAATTTGTTTAAAAGTTCGTTGTAACGGATGATTTTTTGTTATTTGTTTTTTTAGTGTAAATTTTTTGACATCTTACGCGTGATTCGTAACATATGTCAACGCTAGAAATGCTCAGTAAGGTTTGCCATTTTACCATGAATAGACTGACAAACGAACAGCGCTTGCAAATAATTGAATTTTACAATCAAAATTCGTGCTCTGTGAGAACTGTCGAAAAATGTGAGAAACCGAAAAATTTTTTCTCATTTTTGGCTCAATGTATACGTCAACAAACAGAATTGCCGAATTCGGTCTGAAGAGCAGCCAGAGGTAGTTCAAGAGCTGCCAATGCATTCTGAAAAAGGTACTGTTTGGTGCAGTTTGTGAACCGGCGGTATCATTGGACCATACTTTTTCAAAAATAATGAAAGTCTCAACGTTACAGTCTATGGAGCAAAGTACCGTGCGATGATTACCGACTCTTTTTTGCCCAAAATGGAAGAATCGGACTTGGTAGACGTGTGGTTTTAACAAGACGGCACGCGATACCATGGACCTATTGAGAGGCGAATTTGTTGAGCAATTAATCTCACGTTTTGGAGCAGTACATTGGCCGCCAAGATCATGCGATACGACCCCACTAGTCTATTTTTTGTGTGGCTACGTGAAGTCTCTAATGTAGAGGGACAAGCCAGTCACAATTGCAGCCCTGGAAGACAACATTACAGCTGCCATTGGTGAGGTACCGGCCAAAATGCTGGAAAAAGTATGACAAAATTGGAGCTTACGGATGAACAACCTCAGGCGTAGCAGCGTGCATCATCTCTAAAAAGTAAATGGAAGGAATTGATGTCTCGCTCCAAATAAATATTTTATTAACTATTGCAAATTTTCTCTTCATTTTTCAATTTTCAAAATCCAAACACTTAAAAAATCACCCGTTATAACGTTTAATAGGGTTTTAAAAGTTATATTTGCAATGGTAGTAGACGTGTCCTTCAACCGATTTCGACCATTTCTAAACTTCAGAGAAATGTATGTAAAGTAGCTTGCTTGGCTTCTCCATAATTGTAATTTTCACAGGAAGACAAAGAGGCAAACGGACATGGGCTAAATTGACTAAAGAGGTGACGCTGACCAAGTTATATATATGGGTAGTTCTTTGTCAAAAAGGCCACCCCCTCAGCCCATTTCAGTTTTGAAAAAAAAAAATGTTCAAGCATATGAAAAAATCGGAAATTTTCTCAATTTCTTGATGCCGTCTGGCCTTTTTTGAAAAAGTAGCTTTCTAACCTCAAAAAACGTGTATGAAGAGAAAGTGCTACTAAAAAAAGATAAAAATCGCCGAATTTTGAAAAAAAGTTGCTACGATTTTGATCAAAATTGGTGATTTGGTGAATATGAGAACAACATTAATATTAGGCTAGGTCTTAAGTTTGCAAAGGCTCTTAAAGAGGCGTGGCACAGCCCTAAATTTTATCTTTTATAGCGCCATAGCTCGTACACCGTGCAATATATTGTGATGAAATTTGGTACACGAATGCAGATCTTATAAATCTTGAATTGTGCATAAAATGGGAAGAATTCTAAAAGTGGGCGTGGCACTTTTTAGCAATTGAAAATTTGGATTTCGTATATCTCCAAATTGGCACATAAGATTTTTATAAAAATTTTCGGGATGATACCACTAAAAGTAGTCATCAATACCAGCTACGTCAATGTACTGGAAAATTTCGTTGAAGGGCGTGGCACAGCCTACAATATTTATAAACGTTATAAAAAGAGAACTACCAACGCAATCGCTATGAAATTTAATATGGCAGTTATACCCGCTAAAAGGTGTCTTCTTGCAAAATTTTGGCACAATAGTGCCGGTGGGTGTGCCACCTCCCATATGAACAAAATGCGTTTAATGCTATAGATAGTGTGCTATGAGAGTAATCTTCATAAAATTTTGAGTGGAGGTGTCGGTTACTATAAGCTTTGAAATCAAATGAAACATGACAAGATTGCATCAGTGGGCGTGGCACCTCTCTCATTAACATAAAGTTATAAGTGTTATTTTAAGTGAACTATTGGAGCAATCGATCTATTTGTTTCCTTTGGTGCAAATCATTTTCTGATTGTTTCCACTTTTCCAAGCACACGAGTATTTTGCTCAATGAGTAGTTGTTGCTTTTGCTTTTGAGTGCTTTCGATGATAGTCAATATTATTGCAACAATGCTTGAGACACTCAGATTGCTGAAGCTTTATTCACTTATATTACTAAAACGAACTGGCCCCAAAAAAGCCTCACAAAAAAAAAAATAAGTACAATGGCTTTTTTTTTTTTTGTTTCAATAGATATAACTTGAACTACAAGGAAAGAAGGCTAAGGGGGGTGCCAAAATGATTTAAGCGTCAAAATGTTGATGAAAACATAAGAACATAAAAATAATGATTATAGCTCAAACGTTAAAATAATATAATGTATTTAAATAAACGTTTCAAATGTTTCTGTCGGAACTTCCAAATCTATTAATGAAATTTTGCTTATGCTACACATAGGAAGGTATACGTTTTTAAAATCTAAGCATTGGCGTAGCTAGGGAAAACTGAAAGACTGTAGCACTTCCACAAAGACTGGAAATACTTTAAACGTACAATATCAATATCTGGGTGGGTTAAGCCTGAGCTTTGCCACCCCTTCGCCAATGCATTCAATAGAAGAAACACGTACCTGTATGGCTCGCCTCTTTGATGAGGTCGTCTATTAATTCATCTCGGACATTAATGCCTAAGTTTTTTAACATAAACTGCAGTTCATTTGCAGTGACACGTCCATCACGATTTCTGTCTAGAAGATCAAACGCCGTTCGTAGATCTATAAAAATAAAATAAATGTACATTGTAGGTTTCACTATTTCACTATAATAAAATAAATAAAAATATATGCTAAAGTAGTTTTATAAATGAGTTGTTTGATCATGTGTACTCCCCTAATGAAATCAAAGTTAAAAAGGAACAAATTTGAATTATAAATTCAAGGAAAACAAAATCAGCGTACCCGCACAGCAGGAAATCACCAAAAGCAAAATTAAGACGCAAAATCGAAGGTTTAAAAAATAGTAAATAAATTCAAAAAATGTTGCAATTAAGAACGCAATAAAAGGAACGCCCAATTCTTCAATGGTAGTTAAATGAAAAAATATTATGTAAATGATACGCAACATCTTAACAGCAAGTTAATTCTAAAAATACCCAGTAGTAACAGCTCATTGGTGACACTGCTGTCTACAAATTCCCCCTAAAAAAATGTTTAAGGACATTTTCAAAACTTTCAAATGACATCACCGATTCACTGAAATGCTAGAAAATGTGCACCGTAATGAATTTAAGGCGTGTTAAAAGTTTTTCCAACTCCTTCCCACATATCTCATTTTTAGCACTTGCGTTCATTGGTCGCCTGGGAAGAAGAACCAATATGCCGCTGCTGCCTTGGGAAAAATTTCAAATTTTCATAAAAAAAAGCCTTTCGGAAGGAATACCGATCACCATGCCTTTGCGCATGGGGCGATGACCCCTTTCGTACTCCCTAGTTAAGCCACTGCTTGTGTCATACGAGTATTTTTGATTTTGTTACAGGCCTTTACGCGGCTTTAGACTTTAACAAAGATATTTACATTTTGCTCGTTTAAAAAGGGAATATATAGTTTTATTCAAAGCTCACCTCGGATTTCACTGGCAATTGATCTATGGCTCATTTTGGTATTGACTCGTTGAATTATTATTAATGTCTTTATATTTAATCTTGTCTTTGAAAAATATTTAAATATTTCTTTATTTATGGATTCACTTTTTGAAATAGCTCATATGTGTAATATTTGCAGCATTTTAGTAATAAACTTCAGTTGTATATGTAATAATAAAACAGACTTAAAAAAAATGTAATGAGGAATACAAAAACAGTTCAATGCACATCGCGATGATTAACACTCTTTAGTTCCGAGGCAAATTTACCCAGATCAAAATTAACACTTCTTATAAAAAAACGAACACATATCAGTCACGAATTTTTTTATAAATTACTTTTTGTTTTTGTCTTTAAAACCTTTTGCGTTTATGTTTGTAAATTCACTGTTGTCGTTGTTGTTGTTATTGCATGAAATATTCTTATACCTATGCAGGGACAATTTTTTCGCCCCAAAAGCCTTTGCGCCAGGGGCGATGGCACCTTTTGCTCCCTCTAGTTATGGCACTGGTGCACATTTTTATTTCGAGACTTTCAACATTTTACAGATTTTTTTTTTGACTTTCCCGCCCTTGATCAACTTTTTCAATATTTTTCGACTTAGACCAATAGAAATCATAACTCCAGCAAATATAAGCATGAACCTACAGGATTTCTGTTCATTCCAGCTTTCTATCCAGTTCACAAATTACAGGAATTATGAAATTGTTGAAGTTTTTTTTGCAAAATAAGCAACCAATTTTCATTGCTTCAAAAATTAAATTCTTTTGGTATTAAGATAATAAAACCCACATGACCTTAAAATAGACGAAGTCCTTAAATTGTAAAAACTATTGTTTTGGCTGTTGTTGTAATCGCTTAGCTTTACCCTCTTGTTTTGTTGGTTTTTTTTTTGTGTTTTTGTTGTTCGACAATTTTCTTTTACGCCCATTTACAACAGCACCGCTTGATTGTTGGCAGCACTACCTAACAATTTTGCTAAATCTCGCGAACGTAAATGCGTCTTTTATTTTAGACCCCTTCTTTCTCACACCGCTCCTTACAAAAACAATTTTATACTTTTATTTGATTTTTACACGGCATTACAACATTCAGAGTATCAATTGAGGGTGTTATCCTCTTTATCGTTGATGTTGTTAGTTTACTGAGTGCAAACAAAGGCTTCTGAACTAAGGATGACCTTTGGACTTCTCATGAGTGTATTGCATTAAGGGTCAAGATGTACTAAATGAATGCAAGGCGTATGAAAAATTTTAAAAGAGGGGTAACTGCGATATTTGTCTGGAGTGGAGAAGTAAAAGAAAGTACTAACAATTGTGTACAGCGAAATTAAAAGATCTGATGTACAATATACTCGTATTAGAAACGTTTCCTTGCACTAAGTCAATAAGTCCTTTGAAAAGCTTTTCTTAGAAATTTACATTTTGTATATTAAGTTTGTTATTGCTTCCATTAGCTAAGAGAAAGGTATGAGATTAAAAATGGGTTTCGAATAGGAGTCTGATTACGTACGATCGCAGTGTGGACCTGTTAGCCCAAGAGCCTGCTGTAGAAAAGTCGAGTGTAAAAGTTTACAGAATGGGATGTACGAGAAGGATAGAGATGCATTTTGGTGAAACTAACTCACCAGGTTTACATTACCAAAGCCATTCCGGATGCCCGAATTTTGGTCAAATTTGTTATTTTGATTAAAAGTACATATGATTATAGTTTGAAATGTAAGCCAAATGAAAGGACTCGAAGAGCCTAAATTAGAACATATAAGGTTGCATTGTTGATTTCTGTGCCAAACATGGGTTGCCACCGAATTTTTGGGTCAATTTTTGTTAATAAAGATTACAGCTTGAAATGTATGCCAAGTGATAGAGCTCAAAAAGCCTAAATAGAATATGTAGAGTTGCCTTGTCGAATTCTGTTCCAAAAATGGTTTACCACTTGTTTTTCGGGACAGGTGTTCTCAAATGAGAACAATCGGGCATCGGGACGGGCTTTGGCAAGGCAATTCTAGTTGGTTAGTTTCATCGCATCCCGTAATCTTATACACTTAGACTTTTCTACAGCGGGCTCTCTGCCTATAATTAGTTTCTTCAATGTGATATTACTTTTAATGTGATATTTTTATACCCTACACACGGTATATTCACTTTTTCTCCTTTCTTCTCTGACGCAAAGGAGATAAGAGTATAGAGACATATGTTTATGGTATATTGCACGTCAAGCAAAACAAAAACAAAATATTTGTCTCAAACTTTGTACACTTGTTAAGTAGAAAATTCTGAGACAATTTGACAATCGCTAAAACCTTAAGAGCAAAAGTCGTATTACACCTGTGTTACAGACGGTCACAAATGATCAAAAAATTTAAAATTTGGCTTTTACCCAAATTTTATAAATTTTGATCATTCTACTTTCAAGTGTTTTTTGTCATACAATGGAACAACAATTTATGTACCCACTAGTAAATTCTGAAGGTAAAAACTCACCTCAAAATACACCTAAGTCTGTTTTTACACGGTAGATTGGTTCCAGAAGAAGCCGTGTAAAAAAAAACCGTGTAAAAAAAGACATTGATCGTATACAAAAATGGGTGATTTGTTCCTAATCTCTAAAACCTATTAAAATTAGTGAAAAACAAGAATTTTTAAGAACAAGAATTCATGTTTATTTTATTAAATCAAATATATAATGCTTATTTTCACAAGCATAGTAATTAATGATAAAAAAGATATGCACTCTAATCTTAAAAGTAATATAAATTAAATGTATGGCAAGTTCAGGAACTAAACAACTATGTTGTGAACGAAAAGAATAGGTTATTCAATTTTTAAGGTAAAAAATAAAATAAAATAAAATAAGTGATAATCATAAATACAGCAACATAAATTTAATTGCTGTCGTCACCAGTTATTCGCATTCGCTTGCTTCGAACGCGTATACATTCACTATCATCGTGCTAAATGGAATAAAATCGTGTAAAAAAATTAAAAATATTCAATTTTCAAACCGTGTTATATCAAAACCGTGTAAAAAAAGACCGTGTAAAAACAGACTTAGGTGTAATATGATTCTATGAAGTTCTTATCAGAAATAACGTAAAAATAGAGAATTTTCACTTCAGAGAAAATAGATAAGATGTGTTTTTCAGTTTAAGAAACTTGGAAACAACTTTTCGTAAAAAATTTGAAAACAAAATTTTTTTCAGTGTATCTTATTTTTTCTTCAAATTTCATAAAGTAGTAAGCAAAAACCTCATAATCATTTTTTTTTTGTAAGTCAACTAGTTTTAGAATTAAATATAAAAATTGATATACCAAGATGTTCGATTGAGAAAACATGGGTACTAAAAGATAGAGGCAGTTCAGTACAATACAGTACTGAAACCGTATAAAGGTACTTATGTTCTTTTAAAATCTCAAATGTACTCTGAGAAAAGTACAATTATACTGAAAATGTCATCACTAATTCAAGAATATGCTCCATATTTTTCATTTATGTTTGCATAGGGTTGCCAGATACAAATCAAGGACGTTTGAAAAAAACGTTTACCCCCAATTTAATGAAAAGTTATGAGCCTGTCGCCAGTTTTCGTTCTCTAAAAAAAAATATTTTCATTATAAGTATAAATCAAGGAAATTTTCAGGCAAATATCCTCGAAGATGTTAACAGGTTTTTGAGTTCACAAAAGCAGGACACTTTATAAAGCTAAAGGTTATGCCCTCAAAATCGAGAACGTATCGTTACCCTACACAGGTACGTACTGAACAAATTGATTTGAACTGTTACGTATGAATGCCATCATCACATTCTTACGTGACTTTTTTTTGGTAGTAAATATGTATGTGCGTTTTCATGTCAAAGGCAGGAAAACCAACAACAAGTAAAAAAATACAAGAAAAAATCACATGCATTCTCTCCAAATAAAACTTTGTGAAATATTGTACGCAAGTAGTTTGGAAAATAACGTTACCCAAAGGAGTGTAATAGTAAGAGTGCTTCCAGTAAAACTTTACATAATACTGTGCGCTACACATTTGCTGTAAAAGTTCATTCAGATCCTGAGCGCATAATAATGCTCAACACAATTAAGTGAATCAATCGTATTGCTTACATATTGTCTGCTCGGCAAACAAATTGGATATTTGCGTTGGAGCAAATACCTTCGATTTCCCATAGTGCAGAGCCGGACCTGTATTGAGTGTGGAGCAAGAGAAGAATTTGGTGCTCCCTAATATTTTTTATTCAAAACTACTCATGGAAGTCCTTTTTTTTTTGTAAAATAACTCTATCATGTAATGTTAGAATTTCGGTAAGTCCGACTTATAAACAAACGTAAAAGATTAATATGGAAAGATTGAGACCAGGAGCCGTAAGTTGTATTCTATCACTACACATTTTGTAAATTTCATTGTTTATAAGATTTTGTCAATAAAACTCACAAGGCATAGAACTGTGCGATAGAAAGGATTTTGCGGAACCCATCGACACATCAACATGGGCAATGTTCGTCCACAGCATTGTTAACTTTGCACTAAGAACTTACTGAATTTTGCAAAAACTAAAACCGATTGGCCATTCTATTTGTTTTTGTTCGAAAGATGAGTTTAAGAAGGACAAGGGCTTCTTCAAATGGCTAACTTTGCCGCAAATTATGGTTGAATAATCATTTTATTATAGTGGGAATCCCTATTAGCTTTTCAAGTACATCACTCTCTGGCTTTGTTGCTGGCGGGGTGTAAGCTCACATTTTTCGACCCTTCTGAGAAAAAAAAGTTAGATATTTTTCCAAATTTCTACTCGAGATAAGGCTCAAAATGTAAAAATAATCATATGCATATTAAAGCTGTAATATTGGGCAAATGTTAGTTATGTTCGCAACCCAAATGACTATATGCATGCACGTCGTTTTAAATGTATTTATTTCCTAACTATATGCTCCTGATGATTATCACCGGATTTAATCGACTTCTCAACCTCTACGTAAGGCTTAAGTGCTTAAAAATTATTTTGAAAAGATGTATATGCTATCGGCCAAACTATAGTTTCTGGAATAAACTAGTTTTTCCTAGGCCAAACTAGTTCATTCTAATTGCTAATAACTCTGATTTCGGCACCCTGCTGAGTTGGTGTCTGAAACCACCGCCTACTTTGCCATATAGAAGTATGGATCCTGGATGTTATGATGTTTTGAAATGTTGTCATCAATATTTTAAGCTACCGATTTATGAAATATCAAAAAAATCAAACATAACTAAACATTTTCCCATGAGTGAGTTGTTTTTTTGTTTTGTAAAAATTTCACTTATGTCACCAGTAATATTCTGCACATTAGGGTATGGCTCCTTTATTTACCAGAGTGTGTACCAGCGGTTAAGAAAGCAACAAATCTGACAATGTCAAAATTGCAACAGGCATTTGAATAAGTGGTTAAATAAGAACAACAACAACGCAGTTTTTTTTATATTGGTAATTTTAAGTTGTTTTTTCCTATTTTTTTTTTCTTTTTGAGTATGTAATCGATATGTTATCACGAATACGATTCACCGATAGCCAAAGGCTGAGTTCCACAAAAATAACCTCTAGATAAGCAAAAAAAAACTTACTTTGACCGCATTTAAAAATTATTTACTATATACACATATACCATATATGTAAGTGGAATGTAAATACTCATTATTTTCGAAAATCAAATTACAAAATATAAGAAAGTTATCTCACTAAAAACTTTAATATTGGAAAGACGTTTGGGGATTGATAAATAGCCACAGTCTCAAAATTAACATCAAAGAGGTTTCACTTAAAAGGAAAAGGTTTTGTAGGGAAAGCTTCGCCCGTTTCTTCTTTTCGCTTTTTGCTTCCTTACGAACGCGTTGTCTTTCAAATACTGACTTCTCTCTGCTCAGATATCGCGCATTTGGTGTTTTGGTTTTTCCATTCGCCATTTAGTTTACATTCATATCACGCTGCTACCTTGCAGAACGGTTAGTCTGCAAAGTAACACTAATTTACAAAATATATTTATCTCTTTCGTAGTTCTTTCGGAGTACCTGCGAAGTCTCTGAAAATGCTAAGGAGGGTTTATGTTTTTTCCAATTAAGCCGTTTACCAGTCAAACTGATGGACTTTACTTTCCTGACTTTGTTCATTTTTTTATCCCATGAAAGTGAAATGAAAGGTATCGATCTAGGACTTATTCTGCTCATTTTGATTCGCCAAAACGTGTCGAAACAAATAAGTATAACATATTTTTTTTTAACCCCAGACTAGTGTCACGCTCACTTCCAGTAATTTGCCTAGTTTTTGTCAAGAGCTTTTCCGAATCATTTCTGTTTGAATGAAATTTGGTTTCATTGTCCTAAATAATTCGCTCAGTATATGTAACGTTTTGCTTGTATAAGAGTTGCCACGCTTTTCTGACTAAATTCGCTAGCTTTTTGTTCAGAACTTGTGCAAGTTTTTCCTAGTAGTTGTGAAAAATTTGATTACACTACATCAACTAACTTTCTCACTATATCGTTTAAATTGTTTCATTTGTATGGGTGGTAGACATATTCGTAAACCGATGCGCCCGTTTTCAATCCCAAGAACTTTGTTTTAAGGTTTAGCCCTGTACCGAACTTTATTTCATTATCCTGTTTGATTCGTTATTTTCACAGACACATACTCAGATAGACGAACATCGCTCTATCGACTCAAGTGGTGACGCTGATCAGGAACATATATTTTTTTGCGTATTTTCCACGCCTCTTTCTGTACGTTACAAACGGGATGACAGAGTTAATATACGCTGTGTGCAGGGTATAAATATCAAGTTTTTGAGCCGTTGAATTTTATTGGAAACTGGGATTTGATATAGCTCGAATATCGGATGCGATTGAAAACAATTATAGGTATTAATGAAATTTGTGCGGTAAAATTACACAGAAAAGTGAACTTAAAATTCTCAATTTTTTTGGCTGAGCGGTGTTATGGTATCAAAGTTTTCTCCAACAAATTTTCCTAAGTTTTTGGAATCGGTAGCAGAAAAGTTTACTAAGTTTCTGATTCATATTACTTACTAATACAGATTCGTCAAGACTTAAGAAGATAACGAGGCCTTTTAATATCACGAAATAAAAGTTTCATACATTATACTTGTTGTTAAATGGAGAAAACATACACGATGTAGTAAGCGAAGATGTAATGTATAACCAAATTATCAAAATTACAATGATGAATAACATTTTGTGCAATACACAACTGTAAAACAACAGACAGCATGGTCAAATGGTTAGAATTGTGAGCTCATAGTACGTGAGTTCGATACTCCGTCAGCCAGTTCTTTAATATTTTTTTTTTTTAATATCGATGAAAAGTTTATATACTTGGTAATGCAATGAATCATACACTACTTTTCCTATGACATAGCCGTGTTAAAAATCATATAAGCTAGCTCAGATTACTATTGAAAACGAATATCTGGTGGGTTTAAATAGTCCCCTTTTACACACAGAAATTCCTTTCGTAAACGAAAACAAAACGGACAACTACAGAATTTGTGTTACTCGGAAATTCTCTTTCGTTTTGTACGTTGCGGTTGCAGTGAGGTATAAAAAATAACAAAGAAATTGTAATTTTCATGTGCAAACGCAAAACAAATTCACAGAAGGGAATAGACAAGAATTCTTTCACAGAATTTCCTAATGTAAACCAGCACTTATAGAAACATAAATGTGTTCAAGTTGTCGTGTCTGAGCGACTGTTTCATCCCTTGTAGTCTAGTGTTATGGTTTTGTTTTGTTCCTTCAATTCTTGTCAGAAGAGAAAGCTCTCTTGGAAAATAATGAATGCTCTCTTTTATTTTCATTACCATCCAGTGCTCTTTAAAAATCTTTTACACACGTGATTCAATCTAAAATGTTATGTTCTTTTATGATTTTCCAATGAACTTTTTAGTTTTGTCTTTCTTTTGCTTATAGCATTACTTTCTTAAATTTCTTTGGCGTTGATTTTCTGAACATGTGAGGGTGTTTCTTTTTCTCACTGTCTTTTCTTACTTTGTGAGTAATGATTTCCACGGCATAACCACGGCATGAGCACGGCATTTGTTGTTTTGAAAGACTGGGTTGACTATGGAGTGCCGCGATTTTTACTTATGTACATATATATTCATTAGGGTGATTAACATTTTATTTTCGGGTGATTTTACTTAAAACATGGTTTTCTTTGTCTATTTTCGAGGATATGTATAGGATTCAAAAAAATTGTTCAGCTCATTTTTAATAAAATCGTCATTTAGTATCGCTCTTCTTCTTTGAAATGAAATTTCAAATGGTCATCTGTGATGTTCATTAGCCCTAAATACTATTTCAGTAATCGAAGAGAACTTTCAGCATGCCCTTGATTTTTGAGGCGCCATTCTAAAGGATGCTAGTTCAAGTGTCTTGTCTTGGAACACCATATTTTTGATTTTATCGATTTCTTCGTCGCTCGTAGTCACTAAAGGTGGACCAGATTATACCATTTATATGCCCGTGTTTTTGACAAACTCGATTCGAACACGAAAGCTTATTGGAGATTTCGGCATTACTTTTGCATCGGCAATATTACTGCCGAGATGTTTTTTGTAGCTATCGAGTGCATTTTTGCTTAACTTAATGATGAATTTTTCAGAGGTTTGCTTGGCCACACGTCCATCTTTCCCTCTTGAAAGGGGTGTTAGGAAATTAGCTACCATCGCATGAAATGGTGATACGATTTGAACATGCATTAAAATAAAGTAAGATTTTTGAGAGTCTTAGGAGATAATAGATCAATAATTGCAAGTACCTTGTTAGGGTTTGTTTTGATGCCTTCTACAATATTCTAAAAAAAATCTAAAAATCCTACCTGTTTTTTAAAAAATTCACACTTATCTGATTGATTACAAGAGATCGGAAAACTAGTTTGAGATCATTTCAACCAACTATTATATATAACAATTGTTTTGGAGCTACCAAATAGCCCCCAACGAAATAATAAAGTAATGACAAAACGCCCAAAGATTTCACCAAATTTTAAAGTACTCAGTTTTGAAAATAAACTTTTTGAAGTTTAAATTTGTACAAAATTTACCTCTAGATAAGCACTAAGCTATATGTTAAAATTAAGAATATCAGAGAAGTAAAAAACAAAGAAGTGTGCAGTTATTTATAGAATGACCAATATACAATTTTAGCTCGTCACATAATAAGTGATAAAAATGTAGTATCAAATTTATAGAATTTAAAAGAAGAAGACTTAAAAGTGCAAAATATATTATATACATACATATATTAGCTTCAATATTGTTCTTTTAGAAGAGTTATAAATTCATCGCGTAGAAGATTTACCCATCTTACAAAATGTGGTGTGGGGTGTGATTGAACTCCGTATTTGTGTAGAGTAGTTTTTTTTATTACCCAGCAAGCTGCAAAAACAAGCCTTTTTTCGAGGTTCCAATGACCTTGCATTCAAATGTACAACGCATTTGGAAATCAAAGAACCTTCCATCAAACACTTTCACCCTTGCAACCACAGTCAATTGATTCTATGTAATTTTTGGAAACAAGGATTCTTTTTTTCTTTTTTTTTTTTTTCAGGTCTCCTCAATTACGCTGTGGACTAAAATTGCGCTTGCGTAGTTCTACACCATGTGGCAGCAATACGACGTAAAAAGAAGTCAAATACAACAGCATTACCATCATAATAAGGTCATCAGTTGGAAAGTCATGGGCTTGCTCTAGTAAAGAAATAGCATGAAGCCAACAGAAAGTGCAGTAAGCATATTGTTTACTTGGTAGGTCAGGTGATACGAACATTTAATGAGAACAATAACGACATTTTGTCCCAAAAGGTTTTCTGCGGGCAAAATCATCTTTAAGACAAGCGAGCTATGAATTTTTGAAATTACGGAAATCAAGCCCAAGAAAAAATTTCCCCAAAATGGGGTATATAGAAGGCGACTGTATTTAAGTAAAACTAAGTAGTAAGGGTGCGATCTTTGGCATCACTAACAAATACCTTACACCGAATTAACAGTAAAAGTGAGATATTTCTTCGAAAACAGCCGATTTCTTTGTCTAATATGTCAGGGCCTGGTTAATCATTTTTACAGCGTGGTGGCTGGTTTTAAAAGGTGTAATAAGACAACAATGCCCTTGGGAGGGCATTGGCCTCCCAACGATCTGATACTACTTATTATTTCACAAATCAATTCAATAACCCGATATAATAGTGGTGGAATTATAATTCTTGCCCCTCCAAGGTTGTGTTGAAGTGACGCCACTGTTTAAAACCCAATTCATTGTTCAAAAGTGGATGTAAATACCAAAATTCAAGAATTCCTATGGTCAATACTTAATTTTTAATATCCTAAGAATTATCTAAATAGCATGTTTTCAAAAGGTTTCGATGAAAATTTCCCAGGACTTTTGTGTAGAAGCCTTTGAAGTCAATTAACTTTTAAACGGCTATAAACACTTGCAATTAAAATGCATATTTTGGAAAAAGTTGCGAAGTTGGTGTTTCAGTGCATTGCATGAAACATGATACATTCACAGAATTAGACTGGTGCGCGCCTTTAGTAAAAAAATTCATATGAAAATTAATAATAGAGTTCAGCTATTAAAAGTACAAGACTTCTTAGCTATCTAACAAAATGCTTAAAATCATGTTAAAAGCATAATTTTATAAATGGAACAAGGAAAATATTCTTAGTTAGATTTGCTACTTATTTTTTTAAATATTTTTCCTCATCGCACTTTCTCAGCATACGTATTTTCCAAAGTTATGTCGGGAATTCCGATTTGAAAGCAGTTACATTTTAAGGATTAATTGAAGAATACCAAAAAAAAAAATTGTTTATGTCAAAGACATTTTGCGTAACATTTTTATAAATAACAAAATAAATGTTTATACTAGTTTATTGAAATTTTTTGATGTTTTTTATATTAGGGCATTTCTAAACAAAAATTATTTGATGTATTTTTATCATATCCCTCATTGTTTTTGAGATATTTCGTTTCAAAAAAGTCAAAGTGTGCAGAGATATTTAATGAATGCCCCATATGCAGATGATATGAAAATATACAAGACCATGAAGAGTATAATTAAGCCTTTTAACTTCAGTCCAGCTTGAATCGTTCGAAATTTGGTGCTCTCAAAAAATATCAAGCTTTGGCTTTTCCAGAAAGAAAAATATTGTGGAGTTTATTAATTTTAAGCTAACTATGAAGCTATGTCGATTCAGTGAAAGGCCTATGTTTATGTTTTGATGTATTGTTGTATTTTCAAAATCATACAACACAATGTATTTCCATTTTAAGCGAAAAGGACAAATGCAAAGCACCGATAGCACCTAAACTACTTGTCATCCCATTTTGAAACTTGATAAACATTTTTTATGCAATTCAAGTTTTGAAAAAATTAAACACTTTAACTTTTTATGACCCTTTAAACTCATAGTGAACATAAAAAAAAAAAAACAGGACGAGCTGGACTATAACCCTCTTTCTCATAATTTCAAGTTATACTGGCGATATCGGTTGGGTTAGCAGCTTGTCTTTAAAAAAATTAAAAGAGATAAAAAATTATTAATAAGCATAATTTCTCCATTTTCATTATTTAACAATAAGCGCTTCACTTAAATCGAAGCATCACCCTGAATAGCCAAGAAGCTAAACTCTATTATTATTATGATCATGTCACTGCAAACAATTGAATTGCAGGGAGTTCTTAAGTAACACTGATCACTTTTTTTCCTTTTTTTTTTGACACACATCGATTATTTTAATGACGAAATTGAATTTTAGTTTTTGTACTTACATATGTCGTCATTGCTCATATTCAAATTTGTTTTTGTTTTTAATTTAGTCGCCAATCAAAGTTATTTATATGAACTTTGGTTGTTATCACAAACCAAAAAAATGTTAGATCGAAATGTTTAGCACATTTTGTATGATTCACTACAAAATAATCGTGGACGCTTTAATTCCACACTAGCGTTATTTTGATTACCCAACTAATATTGACTTTATCTACACTATCGAAATATGTAAGCGGATTAGGCTGTGGTAACGTTGCACAAAATTCGTATTTTAGAATATCGGATCACGAAAAATACTTCTTAATATGCAAATCTATTGTAGTACTACGGTTACGCCCGCGCGACTTATTTCGTAAGCTCATAGATAAAGACTGCGCTGGTGGCTGTTTCCATTATTTTGGCGTCTCTTTACCAGATTGGCATTACTTGAGGAGGTATTCGCGTATATGCGGATTTTATTTTGATAATTTATCAAATTTTATTTATTGTTTTTTTTTTTCTGTTTATGGTATGAATTACCTTGGCGCGAATTAACTTGTCGGGTAGTGGGTTATCTTATGGGGAAACGCCATTTAATATTAGGAGCTTGTGAAGTACGAAGTGTAGTTGTCATAATTTTTTCGGTATTTTTTTTTAATTTTAATTGAGTTATTGTTTTCTTGCGAATTGTGTTGGATATGATATCTAGGACAAGATTCTGCTTATCTCTTTATTAAAGGTGCAAAATCGCACACACGCTCATACCCACATGAATACATAGTGTTGCCAGCGTTTCGTTTTTTTTTATACATAATCATACTCTAGTTGCTATAGAATAAGTAAACCACTGTCTCGAAAACTGCCACTGCCGCTCGCTTTGTAGGTTGGACAAAACTGAGGACATTTTTTTTATTTTGTAAGTTAAAAGAAATTTTTGGCAAATTTCTTTCGATAGGGGCGGCAAATAAGTTATTTAGCTGCGGGCGCTCGATGTGCGCGGTACACTTCTGGCTGTGCCAGTTCGTTCCGATATCTGACACTTCACTTTATATATTTGGCGCTACGTTGTAATGGGTCTTCCTCGGCATCTATCCCCCTGAGGGTTCCAGCAAAGCGTTGATATAAACAAGTTCTTTTCTGATCCTGATCCATTGCCATTGTCTTTTCAGTGAGAACGCTGTTTGGATCGCAGAATGATGTATTGCTACTTGTGTATGTTGTTTCCGTATACACCTACATATGTTAAAATTCAGCAAAAATGTTCGTACTGATATTCAGTTCTTGCAATGTTAATACGTGGTCCAATAGTGGCTGCCTGGTCTCTGAGTCATGTAGGGTTGGATTGCATATCGGATGATCTTGATGAAGACAGAGCGTACATCGGCATACATTAGTTTTTAAAGATGGCGCCAAATGCCATATTGTATCACATGATTTCCAAAAAGAGTGATAGAGCAACCCTGCTTGACTCCTAAATTTAATTCGATTGCGAGTCGGAGATTGTTGTTGTGTACAATGCGGCATTTAAAGCTTTCGTAGTAGCTATCAAAGGCAGTAGTAAAGTCAACGAAGCATATATGAAGGCTCCTTTGACAATCGGGTACTTGTTCCATGATAATGCGCAGGGTGACTATATGATCCGTACATGAGCGGTATGGTCTCTAGAATTTGCTTTAAATGTGAGTGAGGATAATTTTAGTAAATACTTTAGAAGATTAGCTCAGGATCGTAATTCCTTTGTAGTTTTTACAAAAGGTGAATTCACCTTTCTTCGAAGAAGAGATCTCTCTACTTTTAAAATGGCTTCGAAATGAGGAAAAAGGCGGCAAAATGGCCTTCGTACTATTAAATTAAAGTATCCTTTTGATCAATGACATTTTATTTAAGTTCGCATTTATATTCAATTCCATTCATATTCCATTCTGCTAAGGTTTATGTGACGACCTTTTTTCAGTATAAATATTTTTTGGTGGAATGTAATTTGGTTTTTCGTCTCGGGCAACAAATGTTCACGCTACGCCTCTGTGTAACAATAAGATTAAACCGACTAAATGAAAACTACACACAAATAAAGTGTACCTGTCTTTTAAGTACAACAGTTAAAGCCTTGAAATATAATTAAACCTTCTAAATCAAAAAAGTAAGGATTTTATTTTTCTAAAACTTGGCAACCCATTCGGTATTCCGAAAGCACTGTGGAGCAGATTACAAAATAAACACAAGGAAATTTAAGCGTAAAATCTATGACACGACAGCCAAAAATAATTTTCTAAATTAACATTTGACGCGAGAAGAGTTCTTGAAACAGTATTATCAGTAATACAGTTCGAGAGTGATTTGTTTCCAAGAGTATTTTCTATCAGATTTGCATAGTTCAAAGAAAGTGATGATAATTGCACTGCACATTAGTTAAAGCGCTAAATTTTACGAAAAATATTTGTTTAGAAATTTGCAGCGAATCTGCCATGTCACATAGTACCGAACCGAAAATATTAAATTTACCGAACCCCTCCCCTAATATATAAACAGCTTTTAGTTGAAAGTTTTTTCGAAACATAGCGAGTTCAATAAAGCAATGACCTTGGCAGTATGACAGTTGAAAAATGTTTGCATAAGTAGGTACTGTGTAAAACAGTTCAAATCTGGTGGGAGCTAATTTTTTATTATTTTTCTTAAAAAACACATTCATGTTAAACTGACACAATAAATCGAGTTTTTTATTTATTAAACACGATATTTAATTACTTTACTGGGCTTAATGTTCAGTACAATGTGTGATAACATGAAAATATCATAGCAAAAAACGACAAAAGCTAAGGCAGTTTCATTTATTGCTAAATGGAATCATCAGTGGTCTCTGAG
The DNA here is from genome assembly GCA_963680825.1 of Meiosimyza decipiens. Lineage (NCBI taxonomy): Eukaryota > Metazoa > Arthropoda > Insecta > Diptera > Lauxaniidae > Meiosimyza > Meiosimyza decipiens. Next base: position 39,343,256 of record OY804258.1, read on the forward strand.
CCGATGAGTGAGAATTCCTAAGCTTGACATGTTTTTCTCCTCACATAGATTTGTTGAGATTCCAAGGAAAAGGCGAAATAAAACATAGCCAAAATTCTATTGTTTTTGTAACTCATTTGATATTAAACTTTTCTGCTGCAGGTGCTTCGTTACAAGCTTTCTTGGAGAGTCAAAACGAGTCACTGAATTATTAGACGGTTTGCGCTTATACTTCGGAATTGGCCTTGAATCAAAATAATGTTACCTAGCGTAATAGATCTTAAACTTTTCTCAGCGGGAAAGTAAAAGAAGGAACTGTTGCTCGCATCAGCACTCCTATGGCAATTTTTGCTTAAGAATCTGTCGTTTAAATTCTTTACAATTCTAACGAATTCACATAAATAGCCTCACTAGAACATATCTATATATAGTACGCAAATTGTCTTGTTTTGAAAACTTTAAAGTCGACAACAGATATATATTGATATATTTCGTACTCATAATTGAGGTACATATAGGAAACAAATTATATTTTAGAGTTTGGTGCTTAAAATTGCAAAATGTGTACATTAAAAATAAAATAAAGCCAACGCTCAGAACAGCAATGTTCCACTGTAATTCCTGACAAGTGATGATAAGAATACCAAAAAAATAAACAAAACCCTCAACAGGTTGTCAATAAAAAACCAAAAAAAAAAAAAAATAATAAAAGAAAACAGTACGAAACTGTTTGACTTTGGGGAAAATTTACGATATCAGAAATTTTATCAGTGCGGGTTTATAACATGGATTTATGTGTCTCACTTCTGACAGGGTAGGCGTTAGTAGGATGATGTCGTCGCATGTTGTCTGTAGTCGTTTTCATTTACGGTAAAAAGTGTTATGGCTTCTTTTTGCTTTTCGAAAACAAAGCATTTGGGGGGTTGGGTTTGAATGATTATCTATCAGTTAGTCTTTTAGATAATACTCGTAGGTGCACCATTCGGGGGTTATTATCCCTCAGCTCACATATTATTATACTTTTGCGACAATTGTTTTCATTTACTTCGCCCAGCTGTTGACTTTGCGACATCGCTTAGGAGTTTGAAGTCATAATACGTTTAAGGGAGATTAATTATATATTTACTTTTGACTTTTTTAACCGTTTGTCAAATATTGTTGTTTGAAAAGATTTATCATTGTTAGGTATAATCGTTTATTTTTTAACATTAGAATGATACATATTTCAAAGCACTGCTTAATTATGTTTTATTGAAGTGTTATCATTTGTATAAAATACTTGTAGTAGTGTGGATAAAGTTATGCCTTATTTATCATTAAGTCATAAACGGCAAAAAAAGCGCAATTAATTATTCAATTATATCAGCTTTGGGCTAAAGCTGCCTTGTGGAGAATGACGCAACACAACTGAGCCCCGACCGATTTTTTTGCCCACAGGCTAGAAAGTTATTTTAGTATATAAGATGTATCCATTAAAAAATTGCAATTAATAGGTTAATATTTAGAGATCTCTTCTTATGTCATTTTAAATCCTTAAGAACCGTTAATGTCAAATATTGACTACAGTTCAATATTCCTAAGTCAAAATCAACCAATATTTTCCCATAGCTCAAAAAAACCACACCGAGCTACTTTTGTCCGAAACAGAATTTTAACAATAGTTTCCTAGATCGGCAGCGAATGTTGGTCTCATATTGATACACACTCGAAAACCGCCGATTTAGCAACTCGAGGGTATATCCTGTAGAGTATAAGACTAATGAGTTACGTTAATTTGAGCTCTTTTGTCTCCATTTTTCTTAGTCTCAATGGTCGGGAAATTTGTTAAGCTGAGAACTAGATATCAATTTCGAAATAAGAAAACTTAAACCTAATTTTATTAGCTCGGCGGTGAGCAAATATATTTGTGTTAGGTTGTAAGCGCCAGCTGGCATTGTGAACTTTATCATATACCAGCATTACCCTGTGCGCTTCGCTTCACCTTAAATTACAAATTTTGTCCGAATTTTTAGAGCGGTCTTTGTGATAATGCTATTTTAAAAATACTTTTGTGTAAGGCCACCCTAAATAGAAATTTAAAGGTCTAAGCTGTGCCTCATAATATAACAGCTACGTGGTGTAGATGCGGTGTGGATCAATTAGCCCTCGAAATGATATTTTAAAAATATTTTTGAATAAGGGCCCCATAAATATGTACCATAAATATAAGTCTTATAGCCTTACCTATGCCTCTTTATATAAAACAGACGTGGTGTAAATTCAAGTGAATCGATTAAGTGATTTTTGTGAAAATGCTATTTTAAAAATATTTTTGTATGAGGGCCACCCTAAATAAAAGTTTAGCCTAAGCTATGCTTCATAATATAAAAGCTACGAGGTCTGATTCAGTCTGACTCGATTAACCAGTCCTAGTTTAAATAATATTTCATAAATATTTTTCTATGAGGGCCACCCTAAATATTTACCTTGAGTAAAATTTTTTTTATACAGAAGACTTATGGTGTATATTCCATGTAAAGCGGCTTTTGTGAAAATTCCATTTTAAAAATATTTCTTCTTTGAGGGCCACCCTAAATAAGAGTTTTGCCTTAGCTATGCCCTTTAACATAAAAGCTAAGTGGTGTAAATTCGGTGTGAATCGAATAATCGGTCTTCGTGAAAATTATATTTTAAAAATATTTTTGTATAAGGGCCACCCTAAATATGTAACACTAAAAATTTCATCAAAATCCGCCGGATAGTTTTCGCGTCCATAAGAGACAGACAGACAAAAACTAAATTTTATAAAGTAGATTCGACCGGCTTTTTAGCGCAGTGGTAAAAAGCCGGACAAATCTATTTCATGAAATTCAGTTTTTGTCTGTCTGTCTGTCTCTAATGGACGCGAAAACTATCCGGCTGATTTTGATGAAATTTTGAATCAAAAGTAAACAAATACAACGTTTTGGTTTTTAGAGTACATAAATGTTGCATTTGTGCATAGTTGCTTACCTTGTATTTCAACATCTGTGAAGGGCTTTCTTTTTACAGTCTGCAACGAAAAAAAAAATGTTTGTTATGGTAATACTTCTTATATCAAGATTGACATCTCTAAATTTTTTTTACAAATGTGTAAAAATTTTTTACGTTTACAAATTTGGAATGCTGGTAAACTACTTTTTTCTGAATTTTAATTTAAGGGGTTATGCCCAGTTAGATTGCCGAAAAAAGGCATTTTTGTAAGGATTTTTTTTTTTTTTGGATAGACGTTTACATTTATTTGAAATCTTTTCACAGTTATTATCAAAAATTTTTTTTTTTTTTTTCATAAAAATATTGACTTATGAAGTTGCTGCAGGCGATCTCCGAGAGCATCTCAAAAAAAAAGTGTTTTGCGGTGATCACAATATTTCTGAACTGGTTATACTTATGAAATCAAAAAATATTGAAGATATACTTAATTTATAGTAAAATCTAGTTCTTAATCGTCAAAATAAGCGAAATATCAAATTTAAACCAAATGGCAGCTTTTAAAACAAAAAAAAATTATTTTCGACCCAAAACCTTAGTCTTAAATTGTTTATAAAATTAATAATTGATTGGTTCGACAGAATTTACAATTCAGGACTAAAAAATTTTGTTTTAAAGCTTGTGTTAGAGTTTCAGCCTGATGGGTTAGGTTATTCTCGAGATACTTATATTGATCACCAATTTGAAAAACATAGTTTTTTTGAGAAAAGTGCATTTATAGATTCAAAACAGATTTATGAGTAGTAATTTTAAATCTGTACACAGATGCCTGTGCAGATGCACATAAGATATTTTTAGGGTATTCTCGAGAACATGTACTTCACAGAAAATCAATTTTTTTGTACTATACTCGTATGTGGCGTAATGTAAATAAAAAATTGCGCCACATTACTCCTTCGAAGGTGGAAAAGGAAATCTAACTCATGTTGACGTGTTTGTCAATGCTGTTAATCTTGATACACGTCGAAAGATTAATAGCAACGAAGGGACCGACCGATAGTATGGATTTGTGTGAATGTTGCCAGGCTGGCTCTTTGGCACCTGTGGGTAACGCTCAAGCCATCTGATAAGGAACTTGGAAAAGTTTTGGGTCAACAGACATAATGTGATAAGGGATCCGATGAGACCGGCATAATGTCAAAGGAGAAAGTGGTCATCATATATAGATATAGAAAAATGATCAATAAAAAAATGAGAGTCATCTTATTAGGGGGTTGGATTCCGAGAGCTGTCCAAGATAAAGTGAATAATGCCACATGGGGAAACTAAATAGAGATTGGTCTGAGTTCTAGACAAGAGAGAGGTGGTCAGTTCGAAGAGGATTCTTTTGTCTGCACGCTCGCTCACGAGTTTAATTATTTTCGACCTTCATTACAACTTTTTCAACTACTTCGGATGAAAAAGTAAAAATTTTTTGCATTTTTCAACCGACAAGGTTTAAATGTTCAACGCATGAAGTTGTAAATGCCTTTATGTATAACTTTTTCAACCTAAATAAGACGAAAGTTTCAACTTTTTTGGAAAGAATGTACAGTAAACGTCCAATATAGCGTATAACGATATAACGAACTTTCATTTTAATGGATAATTTTTCAAATTGACATTTTTCCAATGATGTCTCTACTCGTAAATTACGAACAATAAAAGCGTTCACTATTCCAAATACCGAACGCTGCTTAATTCAACAAAACTGTTGAACTGGAATAACTTTTTTTTTACCAGTAAAGCTGATCGCAAGTAAATATAGCATTCCAAAATCTAACTCAACTTTTATGACTAGATATATATATTAGGGTGTGCCATTTTTGAGCAACTTTATTTTTTCAACTAAAAAACAGGCTTAAAACTTTCAGAAAGGTGAAAAAGAAAGCCTCTAAAAATTTGAGCTCTTAATATTAACATTTAGAGGTGACTGTTTCTAACTTTCCATTTTCCATATAAATTACATGGGAAAAAATTTATTTTCTTATTGTTGTAGCTTGACATGAGAGCATTGTAGAAATGAACTGAAACATGATTTTAGTAGGAAATTGAACGCTCTACAAAAAAAAAAAAAAAAAATTTTAGTCTATAATTTTATTGAACCTGAGCTTTTGATAGTCCGGAGACTATCTATAGATTTTACCTTTCTTCAAGCAACATTTTTGCATTATATAGTAAGGCAAGTACATATATCCCAGAAACATAATGTAATGGAAAATAACTGAAAATTAATAATATTATTTGAAAATTACATTACCTTTGTAGTACGTTTACCCAGCAACGCTGTGCCCAGCATCTGTAATAAATAAAAGCAAAATGTATAATAGTAAAGTTAATTTATGACCAATGCAATATTTAAATTATGAAATAATTAAAAGCAAAATGGTGTAAATGAATTTCATAATTTTTTGTCACAAAATTGCTTAAGCTTTAAAGTTTTTTCATATTTTTCCAAACATACTCTATGTTTCATGTCAAATAAGAATAAGGTCAATTTAAGCCTTTTATTTGGGCTTTTTTTTTCTTTATCAAAAACTGATGACAGTTTTGAACGCACTTCATAATTTTAACTTATTTTGCATGATAATAATTTTTATTTCTAACAATTTCATAGTTAAAATTAGGCATTAGTAATCGTATTCGACATAGAACACAAGAGCGATGATCAAAATCGTCAAAATTTTGTTTTGGTTTCAAAATAACTTAAAAATTACTTGTTTAACAGAAAGCAGAAAGATTTTTGAAAAATCACGTCTGTCTTGCGCAAGATTTTCTCAGTATTTTTTTTTTTTTAACTTTGTGAATTATATTATATTTTTGATTTGGATTTCAGGTCACTGAGTCAAAACTCAATTATGTATTACAAAAAATGCAATTCCAACTAAATAATTACAGAAAATTTGAGTTTTTGCCATTCATATTAGTTGTACATACATACATACAAATGTGTGTATGTATATTTATATGTTTGCATGGCCGAATAAAAGCATTTGGGCCATAGCCATCGCTTAACGCCCTCATTGGAAGCATTAGACTTTTCCCAGATGTCGGATTGCCAACATGTCGTATGAGTAACGTGCAATGCCTCTAATTTGAAGTCGAAGAATTTTTTTCAATACTGAAGCATCACAATCGCTAAGGCGCCTGCTACACGTTCAATATCTATTGAGCGCGGTCCAGTATCGCGATATTTATTGAACGTTTAGCATGCAATATTGATGGTCATATCGCGAAATAACTATATATTTTGAAATCCATCAATATGGATTGCGATCCAAATCACTATAAATATTGAACGTGTAGCAGTCGTCTAGAGAGATCCACTCTCACTACTAAGAACAATAACAAAAGTATCCTTTTTCATTCAAAAAACCAGACATAAAGTGGCATGACGTTCACCCAGTAGTGCAAAGACTCAAATTGATTAATTTTGCATCGATAGTCGAATTTCGCTTACGGTTCTGATGACCAGTGTGGCAGTAGCTTTAGTTAGACTACGTGTGCATGATGTGTCCATAGACTCTAAACCGCTTCAGAAACGCTTAGCAGTGAAACGATTCAAAGGCCAAACCACTACAAATATTTTCTTCAAATTTATTAATAGTGCCCTCGACCTCAGGCTTGCTAATGACGTCAACCATATATGTACGAGTATGTATCGGTGCTTACAGTACTGCTGTCAGATTCCAAAGCAAAAGAAAAACTGACCCGTCAAACTTAAGCCACCGTGAAGATATGGTGGAGGTGGAAAGATGACAAAGAGCTGTAGAGATGACAAAAAAGATTGCGCAGAAAATTTTGCGACACAAGCAGACGAAGCGCCTTGTAAGCATAACTCAATCTAGCTCCACAGTTTTACGAAAAGCTTTCGAAACAATTCACGAATACTCACATTCAATCAAAAATTAGAACGGCACAATTAACATCCAAACCCGCAGAATTAGACAGATGGAACGATAACTTTAGGAGTACACTGAATCGTTACAACAATAAAAGGATTTCTATCTTAACGCTGTCATTGCGGAATCGACGGAGTCGAACCCTAAACGATTTATTTAACTTTTGATTCAGCAGGAAAGAAAGCTGTTAACTGATGTAAGAGGATGCTAAGCTATCTTTCATAGTGAAGGATGAATGAAATTGGAATCATGAAGTTGAAGCGAAGTTATTAAAAATATCCTTATTATCGTATAAAGGGCCTTGTAGAGTTTCGATAAAATTAATTAATTAGTAGACATTTAGGTTCCTGAAAGCATTTCGATGTTTGCCAAATTGTTTAAAGTTTAGAGATAGAGGCTTTATTAAGGCTGTGAGGGACTCCAGTTAAGGTCATTTGGCTTCTTTAAGTTTATTTTTAAAGATAACTTTCGATTTTTTTGTAATGAATAAGATTACACAACGTCATATTTGATTGAAGCTTAGTTAAACAAGTTTGCTTTTTATTTCTTAGATTAGCGAGCTCTACTATCCAGTTTGAGGGATCCTATAGTGTGTAGCAGCACTTGAAAATTATTCGAATGAATGCAATTTAAGGTTTTTTGCGTCTTATTCGCCATCCGCTGCTAGTTGTCTATAGCTAGCAACTATAATTGTATTGGAAAACAAAAACAAAATCGCAAACTTAACGAGTAAAATTATAGTTGCTTAAATGCCAGGACTAACCAGCAAATTTGTTTTTTGCCTATTGTCCATTTTGAAATGAAAAGAAAAAGAGCTATTTCGCGGAAAGTTAATTGTAAGGCGGCAAAAAAAAAAAATTTTAAATGAAAAAAGTAGAAAGAACAACAAACGAGTACTCGCATAAACAACGAGTAGCAAACTTAGCAATTTGATAGTTTTTCTGCACATATGTAGATAGCGATTTGGCGAATAAAACGCAGCTAATGTTTTATCACAGCGAGATTCTTAGAATAACCTATATCAAGTTAATATTATCAATTAAATGTCACTTCCGTGATATGGAAAATTTAGTTGAAAATGTCATGGTAGTGACATTTAATCACACTCCTCCATTTCAATTTAAGAATTGTTAAGAATACGTTTATTTGTATAGTTTCCAAGAGTTCAAAAACCGTTCCGTATCACATATTAATTGCACTTTATTTTGACAGTCATCAATATAGAGAGTTCTTAAGTAACGTACGCTGGCCACCATGTGCTTTAGTGACATGTGAGTAGGTCTCTAGATTCGCCAAGGTCTCCTATCTTTAAAAATCGGCAAGTTTGAGTGAATATTATTAATTCATAATAACATTTTCGAGAAATAAAAATATTAAATTTTAGATACGCACAAATTTGCATACAAATTATTTAAATATCTACGTAAAAGCAACAAACACAACACACGTAAATCCCTATAAATTTGAAAATGCTAAAAATAAACAAAGAAAACAACGGAGAGCAAAATATCAAAATCTATTGAATTAAGCATGCAAAAATGTAACATTCGGCCAAATTTCTTTTATTTTTATTGAATATAAAAAACAAAAACAATTTTTTTTTATTAGTTTTTTTTAAGCATAAATTGCCAATAAATCACGAAAGTAGGTATTATTAATAAAAAATGTTGTTGATATGTATGGGCAAAATGATATAAAAATTTTATTGCGATATACATATTTAATCATATGTATGTGTGTTTATTGTTTATTTTGGAAGATCACAAAAAAAAAAAAAAAATTAGCACCTGAACTAAAATTAACTAAGTCTACAAAAAATGTCTTACCTTAAGTTGATGGCGAAAACCGCTCATTGGGCTCATTCACAATTGATCACCCAACCTTTAAAAAAACAGCACAAGTTGGATGCAAAACATAAACAACTTCTTTCTATTATTTAGAGGGAATTACTTCACAATTTGCTATCTCTTTTTTTATAATTTTTTGCTAACTTCTTTCACCTTAATTCACTTTTAATTTAAATGAAATTTATATTTTATACGCACGTATATACATAATAGTTTTAAAGAAATTTTTTAAGATTTTTTTTTTTTTTGCTTGACGGTGTTACACAAGAAAAAACATCAATGTTGAAGCTTTAAAAAAATTATAAAGCAACGAATATAAGTGGGCACAAACTTTTAAAATAAAATTCTAAATTGCAAAAAATTACAAAATATTTATTTCTCCACGCGTGCTGCACAGATTGCAAAAACCGAACCGTTTCGCTGAGAGTTTAAAATAAAATTAGGAAACATCATCGAACGTTGTCGCACATCGCCGCAGATCGTTTGGACCAACAACAACAATAACAAAATCAAAAATAAAAACAAATGCAACAAAAGAGCATAGCGAAAAAATACAGCAGCGCACGAACGACAACAGCGAAAAAAAAAACGGCAGGAATTTTCTTTTTTTTATCGTCAACAAAAACGGGAGCTCAATGAATATCAGTGAGAGAGAGAGAGAGAGAGAGAGACAAAATACATAGAAGAGAAAACCGAAAAGCTAATTATCCAATGTTAGCACGTTTAAAGGAATTACTCAAACAGCTTTTTTAGTTTTCTATCAATTATGTGGTCAAAAGGAAAAATAGCTAAGCTGATTTGCAATCACAAGACAAAATAGTATGAGTTTTAGAAACAGAAAATATCCGAATGTGTTGGTTAACCATGTCGTATGAGCAACCTAAATTTATATGAGGACAAGTGTGACAACTTATTTATTAAGTTTTTACCTTATGGAACGTTACTGTAAATGTAGCAAAAAAATACAGGTTTACTCTGGGCAGTTTTGCAGAGAGTATTTTTAGAGTAGAAGCTTACACGGATCTAGTTCCGATGCTATAGTCATTAAAAAACTCTGTTAAGGTTGTCATAAAATACGCAGTTTATTGAAAGCACAGCACCGATTCCTATAAGTAAAGAAAAGTTTAACAAGTACTATTTAAATTAAAAACATTTAATTTTTGAATTGCAAAATGTTTTTACAAAATTTACGCATCAAAAATTTATTTATTTACTCATTTCATTTGATCAATGCTTCTGAAGGTGAAATGAAGTGAAGTGGTTGAAAAGTTTATAAAATTTTAAAGCTTAATAGCTCAAAAACTACAGTGGCTGCGTTCGTATGGAACGGTGGCCATAAATAGTAGGTAATAATTGCGCTAGACTCTTAAAATTTGGTTCAAATGTTTTTTTTTTTAGGTTAAAACAACAAAAATATGTGTTGACGAAAAAACTCCCCACGGATACATACAAAGGTGGGATGTGGTTGAGGATTTTTCTTCAAAATGGGTATCAATTTCCGTTTCGAATCCTTATCTCTTCTGTATATGAAAAGCATTCGATTTTATATCTTTTATGTCATGGGGGAAGAAATGGTAAAAAATACCCATTACCTGATTCTCTCCTCTTCAGAGAAATCTTTTCTGAATTTAAACACCTTTCCTTCCGCTGTAAGCTTTCAGAGTTGATAAAATTATTGTAAAGCGTTGCAAGATGTAATGAAAAAAAATATTTTTTCCTTCAAATATTGCAATACCAAGAAGGACATAAAAAAAGTTCCGAAAACTCAATGCTGAAACGTTGGATTTGGTTAACGATACTTTTTCACATACAGTACAGTCTCAATTATATAATTTAATTAAAATGCTCATAAGTCCGAGGGTTATAAATATTCAATGGTGTCTTTACGTTCAGTGGATCTCAATTTTAAGGACAAATCAGATTTTTTTTTTAATTAAAAAATAATAATCGCGCGTTCATGCAAATGTTCAAAGTCTGCTTGTAATTGAGAGTCCATATAACCAAATGGAAATATAATCGAGAGTGTACTGTAATATATAAAAAAAAATAAGAAACAAATAGTCCAACAGTTGCAAGTTTTAGAATTTCCATGGAACATTTTTGGTGTTCAAAGTTCAACTTTTAGCCCACCGTAGTATTAAACCCAACGAAAATTTAGAAATTTTATAGTTTTTCTAAGTACTATCTATATAGAGTCCTTAAAATTTTTTTAAGTCACTAGCATTTTAATTTTTTTTTTTTTTGTGAATTGATGGTCACGGCCTACCACTGTGCGGAACTGACTTAAGCGTTTAAAAAATTGTGTGTGGTTTTTTATTAAACTATCTTTCGAACTTATTGCTATTTTTATTAAAGCTGTGTCCGATTCTTTAAGTGGCTATACATATTTCCGAAACCCGAAGCCTGAAACACACTTTATTATTATGAAGTTGAAAACATCAGCTTTCTCGTTAACTTTTTGTCCATGGTATAAGATGGAAAATGACTATTGTTTATAACAAATCAATTGTTCAGAGTTGATTTATGCAGCCAACGCCATTTGATACAAAGTTAAAGAAAATATAGCTTAAGCACTTATTTTTTTAAAATGACCGCAAAATAGTTACTATTCGGAATAAAATATTTCTGCCGAGCACCTCTGGGAGTACGGAGCGCCGCAGCTATGCAGTGCCGTGTTAAGTCAGTCAGGCCATTGCGGTATTGAAATACAATAACGCGTTTGGTTCGTCCCAATCGAAATCGTTGGTGGAGAGCTGGGAACTTTCTTTTCTATTCTATTTCTAGATCTAATTTGTTCGTTTAAAGGCAAACGTTTAATTAGTTTTGCTCACAATTTTTATAATTTTGTTTGCCATTTATTCCATTATTTTTACAGCTGTATCTTTTGCAAAAAGTGAAAATGATTTAGCGTACACAATGATAATTTAACGTGCCTTCTAATTGAAAACGTGCCGACAATCTGGTTTCGTCCTGACCATACTGATCATTAGTAAAGTAATGACAATGAATATTGCATAATTGGGTATGGGTGTTAGAATAGGTTTATCTATTTGTTGTAGACTTGCTTGGGCCGTGAGCCATTCAAAAGGTGATGTGAGAAAAAGTGTCATTCTGCTGCGACTAAGGTCGATGAAATTGTTCGGTTTTCGTATTGAGCAATTGCTCCATCCGATATTTTCGTAACTTTGGACAGGTTTTTTTTTCATAAATTGAAAAAGATGTAACGCATCGGATATTGACACAAGGCATGATCATTATTCCACTGCGTTTTGAACGACGATAGAGTAACTCTCTGAAAAGTCGAAAATTACGATGCATTCATTTGATTTAAAATTTTTATTTTGTTACAGATCATCTCTTCGTCATTTACCGGCAACTTCCATTCACGCAACAGCCGATCTGTAATTTTTCTCGCAGATGCTCCGATCTTCATACCATAATTAAATATGTCATGCGGAATACTCTAGTATTCGTCTAACCGCCGATTTTTCTCACTCATTTTCTTCAAAGAGCATTTGGGCATTGCACTAAAAGTTAGCATATAAATAATACATTTTAAAATATACTTATTATAATATTAAACTAGGTATATACTTTTAATTATATACTCACTTTCAACAAGTCTACACTATTCGTAGAACATCTATAACACAAAATATTGCAACAATAATAAAACGCAAATACAATATTCTCTGTACATTTGAACACGTCTGCTCTTTCAAACGGACAAAATAGAACTAGAAATTTATATTTATAGAATGGAAGTGAAAGTTTTCAGCTATCCTCCAACGATGCATACCACACAGCATTATTTGATCATTGTGGCGCGCGGCACTCTCAAAAGTGCGCGGAAGAGTTAATTTATTTCGAATAGTAGCTATTTAGCAAGCGTTCTACTTTGAAGGAAATTTGACGGGGATTTCAGTGGTATTGTTTTAACTTCGTATCGAATGAAGCTGGCTGTATAAATCAGCTTTAAACAATTGATTTGATATAAACAATAGTCATTTTCTTCTTATACCATACATAGACAAAAAGTTAACGAGAAAGCTGATGACAGTAAACAAATTTAGATTTTCGTTAAAACTTTTTTTTAAGTACATACAAATGAGAAATTTTAGTGACCCAAACGTAAATGAAGATTACGTCTCGCAAATAGCAGCAATTTTCTACTTTGCACATTTCAGGTTTGATGACATGAATTTTATTACGGATATAGGTTTCCCGTTCCAAATAATACACAGCTCTAAAAGAAACAGTCGATAGCGGTTAAGTCCAGTGAGCACGGCGGCCATTGAAGAAGGCGCCAGACCCATTCTTTTCTCGCTACGCTATGGCTTCATTCTGTTGGAACTACAGTTGTGAATGGTTTTATACAGTAACCTCAAATACAGCACCATTGATGGTAACTGCGGCTTAATTTTTGAAGATATATGGGACAATGATACTTTAGGAGGGTACATCGCACCAAACAATACACTTAAGTAACGGTACACATAACTGTCGCTGATGAACAGCATTTCAATTCTTCCTGGCTATTTTATCTGTGTGGATCGTAATATATAACATTAAGATAACTAACATAAAAGCTTTTGTCAACCCCAATACATCTTTTAAAATTGGAAAATGCACTGAACGTTTTAAATGTGATAAACAAGACAATAAAAAATATAAATACTTATGCTTTGTAAACAGAAGTTTCACATGTAATGAAATCACAAAGACTTTACTTATCCCAATAGGTAAGGGCAGGAGCTAGCAGTGCTTCTAGAAAGCTTTCCTTGTATGTATAAGATCTTACCACGTCCTTTCAAGCGTATTTTCTTTTTTGTATGAAATGACCCGATCAAACTGGCCTTCCTAAGCAGGTCTTCTAAGGCCGCTTGCCGTAGCGTAGAAGTACTTGGAAAAAATTAAACTTTCATACGTCATGAGCCTTAAAGTAAATGTAGTTCTTCTTCTTTGCCTTCTAATATCAGGCCTGAAAGCATGTCTGCTGTGGGAAGGCATAATAGCATTTTATGAGTACACATATTTGTTTTTGCATGAAAATCTACTTTTGAGCAGGCCTCATACAATTGCAGCAGTACTAGCAGGCCTTCTCCGAGGCGGGCCTTGCTCAATTTCCCACTGGGTAGCTACGCTTGCACTTTCTGCGGCTCAGCTCATTGAGTGTCATGTGGCGCTTCGCAGTCTGCGTGTGGTCAGTTACTACGCCAATGCAATTTATTTTATCTTTTGTTTGTTTCATTTGCAATGTAAACAAAATTAAGCGCGACTTTAACCGTATCGTAACTAGAGTCTTTATGACTTTCCGAAATGTGTGTCGGGTGCTAAAAATGTGTATCATGTGATTACGCTACAGTAAATAGAAAAAAAATTAGAAAAATTGATATCGTCAAGTTCTGATTAAATTTTCTGAAAAATAGCTCGTTTTTGTACTAATTTGTTCCCATGCAAGAAAGGTTGAATGTGACATTCGTTGATAGAAAATAGAAAGCCGCTGTGGACGGTTTATCCTTGTCAACACAGAGAAAAAGGATTCACAAGTCACCAAATGTTTTGGTAATCACCAATATATTATTCGTTTCACCGAATGTAGCTCGTTACATATATCGATGTCAACTAAATCAGGGATCTCTCTCATTTGGGTTTGTATTAATCTGTTTTCTACTGTTATCTCTTCTGGAGATAGAAGTTTCAAGTACAAAGTTTGTAACTTTAATTTTCTCTGAATGAATGGTTTCTCTTCGGCACTGGAAACGAATCTACGAATCTTATTTTCATTTCGCTCAAGATGACATCCAGTATTTCATAAAATATTGCTCTGAAATGTATTTCATTTTGGTCCACATCTTTTAATCGTTCACACTAAAAAAATTTTCTGAAAGGCTTAATACAAATGTAGCTGAATCAGAAATTGATTATTGTTAGACCGCGACATTTTAAGAGGCACTGAAATTAATTAAAGTCAACACCCAAGCAAAGTAATGGATTTATAAAGTTTATTTTTCATGGTTAAGTTTCTATTCTTTTCTTATGGAACATATTTTATTAAATCTTGTTGGTTTATTTGATCTATTGATCATTAACTTTATATATTTTAAATTGCAGAAATGTATTATTCTTTATTGAGCAAATAAATACTAATTGTAACCTAAGCATAATTTGATTTATCAAATCCAGGGTGCAATTCACTACAGTGTACAAGTGATTTAGGAGATTAATATAGTTAATTAAGAACACTAAAAAAATTTCTAAATTTAATTAAATTTCTATTGATATATCACACTGTAGAATATCTTTTACAATTAAAGCGTTGAGAAAAGTTAGTTTTAAAAACAAAAAAAAGCATCAATTGATCACAAAACATAATTCAAACTACCATATATACTATATTATATTAATATAAAATTGCTTGTATGAACTTGGTTTGTAACGCTTTGCCGCAAAATATACTGAGCCGATATCCATATTTTTTGTTTTAATTTTTATTTGTGCTAAAGAAGGATATTTCAAACTTATTTCTTTAATTTTTTAAAGATAAATATCCTTTTTTTTAGAATTACTTTTCTGTAGAACCACTCACATATGTACCATTTGTATTTGGCATTGAAGTTCAAAGATCAAACATTCTTTTATTAGTTTTTTTTTTCTTTTCAGTTATTCTTTAACAGAGATATGATACGATGTTAAGAGAGCAATTACGTTATGAAAAAAGTGTACATTGTTGTCTCTCTGTACATTTTTATTTATGTATTTTTGTGTATTTTTTTTTTCTTTCCAAAACCAATTCATTTTTGACTTTTGCTGCAAAAAAAAGTGTTCAAGGGGTTTCCACGTTTTAAATAAAGGTAAATATTATAAAAGCTGTTATAATTTGTTGTTTTTTTACTTAATAAAATAAAAGTGTCTGTTTCAGAACAGAAATGAAATGCCTTAAGTGATAAAGTCGCAATTGTGAAAAAGATCTTCAAATAGGCGTCATACCCGCCACAAAAGATCAGTAGAATTTTTGAAGTGTAAAACCCTTTTGTATGATTAATAAATTTCAGATAAGGCAAGCTGCAATTTACTTCGATGGCTGTGAGTTTGTTTGTATTTATGTTAGGGATGGGTTTAGGGACTACTGAATCCATTTCAAAAATGCTTTCACCGTTAGAAATTTTATTTAGCTTTAAGTTTTATAAAGTATGTATATTCCATTTGAATTTAAGGGGCGTGGCAATGCTCCCATGAGTAAAATATTAAAAAAGGCAAAAGTGGCAAGCAAAACTTTTAAACATAATACTAAGAGAACTATGCAAGCAAAATTACCAAAATATGCACGGAATATTTGGTGGCACAGTAAAGTACTGGACACAATATGGGCTAGTGTAACCGGGAAAAACAGCTTATGTATAATAAACTCATAAGATCAATTTAATAATACATATTAGGAAAAATTATATTAGATTTCGGTTGAAATTATTTTCTTATTTACTTAATAAGTTAAAAATTTATTTTTCAGGCATATCGAGAAAAACTCATGTTTCCCTGAAAAAGTTGTGATACAGGGCCTCCAAAAAACAAAACTTTACATTCAACTATGGCACATAGAAGCGAGCTAAGCAGCTAAAAAGCTGTTCAATTTCACACTAAAGTCCAATCATCGCTTCCAATTTTGATTATTTTGCGATAAAGATTAAGGAAAATGGTTTATAATGTGCTACTGTAAAATGCCATCGATATTCATGCGAATTTGCATGAATATCGATGCTTTGCAATGCTTTTTATTTCACAAACATGGCATGTTAGAAGCAAACAACCAAAAATAATTTTTTATTTTTAGACAGTACTTTAGTCAAAATTGTAAAAAGCTCGTCAAAATATTGGCTAGATAATATTTCATATAAAAGGATCAATATAATTCAATCTGTATATGTATTTTTTTATATCTATTAACTACATTGTACTCGAGGCCAAAATAAAATATTGTTGCAAAAATACCGTATATGCTTCAATTATTTATAAATTCTAGACTTAGACTACGAATATTTATGATATTGTTTGAATATCTAAAATTTAAGTCAAGACAAAATTGGAAGTCGCGCTATGCACTATACTTTGAGTTTAATTTTTTTCATATGTATTGTGTTTACTACTTATTAAATAAGCTTATATGTAAATTACCTATCACATTGTCGCATTCCAAATATTATCAACAGCTGAGCTTTAGTTTATTTAAAAATTATACGGTCATGTAACGATAGCCACCATCAATACGATAATTCTCTCGCAGTTTTATATATTGGCCCAAGAAGTATTGTACGGGTCCACTACGGCATAGTTCGTGTATATAATAAAATAGATATGGCGTTAGAATAGTCAGCAAAATGTAGCCTAATTGAGGTATGCGTTCTGTATGCCCTAGCGGACATAGCCAAAAGCCACGACGTACGGCGTCTCTCGTGTGATGCGTTAGAAATGCGCACAACAGCACGCCAAAAACTAAGCTTAACTTAAAATAATTAAGAGAAGCAGTACATATATAGAAAATTAGGAACACGAGCATTATTGAAGAGCAATGCAGAAATGGACGTCGCGAAAGATTGGTTGCATCCTATAAAAAGAAAGAAAATAAAACTATTTGTAACTAGCTATATAAGAATAATTTCTATTAACTTTATAAATTCAATTTGCATTGATATCACAGGTCTATATGTAAAATAAAGAATTTGGACACTTACTCGATTTAAGCCCAAGGTTTGTTACATTCTGGTGAGTTAATTTTGACTACATTACAGTATTAATTTTAAGTTTTTACGTTTTTCATTTAAAACTTTATTTAAATATTTGGCGACGGTAAAACCGCCAGCGGGTAGTCGCTGTCAAAATTACAACACTTTTGGCTGAATGAAATGGAACAGAATTCCGGCACACGACGGCAAAATCGCTACCGCTAACGGGCGACTTAGATTTAATTTTTATTTCACCATCGCGGTCAACGGAACAGTGCTGCATTTCTAATCAGCTTGTGCCAATTTATCACTTTAAGTAAGTACAAATATGCCAATTATGTATTTATTTATGGAGAACAATAAAAAGGCTTGGTTACGAAAATGTTATACATAAGAAATCGATATCTTGTATCTTCAATAATTTGATTTTGATAGGACAATTAGAATTACGAGTTCCGTATTGCCACGATCTAACAATGGTTTTTGATAGAACAAGTCAAAATAAATCGAAAATGTTATTTAAAAAAATCGTTATCTCGTTTGGTGAAATTGCGGCAGCACGGAAACCGTAATTCCAAGATCCTAACAAAATCAAATTTTTAAATATCGCTATCTTGAAAACTTCACGAGATATCGATTTCATTTATTTAACACTTTCGATTTATTTTGATGTGTTCTATCGAAAACCATAGTCAGATCGCGGCGCCACGGAAATTGTTACCTCTCCAATAAAAACAACTACAAGATCCGAGTAACTTGATCTTACGTATTTTTCCCATAAAAACACCGGACAAGTGTTGCTAAATGTGCCATTATTTGTATCACCCACCTCTAGGCTCCACGATCTTGCAGCAATAAAATGATCCAAATCAATCATTGATGATACGGAAAAGCAAACAAAAATTAGGAACCAGCCAAACACGTTTGTGATCCGTTCATAAAATTGCACTACAAAAGCGATGCCCGTCAAAGCACCAATCGCAGCATGCGTCGCATTGTCTGTGAGCGCTTTTAGAAGCGGATGCGGAGTTAACTCAACGAAATTATCCCCCAACAGACAAGTAATCGTAACCAATGTTGTGAGAACAATTCGTATATATACCATCAGGTAGCTATTCATAAGTTCAGTTAATGGATTAATAATGTTGCTTGTTCACTTCTGTTTTAACGCATTTGGTTTCAGCTGAGGTTTTATTAGTTGTGTAAGCAGGAAGACTGTTTACTATTCGTTGTTTTATTTAATGGGCGAAGTTTTTTAAGAACTATGAAATAAACAATAAGTTTTGGTATGTACTAGTAAATCTTTTAACTAGTCCTTTTTTTAAAAACTTTTTTCCTTTAAATCAACCAAATAAAATAGCCGCAAACTCAGGTGATTTTTGACAATTCACTCTATTTATATTTCATCATAGCGGAGTCAGAACATCAAACTTTTCAGTAAAGTGATTGTCAAACATAAAAAAAAAAGTTCTGAACTTGTATCCGAAGAAATAACATTACTTACTTTTCATCGAATTGAATATATGCAACAAAATAAATGGGGAGATTACGATATCCGTGTCTCCGTGATTTAACGATGATTTACGATTAAACACGTCAAAATAAATTGAAAATGTAAAAAAAAATTCGATACCTCGTTTGAGTTTTGAAATATCGATAATTAAACGTTTAATTTTGATAGCATAGTTTTTTTTTTTTATTTATTTATTACAAAGTCCTCAGACGGATATATTTCTGTGTATGAGAGGATGCATAGTCTTAATAAACAAAATATATAATATAATATATAATATATATAGTTAGAATTTTGATTTCGGTGGCGTCACAATTTAAGGATGGTTTTAATGGAACGCTTCCAAATGAACTGCGAGTTTTAAGCCCTGAGCTATTGCCGAAGACCACCCACTTACCCTTATTCTTATTTAAAATTACTGTGGTTAGTAAACTAGGTGTTGGATATATTATAAACTGATCTGCGGTCAGCGACGCCGGTTTTGGATTTTTGGGGGCTTTAATCCCCACCCTACTAGCAAAACAAGGCTTTATAGGTTCTTTCACATGCCTTTTAAAAACAAGTAGAAATAAAACAAAAATTCTTTATAGGGGCATAAAAGAGCCATTTGGCATATGAAGTATGAAGACATTTTCCCCTCTTTTATGTCTTTCAAAACGCTCAGTAAAGTATCTTTCTGAGCTGTTTAAAAGACACCTTGAAGATATATAAGAAATATTTCCAGAGAAAGAAATTTTGTTGACTTGATTTATTTACTGTGCAAATTGTAGAATTTTCTTAAAACATTTCGACGAGACTTCTTGTTCCGTAAGAACTGAACTTAAACCGTCACTACTCGTCATAAGAGCTGCTTCTATTCGTTACCAATATTTTGGGTTAAGTGTCAAAATAGGCTTTAGTTGGATTTATGTGTTCATAAATTCCCCTGATGCTACAAGTAACTTTAACAACGTTAATTTTTGCTCAGCTACGTATAACTAACGCTCGATGACTTCCCATGTACCAAATCGCGTATCAAACCGCGCTCTGTTAACAACGTGCGTTTAAAAAACGCTCGTATGAGATTAGCCTTAGTGCAATGGTACAATTATACATGGTAGAACTATCTAGATAAACCCAAATTATGCAACCAGGAAATGCCTAGTATTTATGTCAAAAATAAACAAAACAAAAGAAAAACGTGATATCCATACGCTGCTTTGAAGGAAAAGAAGATCAACCGTTAATTAGAATTGCTGCTACCGTGATAATTGAACCATGGTTTAGTGCCATAAATATTGAGGAGCTCTGTGTTATTTCCACATAGTTAAACGCCAATGTATGTGAGCATACCCGGGCTTTTTCTGCATTGTCAATTGACATTCCCTCACATTTTATTTCGACCTTAAGTCTGGCATCACTATTGGTCATGCACTATCCTCCGGAAGATGTCGTCAATGTATTTAACGAAACTGAACGACAGCAAAGAACAAACGGTCTTTTTAAATATACTTGAAAGAAGCTGATGCTGTTGTTGCTGTTAAGGTGAATAGTGGCGTGGATATTTTTCTCAGTTTTACATTTTCCAACTTCAAATTTGTTTTATTATTAATAAAAAGAGCTATCGAATTGCAATGAATAATTCGTCCTGTAGCAGTGCCTCCGTTAGTCAAAACCAGCGTTCCAAGGCGAACCAAAATATTCAAGTCTATGTGCGCGTCAGGTGAATTGCTTTTTCGCATTCTTCGAATGAAAATTAATTTTTTTTACTATATTGCAGACCACTGAATTCCCGCGAACGTTGTATACGATCTACTGAAGTAATTGATGTCCTTTCGCCAAAGGAAATAGTCACACGTCATTCTGCAGATTCCAAACTTACAAAAAAATTTACGTTCGATAGAACATTTGGAATCGATTCTAAGCAATCGGATGTTTACAATATTGTTGTAGCGCCCTTGATTGAAGAAGTTCTGTCGGGCTACAATTGCACCGTCTTTGCATATGGACAGACGGGTACAGGCAAGACTCATACTATGGTAGGAACTGAATGCGCCGAACTAAAATCGTCATGGGAAGATGTAAGTAGCACCATTGCGAATAGGCAATGTTAGTTGCTAGTTACGCAGACTTAAATTTCTTTCGGTAGAAAGGTAAATCTAGCTGCATTTCATCGAAAATTGAGTAATTTTAAAATCAAGTAGATATTAGTTTTGATACGCTTAATTTATCAGATAATATTTTTCTTGCGATACATCTTATAATGATAAGAAATATGTTGGGAAGTCGAGGATAATGCTTTTAAAAAAAAATCGTACGAACTTGTATCGATTTCAATATATGTGTGCCGTGTACAAGAGAATTTATTAATGGTGTGAAAAATTTAAATCCGAATTGTTCGAACCAAGTTGTTTGGCCAGACCAATAATAAATCGGTTTTTTATAGAGACCTGATAGAATTTCGATAGTGTAATACGAATCTGCATTGAGTTTTTTTCCTTCAAGTCAGGATTCTAACATATCCTTGCTCAAAAGTGCAAGAAATACTGTTTTTTAATTTGAATTTGGTCGTAATCTTCGAAATATTCAGGCTGTTCTACATTTTACGGCTGAGTGAAAGTGAAATAAAATCATGTGAATTTATATGAAACTGACAAGAATTTCACATATTTCTATCGGAAGTGAAATGTAGTGTCTCGAAATAACTTTTTAAGCCGATTTAAATTTATTTAAATTTCCACAAAATATTTTAAACTCATAATAGCTGATTTTAGCAGCTCTTATTAAGTTCCAGATGCATGTAATATCAACATCTGATATTATCATAATGTAAATTGAGCAACAGAAAAAACATAATCGAGATAGGTTGTATCGAAATTTATATCAGTCGGTAAAGTTTTTTTTAATAAGATAAAACTCGTGTTTTGCTTGACTTGGCTAAAACTGAAAAAGTTTTTTATCGAATGTTGTAGCTTTCCCACGACCGATTAAATTAAGCTCATTATTATATTATATTATTAAAATAATTATGAACTATTATCTGTTCCAATACTCCACAAAAACGTCTGCCTCTTGCATCTATCTATTTTTGTGTCGACACGTATTTTTTTTTAAGTAAAAGGCAATTCTTTATATCAATTGGTAGCACAGAAACAACGCAATTGCAGAACAGCCTCTTACCATTTACATATAAGACTTAAAAATTCATGATTAGGAACATCTGACTCACGATAATAACATAAAATTTCTGCCTCCAGATTTTTTTGCGAAGAATTTTATAAACTATTTCTTTTTAAATCAAATCAAACGTTCAGGCTTCATTTATAAAACACTGTAACTTGATATTAAATTGTTAAAAGACGCTTTCGAACTCGGTTTAGAATTTGGTGGAAGACTTGGCAACTTATAGCGGCTCCTTCGAGCTTAATATACAAAAACTTCATATTTATACGAAAATTATGCTATTATGTATCTATCCCAAATTTAGTTTAATTTGGACAGGTCCGGCTAACAAGTCTTCAGAAAAGTCTGCCACCGAAATCACTTCTAATTTAAAGATCTCATTTACTTAAGGCTCGCTAATTTTCATATGTGTAGCTTACGTAACTTTAAGAATTTTAATCCTATATTTTTCATCGACCTAGGATTCAGAAATCGGCATTATTCCTAGGGCACTAAGTCATCTCTTTGATGAACTACGTCTTATGGAAATGGAATTCTCTATGCGTATTTCTTACTTAGAACTTTACAACGAAGAATTATGCGATTTGCTTTCTTCTGATGATTCAACAAAGATACGCATTTTTGATGATACTACAAAAAAAGGTTCGGTCATTATACAAGGACTTGAAGAAATTCCTGTTCACAGTAAGGACGACGTGTACAAATTATTAGAAAAGGGCAAAGAGCGTCGCAAAACAGCAACTACTCTCATGAATGCTCAGTCTTCCCGATCACATACGGTATTTTCTATTCTGGTGCACATTCGCGAAAACGGAATCGATGGCGAGGAAATGCTTAAAATTGGAAAATTAAATTTAGTTGATTTAGCTGGAAGCGAAAACGTTTCCAAGGCGGGTAACGAGAAAGGAATTCGTGTTCGTGAGACAGTCAACATTAATCAAAGTTTATTAACGCTGGGTAGAGTGATAACAGCTCTTGTGGAACGTACACCACATATTCCATACAGGGAATCTAAGCTTACGCGTTTACTCCAGGAATCGTTAGGTATGTATATCAGACAGAAAATAATAAGAGTATTGATTTTTCATAAATACGATATTGCTAGGTGGGCGAACAAAAACATCGATTATTGCTACAATATCTCCTGGTCATAAGGATATTGAGGAAACTCTAAGCACGTTAGAGTATGCACATCGGGCGAAAAATATACAAAATAAGCCAGAAGTTAATCAAAAACTTACCAAGAAAACCGTCCTCAAAGAATACACTGAGGAAATTGATAAGCTAAAGCGTGATCTAATGGCTGCCAGAGATAAAAATGGTATTTATTTAGCAGAAGAAACTTACAATAAAATGACTTTGCAAATGGATTCACAAAATCGAGAACTGAATGAAAAAATGTTGCTTTTAAAAGCCCTTAAAGATGAATTGCAAAACAAAGAGAAAATCTTTAATGAAGTGAGCTTTAATTTGATTGAGAAAACAGAAGAATTAACAAAAACCAAACGAAATTTAACTGTTAAAGAGCAGGAACTTCTGCAAACTAAAAAGGTCTGTTTTGAGGTTGTAATTTTAAAATACAGCTCTATTTAGACATTTTATGTTTTTCAGGTTTTAAATACTACGAAACGGCGCTACAAGGAAAATAAATTTATTTTGCAATCGCATGTTAAAACCGAAGAGGTACTCATGAATCAAGCATGTAAAATACTTGAAGTAGCTGATATTGCTACCAATGATACACATCAGTTACATGTAAGTAAAAGGAAGTAAATAATATTTTGTTGAAGATATACATACATATAAGTATATTCTATTTAAAATAAATTGAATTCAAAATATAACATTCCATTCCTATAAAAATTTAATATGAACAACCAGTAACCCATAAAGCATTTCTAACAATTTGACAAAGAAAGGAAAATTAGTCTCGTTGCAATAAAGTCACCAGTGCAGGAAACATTAAACTAACGTTAAAACTAAGTACAAACATTACTATTCTAAACAAGAATCCGTTACAAGTTTTTTGTATCATGTTATGAGTTTTAAATATCCTCGCTTAAAAGAATGAAAATCACTGTACACTTACAGAAGATTGTTTCTTCCTTATGTTGCTTTATTTCGGATCATCATTCATTCAATCATTAAGAAAAACTCTGTTCTCATCCGCAAAAACGTAAAAGACAAAACTAGTTCTCACTTGTCAAAACTATGTTTCACTTGGCAAAATTACTTAGTCAACTTGTTAAAGATATGCCATTTTGATGCAAAAGTACTGTGGCTAACAAAGCCGTTGTTGGACATACTGCTGGCTGTAGCGTCCCCGGGGAGAGGGGAACTGAAGGTCGTGAAATATATCTTATTTTGCTAGATTTTTTTGAAAGTCAAAAGGACAAATTCGAAATTTTCGAGAAGTTTTATTGAAATATATCTCATTTTGCTAGAGTTTTTGAATGTGAAAAGTGAGGACCCTTTTTTTTGTGTGGGGTTAATAAATTTTTTGTTGAAAAACACGAACTTTTTTTTTGGTAATGGCGGGATATAAAATTTTTCCCGGGCGCCTGATATGTACAGTACGGCTCTAACTACTGGATAAAAATACGCTGCCGAAGCCGCCTACTTACCCCAAATTTTATGCGGAATTACTGTGGCTGACGAAGCCGTAGTTGGAAATACTATATAATGTAAACAATGGGCCGTGTCCGACTGCCACTGACTTACCTAGCAAGCTATAAAATTTTGTAACAATATAGAAATGAAGGGTCTTAAAATCATGATGATAATGTACAAAATCAATAAAATTGCAATGCCCTTAATAACTTGTAAATTTTTAAAATCTATATAAAAACACACAATAACATATGTATTTAACTGCTACACACTTTTGTATGTGTTGACCACAATTTTCAAATAGTAAGCTTTTTACAATGTGGATAAATATATGTATGTCCCTTTGCTTAGAATTACTGGTGGTGTAATGAATTACATTTCAATCAATAATATAACACAGACCAACTCTGATTTTCGGAAGCAGAAACTTAAGTATACTTTTCTGAAGGCTTTTGGAGCGCTGAATCCAAACCAGGCCTCAGAATTCCACCAGGTCAGATTTTTGAGATATCCTAACATAAAAGTTTTCTCTTGTTAATCTTGAAATACTATATTGATGTTAGATATTGAAAACTGCAAGTAATCGATTTTTTCTATTTAAAATTATTTCAAATAATCTTCCTATGTTGCGAAAATACAGACAGAAAATACTTCAAAATCCAGACCTGTTATTAAAAAACTGTGTACGGGACACGGGATCGCATTTACTCGTTGTAATATTATTAATAGATTTTCTCATCTCGTTTGAAAACGAATCAGAACAGAGCTTTTCACGTAAAATTGTACTCAACATTGTTTTATTTTTTCCAACAGAACACAATTGAACGACGCAAAGACGTTGACATAAAAATCCAATCTGCATGCGAAAATTTTTCAGAACGTATGCAATTAAATTTTGAGCTATTGGATGAGAATTTGGAGAACTTACAGGAGCACCACAAATCCCACTCCAACCTTATCTTGGAGGAAATAAGTATGCTTCTTTAAAAATACTTTACAGTTTCAAAAAATGTAACTTCAAACCTTTTCAGCAAACGGCACAAAAGCACAAAACAAATTAATAAACTGTACACAAACAGAAATCGAAAGCTTAAATAAAATTTGTGAAAATTCTTTTAATAGCATAAACTCATTATGTGACAGATACACAACGAAGTTTGGAACCCTAAGCAAAGAGCACAAAAACGAACTTCTGCATTTTTTTCAAGAATTGAAAAATAATGATAATTCATTTCAAAAAGAAATTCAAACAAATCTTAGCCTTTTACAGACTCTCAGTGAAGAACAAAAATCAACAATAGATCTGATGCGTGAAAACATAGTGAAAATGTTAGAACACAACACAAACGATCTAAAAACAAGCACCACATCAGTCCAAACAGAATTAAAGCAAATAAAAACGAATGTTGAGACGAGTTTAGAAAAACTTTCTACAGTTGAAGAAAAAATTAAATCTGAACAATCTCTCAACATTCAAGAGCAACAAATTATCGATGATTACATTTCGTCAATCGATGAGTTCGTTCAAAAAATGAAAGCAGTTAAGGATACACGAATAAATGATTTAGAAAATATGCAAGCAACAGTCTTAGAAACCCAACAAAATGAGAGAAGTATAATAGCAGACATACAGCAAAGCTCGAACCAAATGGAAAATTTCTGCCAAGATCAAAGCGTCAGAAATATAGCTGCAGTCAATAAATTTCAAAGCATTGCATCCGCTGCAGAATCTATTGTTGATCAAAATGTTGCTAAATGTTCTTCACTTCAAATCCAAATTAAAGATCATAACCATGAAACTGAGAAACAAATAAACACTTTTAAACTGGCAGAGGACAAGTATTGCACTAGTGCACATAATTTGCTAGCAGAGTATGAAACGGATATAAAACGGCAAAGAGTAGAAAATAAAATAAATATTAAAAATGGCTGCGAAGTTTTTCAAAACGTGCTTAATGAAAATAGTAAACGCTTAAAGTCACACCTAACCCAAACTCTTGCGTTTGCGTCTTCATTGGAAAATCACGTACGTGACTATGCACAAAACTACAAAGAACAAATAAGTACTTGTGAAGAAGACTTAAAAACATTTAAACGAAGTGAAATGCAGACATATTCCTCTACTGGTATTTTTTAAGTTGTAATTTAAATGAGTGAATTAATCCAAAATAATTATTCTTAGGGTCAACGCCTTCCAAAAGAGTGTTTACTTACCCGCGTATTTTAGCTGCAACTTCGCCACACCAAAATATTGTTAAACGTTTTAGAGAAGAAAATGATTGGTCTGATTTAGATACAACAGCTACTATTAATGAAGAAGTAGATATCTTCACTCTTAAGAATTTCCTTAAACTATGTCTATTAATTACAGGGTACTGAAGATGACAACCTTTTGATGCATGACATTTCTGACACGGAAACAATTCTTAATTCAACACCCATCGAAGATGAAAAAAAGGAAAAACGTGATAGTTTCTATCAAGAAAATGGAGATACACTGAAGTCTTCAATACGGCAAGTTGTAAATAAGCGTCAATCTCCAAAACAGGGACATTCTGTCAGTCCATTAGATCTACAGCTATCACCCCGAAAACCTTCGCCGCAACAATGTTCTCCCTGTGAGCAAGCACCCACAAAATCTTCGCCAGCATATTTAGAAGTATGTAAGAATATATAAATATAAAGATATCCATTTCAATTTTATTTTTTTTCCAAATATTCCTTTCAGAGCAATAAAGAAAATATGGCCTGAGTGTCCTGACTCACATGGAGCTAATTTATATATCATGTATGATATGAGTGATTGATTTTTTTTTGTATGTATGTTATGTGTATATTGTTTTGCACTGACAAAATAATTTTATATCTTCATTTCGTTTATTCATTTATACTTTGGAACATGGTAAAAATTAGATTCTTTTATAATTCTGTATTAGTGTTTGTAAAATATTATTTTAATTACATGTAAATATTCAAATAAATGTAAACTTACTTTTATTGCAAAAATTAAAGTTAGGGTTTCGAAGCAGGAACTTGTACTTAATCATCGTCCTCGTCTTTCAAAATTCCCAGGCGGCGTGCGACTTCTTTTACATTTGCTATAAACTCTTCCTGAACTAAATTGAAACTCATTGCCAGCAGAGCAATACCAAAAAGTAGATAAAGTGAGCAATACGCTATGGACTGTTCTGAATTGTCTCTGACTCCTTTTGCAGGCACAAAGTCACCAAAACCTGTATTAATTTTAAAGACAAGAATTTTAATATCTGTTTTGTTGTTATGCTCACAATAAAACTGAGAGTCGTTCTCATTTCATATCACGGTCAGGTTAGTGAGTGATATATAATGGGTGTTTTCCCCCCCCCCCCCCCCTTCTTTATTATTCTATTGCAAAGTTGGAAATAATCATAATGGTAATGGAAGCATGACTGACATTTGTTACCTCTTAATTGCATTTTGTGCCTCATTGCACTACTGCTGGAATAAAAAACGCAAAAATTCAAATTTACTCGCACCCCTTCTTATTAAACTTTCTTACCAGGCCTTTGGTACGTGTATCGATCATATTTGTATTGGATATAAAATGTAATATCCTTAACCAGTCCCGTGTGTCATCTTGGAATTTCGGATTGTTTAACCAAAACCAGCAAAAGATGTAAGACTCGGATGTGGAGTGACGATGGTAGTCGGGGAAGGGGTCGGGCCTGTTTTAATATATGATTCAACGTGGAAAACTAACTAATTTAAAGAAAAAATTTACAACGATAGCAATTTGATGGCTTGGACTCGCACGGACTTTACAAGTGGCTCGTACAATTGAGTTCGCGTGTCTGACTTAACGAATAGCGCAAAAGCTTTGGTCTCGGATTTTCTTAGTAAACACTAATTGGAGCTAGTAAATATCTGATATCGCTAGGGTTTTCGGGATATTTTAACACAAAGGTTTTTGCAGTGCTTATACTTCAATGCATTTCCTCAAATTTTCGTAGCAAGTCATAAAAAGAACACGTGCAGAATTAGGTCGTCTTTGCTAAAGAAAAATTACAAAAATTTTGCTAAGTTTTTCTACGAACGTTAAAACAATACTAGGCGTTGACTCTCAGCGTTTAGCAACAGTTACATAGAGAGAAAAAAAAGCTTAAGGAAATTCAGAACTCACCTATTGTTGTTAAAGTTATGAAACAGAAATAGGCCGAATCTAAGTACGACCACTTTTCCCAATGTGCAAATAAGGCAGCACCACCAAGTATATAACTGATGACTAAAAATACGCATAGCCAAATTGGTACTGGACGGTCTTTTGGAGGAATATCTCCAAAATAGTCGCTCCACTCGTCACCATACATTGAATCTTCGTCATAATCGTAATTAGGACTAGGGCGACGACGAACTTGACGTTTCACAGCAAATCCCATGGGTGACATTATGCGCGGTGACGGAGGCAAACGTTCTAGAAAAACATGTGTTTCAGAATAAATGTAAAAATATTTTCTACTGACAAACCAGGTCTATCTCGACGATGTTTTTTTTCTACTTGTCTTCTCTGATGAGATGAGTGGTCTGAATAGGCAACATCCCCATCGTTTTCATCTGGAAAACATTCTTCAAAGTCTTCGTCATATTCATCAGGACGCATTGGACGTGTACGTCTTTTTAAGTGGCTCATATGCGGGGAAGTAAACTCAGGCAATTCAAGATGATTGCCGAAACGGGAAGCATGATGTGCCGAATTTTGCCTGTTTTCATGTGGATGATTAGGTAGTTGGTGTCGCTGTAGACGCTTGTGACTCCCACTTGTAGGTTCGAAGCCATTGTTATAATTATTTTTGTGATGTGCTGCCCTTGGCATTGATTGACTGCGCATTGAGTTCTTCGGTGGTTGGCGGTGGTGGTCAAGCTCCTCGATGGCATATCGATTAGAAATTATTGGAGTTTTACGAACTATTTCTTCATTCACGTCTTCATAATTGGGTGAAGATGTGGCTGATTTTGCTCGACCTCTAGCTGTATTTGGTACCGAGCGCCCTCGTGGAATATGATGGGAATCATTTTTGCTCTGTTCACGAGTTTCACGTACCCCACGTGATATTTCATCGCGGCGCAAATTAGGAGATCGCATTGACCGCGAAGATAATGTACGCTTCATTTGTGGCGGAAGTGTATTTATTTCTTCCATTGAGCCTAATTGCCGGTTCGGACGACTGAAGTGGCCCTCTCGTTCAATTGTGTGGCGATTGCTCATACGATCATGGTTTCTCTGGCGGCTACTATGACGTGAAGCTCTGTTTAAAGTCTGTGTGTAGTTCATTCCCTCCTCATTATAGTAGTTTCTATCACATGGAGCGTGCTTTCCTCCTCGTGATATAGGTTGTGACATATGTTGATATCGTCTGCCGCTACCTCCTAGCACTCGATGGACACCCCGCCCGTGTCTGTAATTGCGATCGTATTCACCTACGTTTCTTAATTCTGGGTCGGAGTATGCATGAGGCAAACCAACAGAAGGACCTAGCCCAGAGTCAGCTGCTGAGCGCTGAGTCAACCTCATAGAGCGCCTCATTGGTGGGGGTTGTGATCGAGATGAGTATCGGTGCGCACGTATAGAACGTGGTCGGGAACGATTTCTTGGGCGTTGAGACTTCCGTGTACAAATGTAGCAGCACACCCTCCAGTAAATAAATCTATGAAGATATTCAGAAGCATAAATATTAAGAGAAAATTTAGCTAGCCGTCCGGTTACGTATTTACCTAAATGATGTAGCCATTACATCACCAATATTTGAAAGGCATAGCAGCATAAGTGGAATTCCAACAATGGCATAGAAAATTGTTGCCACTTTGCCCCAGTCCGTGCGAGGTGAAATGTGGCCATAACCTATAGTAAAAGTATAAAAAACACTATTAGGAATGTATTTTTGGTTGGCTTTAAAACTTAATCCACTACTAACTCAGACTAATAACCATTCCAATTCATAGTGGATCTAGATACCCACCTTTAGACGTACTTATAATTATAATTTACTATATGTGTCGTTGTGCTTGAGTCGATGTTATGTTTTTCGAAATCTTAAAACTAAAAAAGTTGGGTAAAATTTTGTCGTATGGAGGTCTACGGTCAAAAAATTGATGTGATTTCGTCTCCATGCTTGCGTTTGAGTAAAAACTGTTTTTCGGCCTCTTCAAGCGGTCATATTTCAGTATTGAACTACAAGTATAGTGTCAGTCCAATTAGCTAAACATTTTTAAGGTGGTATAAAATTTACGCACCGACATGAATTGTTGCGTCCCGTACTATTGTTCAGCTAACTTAACTTTTTTACAACTACCATGACCCACTTGTAAAAATCGTTTTGCCGCTAAGCAAATGCCTTGCCTTGCTTCCATGGGTTACAAAGAAGTCAAGGAAGATACTTAAGAAGTATAAGAAATTGTTTGTGGTTGAGTCATTTTCATGAATTGATAAAACTTAAATAAAGCTAACGCACGATACTGAGACCAACCAAAATTAAAAATTAAAAAAAAAACATTTTACACGGAAAATAATTTTATTTCCGTGTTGAATGATTAAAATAGGTCAGTAAACTTTAAATTTGCCAATGCAAAATTTATCTTTTAAACTATTTAAATACACGCATCCGTCTACACCATGAAGTCCATTTTAGAAAATAAAATAATTCTCACACTCAAATAATAATCAGAATGACCTTTCTAAAAACAAACGCATTTGGTCAAACAATTTGTTTTTATTGCTTTTGTTATGGCTATATCATAAAAAACAAATTTCTGGTTTAGAGGTCAATCACGTGGAGGCGACCATCAAGTACGTTCATCTCATGTGCAACAAAGTGTATAAAAAAAACATTGATTATACCATAAGATCCAAATGCAAGATATAATACAATAATATTGTTCTAATGACTTAATGGTAATCATTCTACTAAATATAAAATATTAATACCAATTTGAAATAAAAAGTATTTGAGATTTTTTTGACTTTCGATTGTTTGCGCAGAGCACAGTCTGTAGAGATTTTCACGTTGCAAAAGATGAAACATAGACGATTTTTACCTATCTTTTTTAGGTTGAAATCTGTATGAAATTTTAAACTTGTTCAATATTTTCAAAACTGGGGTTTCTGGATCTTTAGCATTTTTTATTTTAGTATTAGGTGCACAACTAAGTTCTCGCTGTTTGTCAATAGATGGCGCTAGCGGTAAGAGCTGGTCGATTTGGTTCATATCGAAACGTTATGAATTTAGCCTAAACATATGATAAGCAAACCGATTTGACACTTTTAAGATTTTGTGTTTTCATAGTCTGTTTGTGGTAGCTCGAAAATGACTGATTTTGTGCCAAATAATCGTCATTTGCGGGAGGTGTTGATTTTCTTCTTTCAATCGAAGAAAACGACGACTGACGCGCATCGAGAGCTCCAAAAAGTTTACTGAGATGGTGTTCTGAGCGTAAAAACGTGCCGAAATTGGTTTCGTTGCTTTAAAGACCATGATTTCGACATCGACGATCGACCACGTGAAGGAAGGCCAAAAACCTTCAATTTGGTGGGACCAGGTCGGTGTAAGCTAGTATGAACTTCTGAAACCCAATGAAACCATTACTGGGGAACGGTACAGAACTCAACTGATGCGATTAAGCAGAGAACAGCGTGAAAAACGGCCCCAATACGAACAGAGGCACGATAAAGTAATCCTATTGCATGACAACGCTAGGCCTCACGTTGCTAAACCAGTGAAAATATACTTTCAAACTCTCAAATGGGAAGTCCTACACCACCCGCCGTATTGCCCAGATATTGCCCCGTCAGACTACTACTTGTTCCGTTCAATGGCACATGGTCTGGCTGATCAGCAGTTCAACTCCTATGAAGACCTCAAAAAATGGCTTTATTCGTGGATAGTCTCAAGAGACGAACCCTTCTACAGTGATGGCATTCGAGCTCTACCAGAAAGATGGAGAAAAGTGGTATCTAGGAATGGGCAATACTTTGATTGATTCATCTGTGACTATTTTTTGACAATAAAGTTGCATTTTCTAACAAAAAACAGCGAGAACTTAGTTGCGCACCTAATACTTAGTTACTTATTTTGGCTGATGTGTAATGAATTACATCAAGAAGAGCTAAATTCCATAAAGTGGCTGAAACTTTTGTTGATTTTTTGATTTATGTAGCCTTAATCAAGTCATTTTGAACCAAAACTTATGTTTGTGGTTCAGTTTTCTTATATTAGTCATATCTGAATACCAAGTTTTTTTAAAATCTTTTTGAAAATATTTCTCTCTGCTCTAATTCGCTACGCATTAGATTTAAATAATAAGTGCGAGAACAAAAAATTTGGGAACTATCGTCTTCTTCAAGTTTGCTGTAGTCATGTTTATGGTATTCCTGTGCGTTCTGTTCATTGCGCTTCTTTTTAGCGAGAAATGTGTTGATCAGCATGAAAAAATCAATTGCACGTTTAGCCCAGTCAGTGAAGACTAAAAAAAAGTCAAAGGCAATAATGGACATTAGACTATCATAACGCTAAGTTTTATTCTGATTTGGAGTTTCAAGTTGCGTTGTTATTGACAATGAAAAATCATTAAAATCCGCAGCCATGTTATTCATGATGAGGGACGATCTGTATTCATAATGCCTAAAAGCGAAATACTACTGCAACGATTCTACTTCAATTTAGCGGAAATTATGAGAGATTTATGCACAAAATCTATCTAGAAATTCCGAAGAACTACTCGAAAGAGCTGTAAATGTGAAGAAAAAACTGTTAGATTTATTATTTGAAGACACTCAAACTTTGGGCGTTATGATAGAACGATGTTCCTATGTATAAACATAATAGCAACAAATCAAATAAAAACAAAACAAAATACATACAACATCATAATAAGAGGAAAACGGAGCCAAAGGACTATAACATGGGTGACAAATCGTTCGTCAGAAATATATGTAGGAACAAACATTTTAAAAAGATATAATGGAAAAATAGAAGCTGATTACAAACTAAATACAATGGTAACAAAGTCAGAAAAAATAATTCACAAGGACCACATTCCAAACTAACTGAAATTATCTGAATTATCTTTTCAAGTTACTTTTAACGCTTTTGTCGGTAAAAATCCAGAAACAATACCATACATAAAATAGCGAGAAATACAGGAGTGACAAGAATACAAAATGAGCAACTTAACATTTTACACATTATTGACGTTGACAAGTACGAAATCAAGGACTACATCATTGCAGATGTCCCAACTTCATCCCTTACTCTCATGTACGCCACTTTTCAACAGCGACCTCTCCTCCCAATGTTTTTTTCTCACATGCAACTTCGAGCTTTAAGGGCAACGAAAACTGAAGAGCTGGGGATTAAAGTAAATGCCTTAATACTCACATTAAAAATGTTCTTTAATTGCTCTTCTTCCGTTCAATGCAGCAATTGCAAAATAAAAATGTTTTCTTAGAAACATTTAACTTGTGACAAATTATATGGGCACATCAGGCAGAAAGATTTGGTCGGCTTGAGACAAAGATGACCAAACGTAAAACCACCAACGCATGTCGTTGAAACACATGTACCCACAGCAGACCGTGGATATCGTGCGTTAGCTTCTAGTTGATGTTTGCTTCGATGACGACACAGTTGAGTGGGTTCATTTGCTTGCAAATAAAATTGGATCTACGTTCGTAGGTATACTATAAAAAGCGTTGCAAAGTCACTTTTGAATTATTCTAGTGCTCAACTTGCAGCGGAACATTTGTGTGGAGTTTACGAAAAAAAAAAAAGTTTACAAACATATAGATAACATAAACAAGGTTAATGAAATTAATTTAAAAATTTGAATACCGAGTTTTATATTAAATCATAAGATAAAAGTTAATAATAGCATATTATTAAGCGTGAGAGCGAAAGGTTCTTGGATCAAAGTTGTTGTGTTTGCGTGAAATTCAATTTATAAATTTTTAAATTGGGCTTAAAATGCATAGCCCCCATCGCATATAATTGTTGTGCCGTACGCCACAAAAGTTATGAATACAATGGAAAATTTGATTTTTAAAATAAAGAAAGAACTGGATTTTTCTGGACAAAAAAAGATATATCTCATACATAGTCTAGCAAACAAAAACATGGATTCATTTCCTTTGGTGTTTTTTAAAAGCTTCTGGGAATACGGTTTAGTCTTCACGTTTGAATTTAATTGATATTTTTTGATTTAAGCGTCCTGATTACAACTGCATTTCCAGATTTTTCCATTACCTCAAAATATTTGGAAAAGTATTATATATTTTAAGTTTTTAAAGACTTTTGAATGTACTTTGATTTGAAATTCAAATTTGACCGTATATAAGCAATTTATAGCAATAAATCTTTATATGTATATATATCCCCGGCTTAAGAATTATAGCTTTTAAACAAGATATAATTTTTAATTATCAACATGAATTGTTTGGGAAAAAGGTCAATGCTTAAAATCTATAAGAGAGGACTACTTCCATCTGATGTGATAAACAGAAATCAGATTCTGGCTTAGTATAATATCTATATTATATAGATCTAAAATCACTAATTAGTTTTCGAAGAGAAAAATCGTCGCAGGTCTGTGTTATTAGAAGAATTTAGCTTTGAGTTATGGGCATACAAAGCCCAATATTATAAGGTCTTGACCTGAATTTTAATGCAACAAACTCGCACGTTGCTGATTTCTTAAACATATTGAAGTATCTAGATAATTACTTCAACATTGGCATTTAATAAAATTATTAAGTGGTGGTGCACTATACCAGCTTTCGAACGTTTGTAAATTAATAGATATTTAAATTTAAAATATACTTAAATACTAATTTTTTGTGAACTCTAATTTTGAAAAGTTAGCTCATTGTTTTTAATGCAGTCAATAGTTTTGTGCGCACCGTGCACATTCGGCACCTGGAAAACCGTGGAAAAGTTTTATTTACTAAAAACATCATCAACAGTTTTCGCATTCGAAAAACCTTAAGAAGTAACATATATTTAACAAGGCCGGAAAAAATTTTGCCCAAAACAGTACGTAAACTCCACACTGTGCCACACTCTAAGGCATTCGGCCTCAAAAGATCTTAAATCTTGAAATTTATAAAAATATCGAAATGGTTCAACGACATAATGACCATATATAAATCGGGTATAGAATGGGCCCCTCCGTGGCCTGGGTTATGATAACACATAATTTCCCGGAAGTAAACTATCCTAGTAAATCAATTTTCTTTTAACTAACTTCATGAAGGACAAACCAGATTCCGGTGAAAAATCCAGGGCGCAAGACACTTCCATAACAAATGGATTCAACTTTATATTGCAATCAGAGACGGGCACTACCACACCCGTAGTTTCTCTTCAATGCATGTGTAGTTGTGATTCAAGATTTCTGCGACACCAATCTTGTTCACTTTTCAAATCAAACTGAATTGATTTTTACGCTCTCTCGTTTTAGATACGTATATGATAAATTATTCTCGCTCTGTCATAGTCACGCGCGCGTTATGTTTTGCCCAACTATGATTACAATGTTTAACTATGTAGCTATAAAATACTAATGCTAGTTATCAATTCTTTTCAGATGCGAACCTCATTTCTTTTAATTTTAGTGACCTTTATTGACTATATTGCCGCTGAAGATCGATGGGTTTGGAGTAGCAATCAACGCCAACTTCGGGAATTAGATATTGATCGATTGTCGAACTATCGAGAAAAATTTGAGCAAAATAGTCATGCAAGGAACAGACGAGAACGTGAACCAACAACAAGACAACCTTTAGTTGGGGTTCCACAAAATGATGAAATCGACGACTATGTTGATAATGGTCCGACAGATATTGGAACCAGAAACTACCCCTATCCTCCGAATGGTTACAATGCAGGCCAAGTTCTAGGTTTTAATAACTATCCGAATACAAATCCAGGTTTTTTTGGTCCTCAGTCCGGCAATAATGCTGCGAATGGTATACTCGTTGGCCCGGGTGGACCAACTGGGCTGGTAAGTCGACCACAACAAGCCTACCCAGGCGTTGGATTTGGTGAACAGCTTGGTTATCCAGCACAAAGTGGAGTTTTTAATCAAAATGGCATAAATGGAGGATTCCCAGGACAAAGTCAAATATCTAATAATGGTTTTCCTATCGGATCAGGAGGCCAATTTTATCCGCCAAACAATAATGGCATTGGATCCATACCCTTCAATCAATATCCAAGTGGTCAATACCCTCAAGGTGGCCAATTTCCACAAGGTGGCCAATTTCCACAAGCTGGCCAATTTCCACAAGGCGGCCAATTTCCACAAGGTGGACAATTTCCACAAGGTGGACAAGTTTCTGGTCAGTATCCTGCGGGACAATATGCTAGTGGCCAGTTTCCTGGGGGGCAACTACCTAATGTTCAGTTTCCTAGCTCCCAGTATCCATCTGGCCAATATCCTGTAGGAGGGCCTTCATTTACTGAAGGTTATGGCCTTGCTTATACAAATGGATTACAACCACAGCACATAGCGGCACCATATGGAGCATTTGGAAGTAACGCTTATGGAACAGGCTATGATGATGTAAATAATACAAAAAAGAAGCTGAAATTAGAAGAAAAAAGTTTAAGTGTTGAAAGTCGAAACCCCACGGACAAAGGAGTCGATGACAAAGTTAATAAAATATTTAAGAAAACGTAGACCCTATGGCATTGATTTGAATGTTTGTACATATATAAATATTGTAGCTATATTATAAAAAATCTTATATTTAAGTTAGGATAACACCACTTTTTTATTGTCTAATTGACAAATGTAAAACATATATTTAACTTACCTATTGTTGTAATCACTATAATTGAATAAAAAAGTGATCCAGAAAATGACCATTGATATTTGCTTTGATCCTCGTCTCCATCCCAACCTTCTTTTTTCATTGCGGTCAGGATTTGGCTTTCGAAATTTTTCAAATATTGGGAAACCTGTTTGATCCAATCTACTTCAGATAAATAAAGTTCGTGGTTTGAAAAATCCCACACTTGATCGGTTATGTTTTGCCGCATAGCTTGGATGCCTTTCTTCACCTAAATTTAAGACAAAATTATTTAACAAAAAAGTGTTTCTTATATTGAACATAAGACCCCAATGACCAATTTTAAAATTTGACTTTGGTGCAGTGAGAGGAAAGGTTTTGAAAATGAAATTTTCGGCGATTTCACGTCTTCAAAGTAAATAGGTTTCTACATGACTGTGCCGCGCTCGTGCAACGGCTTTGCCCCAAAGAAGGACACTTGATGAACAAACGCTCTCTAATTAAGAATAATTACATGCAATGGAAGCGTTTTACTTTATTTACTTCTTCTCATGATTTTTATGACTTGCAAACTAGCTATGTTTTTTTGTTTTTTCTTTTAATTACCTCTATTTCGTGTGGTCTTTCCAAATGTTGAAACAAATACGCTCCACCAACACAATATGAAACCACTAACAAAATTAAGGTAACGTGGGACACAATGCAAGTGATAACTTTCCAGGAGAAACATATGGCAGTGATGCACCTACCTCGTTCCGGCTTTTCATCTAACATATGAGGAGGCAATGATTGCGCCCTTCGATTCGACATCTTATGCTTTACAAAATTTTATTTCAAATGTTAGATATCAAGTATTTTTATTTATTTCTTTTACTAAACACCAGGCAACATAAAAGTTAAGGTAACACTAATTTTGTAAACGCAACAATTTTTCTATTTTTGACCATATCACTTGGCATTCATTATACACATATATGTGCACAGATTTTGAAGTTTTTTTTTTTCAACAAACAATAATATCTTACACTTTTAGATACACATAAACTGTTTAATATAGCAATAAATTTTTAAAAAGAAAGTCTCAAATTATTACATTGTTCTATTTTTCTCTTTTTTTTATCAATCGCTGTATTCCAAAGTTGGAAATTAAATTATTTTATTATATTGGAAAAACATTTTTTTATATTTGGCTTTAATATTTTGTTTTTCTTAAATCACATTCGTGTGATCTGCTTCCGTGATCTGATCGCAGTGAACTAGCTTGCAAGTGGAATCTGTTTTCTCAAGTTCGTATGTATCTTATTTTGGAATATGGAAGGTGTAAATATGTATTAGTAATATTTGTTCTAAAAATTGTACATACATAATATAATTTTTCTCTAGTTGTGATTAAATGCAGAAAAATGTATTTTTTCGTTTGTTAATAACAACATAAGTGTAGTTTTTAAAATTCCTGAGACATTATCGGTTTTAAATGCACTTTTGATTTGAAATAATATTACAGACATAAAGCGTTAAAGTATCTTTTTAAATGTGCAGTAATTTCTTTACAGGTACTAGATTACACCGATGTTTCTCTAGAAATGAAATAAATACATTCCGGTTAGTTAAAATGGATCCCTACACAACTTGTCCTTTTTATTATTAAAACTTATTTTAAATATTGTGAAACTCATTAAGAAGTCGAAAAAAAATTTCGTTTAAAATACGATAGAGAAACTGATGCGATAAGCCGTGCCATTAACCTTATCATTGATAAATTCGAAGAAACTGGTTCAGTTCAAGATCAGAGAAGTTATAATCGTAGTGATCGTTCAAGTGAAAATATTGCAGCTGTTAGCACAAGTGTTGCTGAAGAGCCAAGGACATCAACTCATCAGCGTTCACAGCAATTACCTCAAACCAACAACTTTATTCAATATTTTACACAAGCTTACAAAAAATAGGCTGCGTCATCCATCACCTTCCTAAATTCTTCACTCAGTTCATAGGCATTCATGTGCTTCCTCTATTGTGATGATTTGACACTATCCATGTCTTTTAGTAGTATAGGAAGACAGTTATTAGGTGTAGGTACCTACATCCTCTTCGTGTAGCCGCTCTGGTCAATCGTCCACGGCGCACAGAACAGCATAACAGCTTTTGCAATACGTATGTTAAGCGGCATGCCGACAATGTATTATAATAATTAATATTCTCTCAATTAAAAATTGAACGTGAGCTTTTCATTGACAGAGGCAATGGGCTTTAGCTAGTCATATTTGATTCGTCCGCTGTTAGGCGCACCTATGTTATCAATGATTTTTAACCTGTTTAGTAAGAATTTATAAGCCTGATATATTTCTCTTTTTGCACAGGTCTGTTGAGGAGTCAAAAATAAAGTGAAACAATCCAAGGCAAATTTTCTTTTTTCTGTTTATCTATGTTTTTGTAACTCATTGCACTTTTTTGCAGGCGCTTTGTTGGCGAGTCAAAACGAATTAGCAGGCTTAAATCGACACTGACACTAACAAATCACAAAGAAATGAACTTTCGATGAGCACGCCGATTTATTAGAGGATTTGAGCTTGCTACTTCGTTTTAACTAGCCAACAAAGCTTGCAACAAAGCGCCTGCAAGAAAAGTCCAATTACCCTAACATACTAAAATTTCAACAAAATCAGGAATGGGGCTGTTAAAATAAATAATTACCCTAGTTCATCCTATGCAAAACTGGTTCATACTAACACGCTTCGGATGAACTAGTTTGGCCTAGGAAAACAACTTTTTCATAAAAACTAGTTCGGCCGGTAACATATACATGATTGCCGGTGTTCAAATTTCTTACAAACAGCTAAACTCATTTTAGTGAGTTACAAAAAGTTGCCTTGCTTAGCAACATATCTTAAAATACTAAATTGATTGAACAAATTTCATCTATTTATTTCAAATTTCATAACTTGCTGCAACAGAAACAAATACAATAATAATATTAAAATAATTTATAACAGACTTGCTGATGAAAATTTGCTCTTGAGGATGGTTTGTATTTTTCTATTCATATCTAAATAGTTAATTATTTAAAAAATTATTCATTAAAAGTATGAGGTCCAACAAAACTATAGTGTCATCAACAATTTTTAACATGCTCCGGATAAATGCATTCAATTCAAATTGCGAAAAAGAATTGGGTTTAGTTAATATATTTGGCAATTGCAGGTAGCGGCGGGGAATCGTTTCTACGAGATTTTGAATACGACCCAACTGACCTGTTGAACACAAAATTGTTTTAGTCAAGAACTTGAAATAATTTCAAATACAAATCAGTTACCGCCAAAATAATGAACTTCCACGCTTAAGCTCACCGCGCTGTGCCAAATCATTCCAACAATCCACCCAGTTTTTATATTCGGCCATCACTGGCGGTCTTCCAGCCATCAAACGTGAACCAGTTACCGTCATACATGTTGATACCACTTGCAATGGGTACAATATGCTCGAGAATGCAAACTGAAATTAATAAAGAATAAAAATGTTAATGAAATCACATATCAAAAGCTATCGCATCTTAAGAATTACACAGGTCTGCAAATGAGAGGGTCAGATATATAGCTTTTAATAAAATCATTATACGATGAGAACCCCTGGAAATCTTTCAAACAATGGATGTCATATGAGAGGCAGTTCAAAAAGCTGTGACGCTAGTTCGCAAAAGGTTAAATCTGTGCTATAGTTTTCGAGGCATGACAGTTTATCTAAAATTCTAATATACTTTTGTAAAAAAAGCGTTATTTTTGTATTATTAAATACATTGTTTTTAATACATTAAGGAAGCACTTTTTGTGCCATTTCAAATAATGTGCAATTCAATGTTAGTTTTTCTTTGCCAACTGAATTTTTTAAGGAAAACAAATGAACGGGCTCTAAAAATTTTTATTGAAATTTTGGATCACACGGTTTTTATTAATTGTTTTTAATTTTTTTTTTTTGTAAAAATACCGCCGCTTATTGTTGTTTATATTGTTGTTGCTTTTGCTAGTGTTGTTGATTTTGTTGTTGTCGACTAAGGCAGTAAGAAAAATTAGCTAAGGCTCTAGAAAGAACTAGAGCCAGCTTAGCGTAATATACTATTCCTTGTATCAGTAACAGACTGCTTTTTCAAACTAAAAATGACATGCCAAAATCATGGTTCAATTATAATGGTTGATGCGATGTCAAAATGCTTTTCTTTCTCACATATATTTTTAACGTCTAAAATGTCAAAACTTATTAAAAGGCAAAACAATATGTAAACGATAATTTTGAGATTTCAATATTAAAAAATTCATTTCATTAATTTTCAAAATTCACAGCTTATATGCATAACCCATTATAATTGAACTGAACTATGACCAATAAGAGATACATTTTTTTTATGTTAATAATTTTTTCCCCAAAAATAACGTATTAAAATGTGGTTTTGGTATGCATATTTTAGTAATCCATAATAACTGGGTTCCCGTACATAATGCATTAATACAATTTACAAAATTTAGTCATAAAGCGTTCCTGTACTTGAAAGATCAAAAAAATATTTTCGGACTAAATTCTGTAAATTGAACTTATGCATTATTGTACGGGAACGCAACTAATACTATCTACAAGTTCACTATACAAATTAACATGGATGGTACATTTTTTCAAGCATTAATTTATCTTAATTAATACCGAAAGTGACATTTAGGCTACCTATGAACTATGATTTTTTTTACAATAAAACATTTTTATAAGTTATCCTTTATCTATTTGTGCTACATACCTGCATAAATCCGGCATTGTATTGTCTGCCAATCTTGTCTTTAATCATATATTTGTTAATAATAAATACGGTTGAACTTGTCAGAACTAGGCACGCTACGTCACACAATAATTTTGGAATTAATCCTGAGAAAAATCCACAAATCCCTTCGGTTTTATATATTTCAGCAATTGAACCAAAAAGAGACTTGTAGAGCGACTCACGACCGATGAATTGTGCCATCATTCGCAATGATATTACGTGAAAAGGATGCGAAACTATTATGCCTGAAACACTTAAGACAACCTCGCGTTTCAAATTTATTTTAAAATGAATATACCTGAAAAACACAAAGGTAATTGGTAAAAATATAATCATAATAAGAAAAATATATTATTTCTTTCATCGAAAGTTTTTTGCCCTATAAAATTTTTCGCTGGAAAATTACGTGGTATAATTATCAACAAATCGTAATAACAATAAAATCAAATATACGAGTGAAAAAAGTATTACCAGAGCTAATCAATTAGTTATAAAAAAAAGCAAAACCCAAGATTTTATCAAATCAGAATTCTTTCAGTGCCGCATCAACAGACAAAAAATAAAAACAATCGCCATTTTTGAATATAAGTAATTTTACCAATTCTTATGGGTAGAAAATATTCACATAATTGATTTGATATAATTAAGCACTGTTACATTCAAAATTGGACTTTAGCAAAGGCCAATATTCCTGTAAATTTTTACAAATCGTTCAATGCTTTTTTATTCAATAAACATGACAACGATGGGAAATGGATCGATTTGACCTGGTAATTGGTGACACATGTTTCGGCTTTTACTACACATCGGCCATTTTTTTACAAACCGCACACTAATTTTGACTTAACATTTTAGAATCGGCCGAAATTTTTTATATCAGCTTTAATACACAAAATTACTTCACATGAATTTCAATAATTGATGAGATTTCTTAAATCTTCTCATGCTTGCAGTTTATGATCTCCAGTTGTACTGATCGGACCAATGAAAAAAAAGATAAAAATGTTTTAAAAGTAAAAAAAACAAGGTGTGCAGTTACTTAAAGAATCACCGATATACATTTAACCATTTTAGTTTGAAACTTCAGTTTCAACGGACAATACGGATCGAGTTTGATATTTTGAAGAGCGCATTTGGAAATAATAGGGAATTTTCAGAAGATAAGGAATTAAGTTATAAATAAATACTGGGTTAATTTTTTTGCCATGTTTACTTAATATTTTTGATAAAAACGCATGATCTGTTAGCGTGCTACGTCTACTTCTATTATGAGAGCGATGCTCAATGATATAAAATTTGACTATATAGGAAATGTTAATTTTGGTGGAATACTTACAATTCTTCATCCGACAAGTCACTGTCGTCTTTTTCTTTCTCATCCACGGCAGGCAGTCCAAGGCGATCTGCAATCTTTTCACTGAAAATCATACTCATAATAGATCCAACTAGTTTTGGAGTCAATCCGCGATAGCACCCATAGAATCCATCCGTTTTTCGAATATAACCCGCTAAAATGATGAGACCACTTAGTCAAAATTGTTGCTCTGTAGAATTTTTAATTACTTACCATATTGAAAAATGTTCGGCAGAACCATTATTGGCTTTCCCAAAATTGAATGTCCTGGGCGTGGTGCAATGGGTTCGTATCCCAACTGAAATGCGATAACAGTTATGCAAAAATAAATGTTTTAGAAATAAAAAAGTATATTTCTTCGATTTATCCCATTAAAATCACTAAGTCTACTCACAACCAACAAAAAATTTATCAAAAATTATCTCTCTTCTTGCCTACAGGAAGACTATTATTCCATTATGGATTTTTCTCTTTTTTTAGTTAAAAAAAGGTCCTCAATTCTTACATTGCATAAGTACCTGTATTAACACCTTGGAATACTCAAACGGATGCAGAGCGGCGCTAACTCCCAATCGCATTCCAAAGCGAATCCATTCATTCACCTCCTTATGTGTGTCGTCCGAGGCACTGACGTAATTTGACTCCATTGTTTCTGTTAGC
Source organism: Meiosimyza decipiens (assembly GCA_963680825.1). Taxonomy (NCBI): domain Eukaryota; kingdom Metazoa; phylum Arthropoda; class Insecta; order Diptera; family Lauxaniidae; genus Meiosimyza; species Meiosimyza decipiens. Next base: position 39,387,606 of record OY804258.1, read on the forward strand.
TTAGGGATCTATGCAAATAAAATACTTCCGAATAATGTGCAAATATAAAGCTACGAATTTGACGTTATGGAGCCGGCCAATGTATTTCGCCTCCCAAATGCAATTTTTAGAAAATTTAGTAACCACTGTCAGGTTATGAAAAAAATTGACAGTTTCTATGCTATGTTCGATTTGTTTCATTTACGCTCAAAAAGGCTGCCAGAAAGACGAATTTCGATTGGCAAAAGAAAATTTCCATGCCTTAACCCAGGAAACATTAAAATTCAAACAGGAGGAGACACCAACATATACATACCCTTCTAAGCTGGCAAAAAAAAAAAAACAAACAAACAAAACAGCACTATCGGTTTTTTGTAGAGTCTTAAAATCTTTATTAATCATTTATCAGCTGAGTTGAAATCTAATATTTTTACTGAGTGTTTACAACGAATTGTAACACTTAATTTGTTTTCGAACATTGTGACAACGTATCCTTTTGGTTTGAACGGAAGGTATGAAAAAACCCGTTATTACTATTTAATTACTTGCAAAATTATCTAAGCAAATCTGCTAAGCACTCAAAGTAGATAGATACATACATCTCCAATAGCAAAAAAAAATTTAATAGCTTAGTTTACAGGCCTTTAAAAGACAAATAGTGAGACAACATATTATATATCAAAATTTTTTATAAGGTCTTAAAAGAGCTATTTGGCTTATGAAGTATAAAAACATTTTCCCCTCGTTGATAGTTTTCAAGAGAGTCAGTAAATAATCTTTCTGAGCTGTTTTGAAGACACCTTGAAAGCACCTGAAAAAGATTTCAGGATTTCTAGCCTTAGAGACTTTGTTGATTTTATTTAATTTATTTATTATGCAAATTGTAGAGTCTTATTAAACCTACTTTTATTATATACCATCAAAATAAATTTTTACTTGCTTTACAAACTTACAAAGTGGGTTTCGAACCCATGTGCCAGCGATTCATAGTCGTGCGTGCTACCTATTAGGCTTCCTGTCATATATTATGCTACAATCCAAAGGCGAATTATATCTTTCTCACATATGTTTTGGTAAAGTGACAGAAAATGCACAATAATGTGCCCTATCTCATGTGCCTCTGAAATCATGAGACGTCATGTTTTTCCAGTGACTTATATGGGTACAATATTGAGACGTTAGAGACATGCGATCTCTTTATCATGATTTTATATCTTGTTCTACCAGATATTATAAATCCAATATTCACTACAAAGGCGAAGTATATTATTAATTTTGATACATAGCTATTTCAAAGACCACGCTGCCCTTAATAACACATGATATAGTGTCTTGGAAAAATTATCACGTCGAATGCTTTTTGACAATTTAGGAGGTAAAATAATAGAGAAAGCGGCATAATTTGGCATCACTGCAACCAATAGTTTTACAATTCCATCATTCCATTTTTTATAACTCCACCATAAAATCACAATCTTCACATCTTCGGTTTTTTTACTTTTGTTTCAATTTGACAATTCACAAAAGTCATTTTTTTTGTGTTCCAAATTTATTTGGAATAAAGTGAAAACTATGAAAAAAATTAGCGGAAAACAGCAGACACCATTTCACACTACACTACTTTTTTTCGATCGAAATTTCGGATTTCTAAAATTAGACAGCGTGTACACGAGGAAACTCTTGAAAGAAAGTTTTCCTGTTAGTAGGCAAGAAGGGAAAAACGAAAGGGTGGTGTACAGAATTTGTCGTACACGCGAAATCCCTTTCGTTCTGTTCTTTAGCTGATATGCTTTGAATTTACGTTTGTTGTGGCGTGTTGACGCAGTAATTGCTTTGAAATTTTCTTGCACAAACAAATTCTAGTTTTCGTGTGTAAACGCAAAAGAAATTCACAAAATAGAATAGACAAGAATTTCTCAGACCGAATTTGCTCGTGTAAACGTTGACTTATTTTGCTTTTTACTTTTTAGACGAGACTTGTGATATTCGTTTTTTTGACAGCTTGCGAGAACCTTAGTAGTTAAATCATGTGCTATAGGAGCAGAGAGCAGTTGAAAAATATTCATGTTTCAGTATAAACATCAACAACAACAGTATCAAAAAAAAATTTCTAAAAATGCAACGATATTTATTAAATATATCATATATTGGCACTAATTTCCGGTATATTCGAAAATGATATTGAGAAAAAATTTAATTTTATTCGCGGTTTTTTAATTTTCTAATTTAAGTGGTATCCAAAAGACTGTTAACAAATTGGAAGAACTTTCTGTCGATACGAGAACAATTCAAGGTTCCATTGAACTAGCACTACGTGGATTGCGACCGGTGAACGAAATACGGACAGTACTGTCCAGCCGGTATGTTTATTTCAAAATGTTCACGGGTTGCATAATTTGTATTTTCCTGCAATGGTAATGGGAGCTGAAGTAAACCTGTTCCATTTTTATTTTTTCAGCACAGATGCTGGAGTACATGCTTTGCAATCTACTTTGCATGTTGATTTGCAGAGAAAAAATTTCGAACCTTACGAAACGACCGTGATTACCAGTGGCGTAAACCGTACACTTTATAAGCACGGGCTTCCAATTCGTGTACAAAGCACGCAAATCGTGCCCGACACATTTCACTGTAGATACAGCGCCAAGGCACGGACCTACCTATACCGGATTGCGGTCCCAAGGAACAGCACTATTGAATTAAATTGGCGAAACAAGAGCTACGAGTCTTATATTCCTGTGGAGGAAATTGATCGCTGCTTTTTCATACAGTAAATTTAATAAGCTTAAGTAAAATGGGGCAAATTTCCAAAATTCATTTGGCGAAAAGGGATTCCGTACCATACCGTCCTATGATATCGTTACATTTTATAAAATTAAATGAGTGGATCTAGTCTCTTCATCAAAAAGTTGTAACCTCATTGAAGAGAAATAGTCCTTAGTTTCGGAGTCATCAATAGAAAATCGCGGATATAACTTTCATAAAAACTTAAATGTTGATTGGTACAAAACAAGGAATCTCATACGAAAGATTTAATATACGATTACATGATAAACTAGGAGGGTTGATATTTTTGGTTGCGCCAAAATGCTCTAAGACGCTACGTGTTACTTTTGTAGGAGCTTCATTCATAATTCAAAATTATCTTGGTAACTGGGTCCACGTTTCCCAATTGAAGCCCTACGTTTTAAATTAACAGCAATGGTCAAGTTATATTGCTTTGTTTTTATTTTTGTTTATTATTTTGTATAAATTAGTCCTTAAATAACGTTAAAGAATATACTATCTTATTTTAAATCTTTTTATATATAAATTTTTCAATCTTATTTCTAGTGATCCTCAGTTTAATATTGACATTTTTCGGGATGCATCGCGTTTTTTTCTTGGAAGACATGACTTTCGAACTTTTATGAGCACAAGCCGGCAACATAGTCTTTCAAGAGATAATCCCATGTTCACGGTACGATACATCGCAGAAATAAATATTGAACCAGGCAAATCTTTGGCACTAAAAGATAATTCTACACGATCTGAAGAGCTTTATAAGTACTGGGATATAGAAATAACAGGCAAATCGTTTTTATATAAACAGGTAAACATAAAAGCGCACAAATTATATAATTAATAATAATATTAAAACCAATAGGTGCGACGCATTGTAGGCACTCTTATTGCAGTCGCGACTAAAAAGATTGATGAAAAATGCATTTGTGAGATGCTTACAGTGCCATCAAAATATTCTTGGAACCCCCGAATACAATTAGCTCCTGCATTTGGACTTTATCTTCGAAAAGTTCACTACAACGATAAGGACCTAAATTTGGTAACGTAAATTTCATTTTTATACCAATATCTACAAGGCAACATGAGTTTTTATGAATTGTTGCAAAAGCAACGTGAAAACCTTAAACCATCAACAACCACAGTAACAACACCTACTGGAGAAAGGTTTATTGAAAGCAAAACAGACACCAGTCAAAATATAAAACTAAGCCAAAAACAATATGGTTTTGTTGTAGATTTGAAACCAGATAAAATTCCCGCTTGCATATTAAATAATTTTGTTTACCTTGGCTCACAAGACTCAGTTAACTTAGAAAATATCATCGAGTACAAGCTTACGCATATTCTGAGTATAGGAGTACCAATGCCATTTATTAAGTCAACTGCACTAATAAATAAGTTTATTCCTTGTATGGATTTACCAGAAACGTGTTTATTTGACGGGATTATACAAGAATCAATTAAATTTATTGAGTTATCACGAAGCAGCATGGGTCGCATACTAGTGCACTGTAATGCTGGAGTTTCTCGTTCTGCAATCGTAGTTATTGGATATTTAATGTTAGAACAAGGAATGAGTTTTTCCTCCGCACACGCATTAGTCAAATCAAAAAGAGAATGTATACATCCTAATGTTGGTTTTATGCAGCAACTACGGTCCCTAACTGATACAAATGTATGCTGTAAAACTAAATGTCCTTAAACAGGTATTAAAAAAAATGGTAAACTAAATTCTGCGTGTCATACATGAAGCACAATTGGGCAGCTGCGACAAAACAGTGGACAAGAAAACGCGCTATGGCACAAATATGCGAAAGATCAACATAACATCAAACTCTGGAAGTCTGCGTGTGGCAGACATATAGATTTAGCTATCGTTTAATATCAATTTTTTTATAAAGTTGTTCTCTATAAATAAAAAAAAATTAAGAAAATAAAGTTTGAATTTATTATTATTTAAAAACAATAATAATTAGGACACTACCGCGCAGTCTTAATTAATCTACTGTAATTTAAAAAATTTCTTAACATGTCATGAATTTTTTCCAAAAAAAAAATTAATTTTTTATATTTTTAATATGCCTTTTTCATAAATGATAGTAAGAAGTGTGTAAAAAGTGACTTCCATTTATATTAAGCCAAAAATTTCAATCAATCTGTAGTATTTCGTGATTCGCTGGAAGAGTTTGTTTTGCCAAGTTTAGCACGGGCTATTTTGGCTAAGTTTAATAATTACGAAATACTACAGATTGAAATTGATATAGCTCCACAGCTAAAAGTCGAATCGGAACAATCGAAAATGAATTTTGAAGGGAGAGACTAGTACTAGTAGTTTTGTTGTGAAAAATCAATTCCAGGAGTAACATAACCTCCAAAATGGCAGAAAGCGATGATTTTTGCACTTTTAGGTTAGCATGTTTCGAAAACTTGAAGTGATATAGCAATTTTGAGCTCGGACTTGGCCAGTCTAAAACCTTCGGAAATCTATGGTATAGTCTTTGGGATATTAGTTCAGGAAAATTGTGTCGGCCTGTGTAATAATAATAATTAAGTTTAGTTTCTAAAATAGGTCAATGAAAAAGTTTGTGGCCCTTTTTTTGTACCAAAATTCAAACAAATTTGTCTTATACATACATATGTACATATTTGAAATGATGATCATCCTTGATAAGTTGAAGTATAACTTTAAAACCGTTAGAGCTTTGTGTTTTTTATCCAATTTTGAAAATGCATTTAACAGGAAACTCTTAAATTTTGGAACCGAATCAGTTTTTTTGATATTTTTGGAACTTATTTTTTTCTAATTTATTAATTGATGCTTATAAAAATTGCCAAGTAATGCAGGCGTTGTTTTTAAGTCAAGCTCTTATCTTAAAATCCGATACCCAGTTATTGAACAGTTTGATGTAATTGATATTTTGCACCAAGTTTTTGCATTACTTTAATTACTCTCCATCGCAAAATTGAAGAAGAGGAAATCTTAATTACTTTCTATCGCAAAATTGAAGAAGAGGAAATCTTCTGAAATTAAGAACACTTAACTGAAAGAATACCGATCCACTCTCGCAATGCGAATGAAAATAAGCATCCTTCAATTTATTTTATGACATTAACTAAAAAGCCATACACATCTAAAAAGTCTAACGCTCTGCCAAACGTTATAAGGGTCAGCAAGAGCTATATTTTTAATTTTCTCAGGCCAATATCTCGAGAACTTAGTATCTTAGACAAAAGTTTTTGATTGTAAAACTGTTATCGCTCAAATATCAAATTTGTTGGAAATTACTTCAAAAATTACTATGAGTTTCGCCCTTTAAAATAAGATTTTTAAGGTGTTTTGAAAATTTCCTATATGCCATTCGTTTTGGTTCGTCAAGATCTATGTATGTATAACATTAACTATGTTTTGCTAAACGTATACTAAATTTTTCTTTTTTTGTAACATTGTGATGTTCATTAGTCTTGTGCCACAAATATTTCCGTTTTGGTTATTTTACCTCCAACATCGGAAGTGTGACCTCGTAAGTTCTATTGAGAATAAAATTTGTCATCACGGCACGTTACGTTGATGTTTTCAATACTCAGACACATTGGCAAATCACAGATTTTTATTTGACAGCTGGGAGCGTTACGTTATATTACATTACAAACCAAATATTGAAGTTGAGATAAGGAGGCACACAGTAGAATTGCCACTTTTAGTTTTTCTAGGGCTTTTGTGATACAAGTCGGGACTGTTTTTTTAATTTTTGTCATTAAATCGGAAAAGTGTTTAATGGTTTTTTGACCGATTTGTCAACTGCATATTTAAATACTTCCGGTTATGGTTATAGTTATCTTATTGGTATAATATCAAAGCTTACAATCAAAATGCTTATCCACAAAAAAAAGAAGTGGTTCGGTTCACCTCGGTTTACCCTACACATATTTTGGCTTAAGCTTACTTTAGCGACAGTCGTTTTTGTTTTCTTAAACCTTTTTTTTCTTATTTGGGTTTATTTAACCTCTAAGGAAGAATATGTAATCAAAAAGTCTAGCTCATATCTAGTTTCAGAGATATTATAAATCAATTTTATACCTTATTGAATTACCCATGATTTGGAAATCTATCTACGGTTTCCAACTTATACCGCTTTTTATAAGAGCTACATATATCCGCAACTTCCAATGGCTATGTCTCCGAGAACACACATCTATTTTTTATCCCTAAAACGATACTTCCCCTAAGAAAAAAAAAAATTGGGAAAATTGTCGCTAAAGTTAATATGGCCCCATCTTATATTCTTATGTAGCTACTTAGTATAAAATGTAACAAATCAATTTTTGGAGTAATTTAATTCCTTAACGCCATCAATTGGTGACACGATTCTTCAGTTCGGTAGTGTAATATGTACTCCATTCAAAATGCTAATTGCACCGCCTGCAGCATCGCTATTTTAAGATCCGAAGCTAAGTGGCTAATATCTACAACAGAGTCGACCATTTCTTGTACTGCTGTAACACTAGGGAAATGTGCTGCAGCTTTCTTAGATTTTATGACGCAAGTTTTTAATGCCTCCGATAGCTCGTCTGTGCAGTGAAGAAGTTTTTGTTTAAGTTCACTCTTAGAAACATTACGATGCACGATATCTCCGATTGTTACCAGATTATAAGCACTGACTACTACAAACTTTCCATATGCAATAAACAATTTTGGTGGTTGATTTTTCTCTACGGTTTCTAAAAACGAATCGATAGCTTGGCGAAGATTTCCCATATGTGTGCTTATTTGAACAGCATAATATTTTACAAGCATTTTGTCTTTTTCCGTCAGCTCATTTTTGTCGGAATCATTTACTACATTGGATGATCCAATAGCTACTGTCTCAGCTACTTTAATAGCATTATTAAATTTAATTTGAAGTTTTTGTGGCAAAGTATCGCGTAGCTCAGAATTTTTCATTGCTGCAAAGTCCTTAGCTTCAAAGCATACGTAGTCGTAGTTTTCCACTACATCGGTGTCTTTTTCGTCACTAGCCGCAATAATTGGAACTGGAATACCGCGTTTGAACAGCAACGATGCATTGCCTTGTATAAATGATGTGATCAAACGCACATCTTCGATACGCGTTTGTGCACAAGCTATTAATTGATCAAGACTGTCAGGTGCTTTATTTGAAGTTTTGTCTTTGCTACGCGCTAAATTTTCGACAGTCCAACCGCCTTGCACATCCAATGTTTTTGACGATTCCTGTATAAGTTTATCAGAGTCTCTTAAGGTTCTAACTAATGGGCGTAGCTTAAGCGCCAAAGTGCGATCTTCAGACTGTGTAGCGTTGCACAAAGCACCTTCTGCAAATTCGGTCAAATCATGAAGTGCTGTACGCAAGCGCATTACTGCAAGCCGAATGTCCATTAGAACAAGCTCAAGCTTTTCACTTGAACGCCAATTTGGAGAAACGAACGAGAGGAGTCTGGAAGTTTAAAAAAATTTGTTTAATGATTTTTATGCATGTATTTTATTACATGTATGTATGTTTGCCATATTGTTAGTCAGTCTGTGATCACAAGGCAATTCAGCATAAGCCCTATGCTCCTCTTGTGTTTATAAACCGACTAAAGCGACTTCAATAAAATTCCATTAAATGGTTTTGTTTCCCATTTTTCAAAAGTATTTTTTCTTTCCAAGATATGGTTTAAATGGTTAAATAAAAAATATGGAATAAAATTTACACACTGTTCCCCTAATATCAGACTTCAAAAGATACCTCGCAAGAGCAGTTTCAGAGAGGTTTCCAGATTTTTAAAAATTACGAAAACTCTTAAAAGTCATATCTCTGCCAATCTTCTTCGTAGAAGGGTAAAAAGGATATTAAACTGTGCGAAAACTTTCTAACTACAATTTTTGAAAATAATGTTAGGAAGGAAAGTTTAAAGACTACGGCAAAAAAGATTTCTGCGCTGAATTTCACTTCACATATGGGTATTTCCAATTCTTTTCAGTATGCCTTTTTAAATTTTCAAGAACACCCTGTGACCTGCCAGATTGTAAGGAAACATTAAGTATCTGCAATGTAGATACTACATTGAAATCCCTTTTTTTTTACTTTTTCCTAGTCATCTGCATTGATATGTAGTATTTACCTTGTTATTGCTAAAGTTGCTTCTGCTTGCAATCTAGCCAGCGTATCTAATGCAGGAGACAGCTCCAACGGCAATGTTTTAGGCATTACTGTAGCCAATAACGAGGATGGTGCTCTCTCTTGAATAGGCGTAGCCATTGTTAAGGGTAGAGGAAAGTCATAACTCATGCAATTGCTATGATTAGAAAGAGGCTGCGCTTGTATTTGCTGGTCAGCAAGTGATGCCGTTTGATATAACCCACGTACAGGAAGCGGTATTCGGCGCGGCACATCGTACTCCGACATATTTGCCATAGATGAGCGATTTGAAGATGATGAAAATGAGCAGTCTGAAATCAATAGCGATGAATTTGAGGTGCTCGGCGTCATCAAGTTGTGATGCTGCACAACCGTGTTAAGAGGCCGTGGAATATCGTATGATTCCTCTTGCATAGGGGATGTACAACTTCTTTGCGGAGAAGTCACAACGCCACCGTTATACATTGAAGGTGTTGCTGTGCTCTGTGTGCGTATTGAGCCTAAGTTCTTTGGACAATCATAGTTTACTGGCGTAGCTGGCTTTGGAGTATCGTATGTCTCGAAATCGCTATATCCATTTGTTGAAGACATTTTTGAGATGTTTTGATAAATACTTGGGTTGTCGCAGACTTGTGGTTGTAGACGTGAAGAACAATGATTACGTGACGGAAGTGATTTATGTGTTTGAGGACAGTTGTATGTATAAACGTCACCATGTCTTTGCGGTGTTACAACCTGTGATGTATAAAGAAAAATCTTTTATTTATTATGGTAATTTAAAAAAAGATAAAAGAGATTAAGAGTAAGTGATAAATGCCGGATATGTGTATGGAATGTGTTGGAGAAAAACTTGTCCTCTCCGACTTTTCTTTAAAAGATGATGGTGGTAATCTTAGAATAATATGCTCTGTATCATATTGTCCAATGTCACAATGTTCAAACACAATCCTGTCATAGCAACCACAAATTATAATCTACGAACAAAATTTAACGAAAATCACACATGGTGAGCCATGCCGATTTTCCCTCAGATCTACAGGGACTGCAGAAAAGTGACATGTATAAGATTAAGGGATGAATTTCAGGAAGTATGGTATTAATAAGAAATATTAATCTTGCACATACCTGTTCCTATATAAGATATTCAAAGTCAAAGTTAACACATTTTACTTTTTACTATGAGAAGGACGAAACAAATGCTCGTTCAGAACCTACCACCTATAAAACAAAGAAATACAACTACATATCTTTGGGTTCTACACACGTAACCAAGAACAGCCACATTAGGCATCAGACCGAAAACGAGGTTGTTGGGAAGTCTAATATTCACATACTCGCATGTACGAGTGTTTACTGTAGGTATAAATGAACCAGGTAGCTACAGGGAATTTTTCTCGCTTTCACCTTTTCAATGCTCGCTTCTTTCATTAATAACATGACTTAAATGGTTGCAGAAGCTAAACTGTAATAACTGGACACAATAAAACTTATTATTATACCTTACGGAGTCGATTTAGCTATAGCTGTCCGTCTGTCTGTTGAAATCACGTTTTAACATTTGCTAACATCTCTTAGTTTTTCTAACATTTTTAATTTTTTTTCGAGGCTCTTGGCTGCTCCAATATTTTTTAAAATTTTCCGACTTTCAAAACGAAAAGCTGAACAATGGTCGGTCTTCTGGGGCTTTAAAGCAATGAAACCAAATTTCACACAAATACAAAAAATGGTGCGGCCAAACATCAATTGGGAATTACTAAAAAAGGGCGTGGCGCTTCCTCAAAACTCTACACAGAGAGCAATTTCATTCGCTAATCTCATATGTACACAAGCACATCATACGAACACTGATACCTATACAAACATATGTGTATACTTATCAAGTCAGAATAAATGCATTCAAATTCAGGATTTTATATGGACCACAAAAAAATAAATCAGTTCAAAAAAACATAAATATTCTTCTCGATTTTTTTTGTGTCTGTCGTGGTCCTTTTGAAGAATCTTCAATCTTATTAAATTAAAAAGCAGAATCGTTACTCACCCTCTCACCAACATATTAAAAAAGTAAGCTATGCTCCTTAACCATATTTGTAGCACAGATGCTTCAAAGGACGATTAAATTGATTTTTCAGCAATTTTAATGTGAATGGTTACAACCTGACTTGCAACGTTTTTTCCAACACAATTTTCACTGATATTCTTTAAAGTTATTGTAAACGATTTATACAAATAGTAAATTTTTATAAATGCCGACTTGAAGTATCTTGTAAACACTTGGAACACAACTGATTCCGTGTTGTTTCCAATTTTCTCTCTTTTATAGCGATGGAAAAAGAGAGGGTAATTGAAATTTATTGCGCATGTCTAATGTAGCAATGGTTAAGTGTTGACACCAAATCTCGGCTTTTTTTTGTTTCTCTAAAATATCATTGTATTTGCAAGGTCCTTAGGTTTGAAAATAAACTTTTAATGTAATAAATCGAAAAAAAATGGAAAATATTTAAAGGGTTTGAAAGAGATTAAAAAAATCGAAAAAGTTGAACACCGTTGAAAAGTGTGAGAAAGGCTGAAAAAAAATGGAACATGTTGAAAAAGGTCGATAGAGGTTCAAAAAGTGTAAAAGAGGTTGAAAAAGCCGAAAAATATCGGAAAAGTCGAAAAAAAATTAAAAATTTGGAAAAAAGTTGATTGAGGTTGAAAAATGTTGAAACAGTTGAAAGAGGTTGAAAAACTCGATAAAGGTTGAAAAAGGTCGAAAAAGCCGTGTTGAAATGTTAAAAAATCTTACAATTAGTAAATTCAATGAAGTTGAAAGAGACTGAAAAAGTCGAAAGAAAAAAATGGAAAATGTTAAAAAAGTTGACATGAAAAAAAGTCAAAAAATGTCACGTTGAAATCAATCAAAAAAAATCAAAATGCCAGTGCTGAAGTCAATGATATATCGGCCTTGGAAAAAACTAGATAGATATTTTTTTTTGCTGAAAAAAATCTCAGCTTTTTCCCAAATTAAGGGCCTAGCCGCATTGAAAAGGCAACTTGGCAATCCTGCTTACAACCTTTTGTTAACATGAGAGGTGACCGCCATATAATTTCAAAGCTTATGCATGTAGTAACCGACACCCTATTTATTTTATTAGAGATCATCAAGGTCTATTATTTGATATACATTTCAAGCTAGAATCTAACAGCATACACATTATTCTAAAAAAAAATTACCCAAAAAACAGGTGGCAACCTATATTTGGGATGGGATTTGACCAGGCAACCCTACATATTTCACTCAGGTTCATCGAGTTCTATCATTTGACATACATTTCAAGCTGCAATCTTAAACCATGCACGGGATTCGGCATGGCTACCCTCTATATTATATTTAGGCTCTTCCAGCTCTATCATTTAACATACATTTCAAGCTGTAATCTTACAAAATTTTTATTATAAAAAAATCGGCCATTTTTTTCGGCCATAAGACAGACAACCCTGGTAGGTTGGTTTCACCAAAACACCTTACTATCTTTCTTGTGCATCTGATCCTATAATCATATATACTCGACTTTTCTACAGCTAGCTCTTGGGCTAACAGCTCCATACTGCTATCGGACGTAATCAGACTAATCTTCGAAACTCATTTTCAATCCTCTCTGTATGATTGTCTGCAGATTGCCAAGCATCTTTAAGTTGATCACACTCAGCTTTTTAATTAGCAAACCATTTTGGCTGTTGTCTTGTATTATTTACTGGTCTGCGCATGACCAAAAAATAATAGCAACCCTGAATTATTGTTTGAGAATATTCGTTGAAGGACTCTGACGACGAGTCCGTCTGCTAGGTAGACAAGTGCTTTTGAGCTCACTCTCATACCGTTTGTTGGAAAGGGTATTTACAGATTTGTATGGAGCCTGGTCCTATATATCAACTTCCTGGTTATAACCTACAATTACCATAAGCAAATATTTTAGATCCATGAAATATTTAAAGGGTGTCACATGTGAACTTTTGATCCACAGACAGTTATTCTCAACGAACTAATTTTATTGTAATTGATAACAAAATCTGAATATGCAGTTTCGTAGTAGACCGAATCCATTTCAAATCATGCAGTCTGACTGACTAAAATTGCAGCATTGGTTGCCGATAAATTACGTTATTTTTCAGAGGATATAAGAGGACACGCATCCCCCGAATTGAATGAAAAACATTTTTACGATTTTATGCGCATTTTTATTTTAGGTGTCAAGAATTGAAAAATTGCTGAAATTTGCTTTAATATCGGAAATCTTTAAAGCTTAACTTTTTTAGACTACGGGGTGTGGCTGGCGCCTTCCATACAACAAAAACACTTTAAATCTTGGCAAGCAGGAGTTTTGAAATTTGGTTCTAGGATGCAAATTGTACATGGTAAGAACCTCACGAAGTGTAAACTAGTCAGTGGGGCGTGGCTCCTCCCATAGAACAAATCATTTAAATTTTATACCAAGCTGTGAAAACTGGTACCCCAATTGTCTGTAATTGTGGTTGTACAATATGAAGGGTCCGGCAAAGTGGCCGGTCCAGCTAGTAACAACTAAATTAAATCATTAGAAAAAACTTGAATAACTCAATGTTCAAAGTAGTTTTTGTTCTCGAAAGTTTTTAAAAAATTTATATGAGAAGTTTTTTTGTAGATTGTCTTAACCTATTATCAACCATAGAGATATTTTACTTGTGGTCACTAAACTCAAGTGGTATGTAAGGGTGATGCCGTAGTGCGTTAAAAAGTAAATGATTTCATAAATAAATAAATAAAATAAATAAAGAAAAATCAACCAACCAACTAACTAATCACCGTATTAAAACGTACACTGATAAAACGTACTTACCTTATTAGGTGATATTTGCCATGACCTTCTCTTGCCTTGCTGTTGCAGAGTTGTCTCAAATGTTTCTGCAGAACAGATAGAGCTGTTTAAAGTTGATGTACTTGTTGTTAGAGATTGGCTCGGAGAAGAGAGCGGAGATGGTGAAAAGCATCCCGAATCATAGGAGGTAATAAAGCGCAAACGATTTCCTGGACAAAGACCCTGTGAAAAGTCAAAAGAAAAGTATTTAAATATGACGTAAAGTTAATGCTGCCAAGGTCTTAAAGGTCAGAAATCGAAAAAAAAATTCAAGTTACTGACTTTGTAAAAGAATTGATTACTGAGCACTTAATTAAGAGATTTATTTTTGTCGATCTCTTGCTTAACCATTCCTAAAGCAAAATGAATCATATATAAAATAAGCAACGATCTAGATTTTGGAGACACATAAAAAAGTGACACTAAATACATCGCAAAAGGAGCGTTAAGAAACTGATATTAAGGAGGAGTTACGCAATATATGCGATAGCACTAGCCATGATGTCAATATAGCCTGAGTGTTTTTTTTTCAGATTCGGAAACTGCAACTGGGGCTGATTTTTATAGGAGTAAAAAACTCAAAAATATTTGCAAAGTATTTGAAGAAAACAACCAAAATATACAAACGCTAAAATATGTGCAGATATATGTTGCCAATATTCCACAAAGCTTTGTATCAAGATGCAGATATAATCACTTGGAGATCTTTGAGAAGAGACTCAAATCAAACGTAATTAGAACTAAAGATATTTCAAAAAATATAGCACTAGAAATAATAATTACAAGTAATGATATTTTTACTATGTTACATATGTTACTGGGAACATCAAACCCATTTATTTCCAGTATTCGACTCGAGGGAAAATCACATGAAAGAGAATTATATGAAGAGTAATAGAGCTGGTAGAGTACATTCACACCACTGGAATGCAAGAAGAGAGTATTTCCAGAAAGTTATTCTACCAAACACTTAACTACGGTATTTTTAAACAAAATAGCAACTAAAAACTTTAAAAAAAAAACTTTTTTTTATTATATAGTGTGATAAGAATGAAAACACGGCTATCAATAATGGTGCTGCTGAAAAATATGTGAGTTAATTACCTAATAGAAGCACGCATATTACTACACTTGCTCTATCACTTAGAAAGTTATGAGATAATCTTTGTTTGTAAGTACTATATTTAATTAAATAGAAATAGATTTTTTTTTTTAAATCGCATCACCCTGTATAAACGTTAAAGTTACGGCTTTGTCATGTAAACATAATATTTTCCTCATACTTAAAAGTATTTTTCATTTCACATTTCTTATAACAAATCATAGCCAAAAAACTATCACCAGTCTTACATTATTTAATGTTAAATCAAAATTCGTCATATAAAAATAAATATTGAAGGTAAATTTGGAGCAAATATCAATTTTACGGTTGTTTCTTAAATTATTTTCCTTGTGAAGTCTTAGAAGCGATAACATTATAAGTTTAAGGTTTGATAGAAATTCCACTAAACTACGTGTCACGAACTGTTACGCTACTCTTCTTCCAATTACCTGTCTTCCTCGCAATTGACATAACCACCATCCTTGACAACCTTCTGCATCTTGTTCAATAACAGCAAGAACATCGCCTTTACTAAATGCTAATTCATCAGGGGTATCAGCAATATTGTCGTGTATCGCTTTGGCGTACAGTTTCTGAAATATTTGAAAAAATATTCAATACCGACAAGCGTAGTTTAAGAACAATTGTACCTTATATTTACATATATTAATAAACATAATAACATTCGCAAATACATACAAAAATAAGTTTTAAGCTGTCTAGAATACACTTTTTATGGATCAACTGAGCGTCCAAAAATTTGTTTAAGTCTCTCTTAATCAACATTTCATACTTTTGAATGTTAAGGACTCAAATTCTTAAAGTTAATAATTAAAACATTCTGAAGTTGAATTTTTAGGGTACAAAGTATTCAAAGCCAATTCTAAAAAAAAATTTAAAAATAACGAAATTTCTAATCTTAACGCTTAAAGACAATTAAGAAATTTCTTACAATCAACCGAATATTATAGAAAATTTATAAAAAAACTATGCAACCGTAGCTAAACCATTAACAAAATATCTAGCAGAAGATAATAGAAAAATCTCATAGTATATGCAAGTCAGAAAAGATTTAAATAGAACTAGACGAAGAAACTACTGAAGTATGTGAAAGACTAAAAAAATTACTAAGAAATCAAACCAACTAAATTACATTAAAAAATTTGTATTGATAACTGATGAATCATATATAGCAAGAGATGTTTTATTACAAGATAACAATCCGATAACATTCCTTTCAAAGGCGTTGAATCTTACAGAACAAAGGTATGCGACAAATGAAAAAGCACTTTATGCCATTGCATGCGCTGGAAAATTTACGAAAATTTATTTTAAAAAATTTAAAGAGAACAAAAAAACTAAAATCTCCTCATAAAAAACAAAAACTTATAGAAGATTTAGAATCAAAAAATTAATTAATAATTGAAACAGAATAGTTAACAAAAGAAATATGAAATCAATAAAATTACCTATTGCAGAAAAATAAATCTAAGGAATCAAATATATATGTATTCAAAAATCCTTTACCGAAATATGAGAAAGCATTAAAATACATAGCTTCTAGTAATATTTATAATAAACATTATTACATTAAACTTGCCATTTGTTATTCAGCAAAGCCCAATATTGATGTAATCTTTTGCAAACTTTTATTCAACAAAGATAACAAATTGAGCAATTTAACCAGATAATTAATGATATATGTTTCGGCTATTACCAAATTTATATGTTACCGGCCAAACTAGTTTTTAGGATAAACTAGTTTTTCTTAGGCCAAACTAGTTCATCCGAAGCGTGTTAAGATGAACTAGTTCAGCCTAGGAAAATTTTAGTATTTTAGGGTAATTGGGCGGCATTCAGCTGCGATTCAGGGCTTACACTTTCCAATATGTCCAACATCGGTTTAGCGGAGCCCTCCGGCCGCGGTTCACTGTAGCATATCCCACTCCGCTGTGTTAGCGAAGCTCGTGCTGCACATAGTACAGTCAACCGCGAAAACTAGTTTATCCTCAAAGCTAGTTTGGCATTTACATATACATATTAATACAGGTACATACAAAGCCTCATCAGACCATTTTTTGGTTAATTTTGCACTTGGATTTGAACCCCGACTTTGAATTCTATGCATTATATTTTTTTCCCCCCGAAGGGTTTAAGCTGTTGGGATTGTGACTCTGTGATGTACAAAGTGCGTTTATCTTTTTCATTCCACACAAAATGTTCTATTTTTTATTATTTATATTTATTTTTTTGAGAAAGTGACAAAAACAGATAACCATGAAAATTAATATTCACATAACCATGATATCAATATTAATACAGATTTCGAAAATATGTCCATGCATATGTAGGTAAGTATATTAATATGAAAAGATAATATAAAGATTTACAAAATAGCGAACAACAACATAATAAAGATAAATAATAAATCGAGATACTTCGTCTCAAGAAAGAACGGAGTCAAGGTTTGCCATAAACAGTGGTGCCCACTACCACAAGCAACGATAAGCATGTGTTGATGTATCTATATACGTACACGCTTTTTTACGCTCTTTAAGCGCCTTTTCGTTCTCATTTTCGCGCTCTTCGAGCGCCTGCTCGTTTTCTGGGCAGCACCAGTCAAAAACCTTATTTTCTTATAAAAATGTTTACTTCATTATTTGGAAAATTGCTAAAGAAAAAGGCGTAGTAGCGCTGTAAATTTTAAATCCTTGCAAGTGCAAAAAGTTTTTAATGGAATTTGGTAGATGAATGCCAATCACAAATATAAATTTCGTGTACTAAGAGTGGACAGAATTACATTGGGAAATAGATATGAGTGGCACTTTTAAAAAATCAAAAAATGTTCGAAAACAGCGCCTATGATTTTTATAAAACTGAAGATGAAGATAACTTACTCTCTTTACTGGCAAAACTCGTTGAGAGTTCCTTACACAACCCACAAAATTTTATTTATTAATTTATAAAAATATCAGGCCTTTGCTTAAGAAAGTACATTTTGATGACAACATTAAGTTTGAATAAATTGAACAGTGGATAAAAAACAAAAATAACAAAAATTTTTAAGCCTGCAATGTACATAGGTACGCGTCCTTAATATTTCAAGTGCAGGTGTTTTCAAGAAAGAATCGCAAAAAATTTTAGAAGAAATTATCATGATATGATGTGTGCAACAGATTTAAATGGTCATTGTCATCGAAATTGTTAAAAACCTGTCACTAATTTGATAGCTTACAAAGTTGCTTTACATATGATACCATACTTTTATTTCTACTAAAAAGAAAAAAAAAAATGGGACAATTATCGCAAAAGTGTACTTGTGCTCGACTGCACATTCTTCTTTTGCCCATTTAATTTATTTTTTATTTGTGTATTTACAAACCTTTTTAATCCGGTGATTGCGCGTTATTGGGATATCATACTCTGATGAAGCGTCAACATTCACCTTGTCAAGCATTTTAATTTTTCTTGTCCTTAGATCCTTATGTAAACTTTTTACCATTCATTATATTTGGATATTGCAGTTAAAGGAGTGAGTAACTTTATGGCTTATGGAATAAGCGTCATACAAGCTATAATACATATACGAAAAGAGTTAACGTTTTCAACTTTTAAGCCAAGCTTATGTTTTATTTATATTTAATCCAGCACAATATAAATAAACACTTGTAGGCTCAATTTTAGCCTCTCATTTATTTGAGGGTTCACATCCACTCACCAACTTCTTACAACTTTACGCAAATCACAATAAACAAAACTTTACTCAGCGTTTCTCTCTTCCCTTCTTAACACACTACACACAAAAATATATCAGTAAGCTTAGAATAGTAAAGATAAATGTAAATTCCAAAGAGATCTGTGCCGACGTAGGTACGTATCACGTATTTATTTTACAGTCAATAAAACGAAATTTTATTTCTCGTAAGCATTTTACAGTTTTCATGCTTTTTATTTCTCCGTACAAAACATTTTAGCTCTGAACAAACCGTCGAGTAGCGAGCTTCTCTTTAAACTAAATTAAGCATACAGAACAGCCATGATTCATTCATTGTTTCATAGGTAAAAGCGTAATCAATTGCCTTCTACAACTTGGTATTGTTATCAGGGTTGACACTTGCTGCTGGCTGGCACGCTTTAGAAGAGCGCCAAACCAAAAGCCAGCCATTAATGAGTTTAAGTTTACTCACGCGAGAAATGAGCATGCTAAATATTTGATGAGTCCAAGTGCTTAAATGTACTTTAGCTCACAATTGGAAATGGTTATTACACTAAACTTTTCTTATGTGCTTTTTAATTTTAAGAATAAATATCTAATCAAAAATTGTCTTTTGGATCTGGTTTCGGAGATATAGCCATAAGAAGTTGTAGATATATCGTTTCTAAAAATCGCTATATGTCGGGAAAACTTGTATTGATTTCCGAAATATGGATTTTATATGAAAGTTAATTTAATAAGCTACAATATTGCCATGAAAATTTTTTAAGTTCAATTCATAGTATTTGAGATATTACAACTTTTCTGAAATGTTCACCAAATTTTTCAAAAAATCGATTTTTTTTTTCAGAAAATGCGTTATTGACCTTTAGTTTTGTTGGCTTATTAAAAAAGCTCAATTCATTGCCTTTAAAATGAAGCAAGATTTGCATTAATTTTTTTTGGAATTTTTCTTTTTTTACCTGAAAGCAAAAAAATAGTTACGGTTCAAAATATTCAAAAAAATGTACTGAACTATTTTTTTTGCTTTCCGTTAAAAAAAGATACGATAAGATTTTACCCTCAACGTTTTATAATAATAACAATGATACAAATAATAAAAATAATAATATCAGATCTAAATATTTCATAACTTTTGGAGTAGAAACTCGCAAGCTGCAGGATTTGAGAGAGTGAGCAAAAAATTTCTCTATGAGAGCAAAGGTTAATTGTAAAAAGTACGGGAATACGTTTTAGTAAAATGTTGCAACTTTTCAAGAAAACGTCAAAAAAAGCTTTATAATTTTCAAATTTCATATAAAATTTTAAATTAAATTTTGTTTTTCATATTAATATATAAATAATACATTAACGCACTTCCCAAAAAAGGGATTAAGTTCCTAACAATACCTGCTTGCTTATGCCTGTCTAAGCATGGACTATTTTCCGCAAGACTTTAAAGAGGCTAAGGCCATACCAATTCCTAAATCGAATAAGCCATCAAATTGTCCTTTTTCGTATTGACCTATTAGCTTGTTATCATCGGTGGGCAAAATACTAGAGAAAGTTATTAAAGAGAAGTTGAACTTGACTTTATCGAAGCCAATAATATTGTCCAATCACATCAATTTGGCTTTCGAAGAGAGCACAGCACTGTACAACCTCTAATTAAAATCAGAAATTTAGTATATTCAAACTTTAATGGTCAAAAGTCAACTTCTTACTTGATGTTAAAGCTGCCTTTGATTCTGTATGGCTTTATCTTCAAATTGATTCGATTAAACTTTCCACAAGAACTTGCTAGTATAATACAAAAGTTTCGTTTTTCCCAGAACTGTTAAGGTACATATTGGTACATATATCTCCAGCTTAACTCCAATCACATCCGGCGGCCCTCAAGGTTCATGTTTGTCAACCGTTCTATATAACACATAAACATGTCTTAAAAATAAATATATTTGCAAGTTTCGAAGTATATGTACATCACTGACACTCGGGGTTTTCACTCCCAACATATGTATAACTCAGTAGATTTAATGAGCAATTTGTAAATGAAACTTTTTCCATCTTATTCAGCTGGGCTAGTGCTATTTTATTTTAAAGAAATACATATTTTGCAGATAATATTCAACTTTACTGGTATACGATTAGTAATTTTTCTTGAAACTGATTAGCTTGCCACGAATTTTTATTGAGCATTTTGTTTCTAGGAATTAAATATTTTACTTTCTGTATTTTATGGAGTTGTACTGTACGTAAAAAGACTTATAGTCGGTTCATTATCGATCATACAATTTTAGCTTGTTTGATTTTAGTAGATTTATGATCGTTACTCATACGACCTGTTGTACGCAATTATTAGACAGAAACAAAAAATAATTTGTATGGTGCGCACTTTCAATAACAAATTCATATTTTTTAAAGTTATGCCAAGAATTTTGATGTGAAAGCATGTGCATTTTTAAAGGATTAATGAAAAAATACAAAAAAACCAAAAAAAAATATTTTGTATGAAAGATATTTTGAGAAACATTTTTATATATTAAAAAAATTTCATGTTAAAGCAAATTTATTTCAAATATTTTTTCTTTATTATAAAATTAAAACAGTTCTAAATAAATATGCTGCAAGGTTTTTTATTCCATTCCCTATAGTTTTTGAGATATTCCTTTTCAGCCAAATTCTACAATATTCGTAGTTTTTTTGAAATTAATTTTTTTGAATTTTAAAGACATATATTCCAAATTCAACTTTAGATATATAGGTGCATTTTGAACTTCAATAGCTATAATAATATAATCCAGAAATTCTGCAAAATAAAGTCTGTTATTTTTTAACACATTTTTCTCTGCGCAAAGTAATAAATAAAAGAAAGAAAACCAACAAATTTTCTCGTGTTTGTCTATTTCCTGTCGTTCCGAAATTTTTAAGAGCATCGAGTTAAGCACAATACCTAAAGCCGCCGGTACAGATTTGAGTTCAGCCGTTATCGACGCAATGTCACAAAAACTAAAAAATTCTACAAGTGGATCAGCTGTTTCAACTCCAAACCAATTTTTAAGAGAGCGCCGTCAAATACCACTCATTTCGCTCACAACTTTTCTGAGAAGCAATTTCGGGAGAACTTTCATATGAGGTTAAAAATATACGATGCGATATTATGAAACAACTCTCGATTGATGAGTTAAAGTTTATGCAATCGCTGAATGCTTTACAATTTCAAGTGGAGAAATTGAAGCTGCAAACGACAGAAGTTTTGACAACGCACTCAAACGAGGTCACCAATTTAAATGAACAGCTGGCCAAGACAAATTTGATGATCTGGCATGCAATGAGATCGCGTATTAAAGTGAGCATGTGAGAGATGCAATGAGCTGAAACGCAACATTCGCGGAACCGTCTTCAGAGTACCACAGTTGCAGGATAAAAATCTTCAGATGATTTTTTTAGCATTTTTAAGATTTCACTATTTCACCCCCGCCGTGTAGATCCAAATCAAAATATTATAAGCTTGAGTATCTATATTCAATTAATTATACTTTCTTTTAAATACAATGAAGTTATTTACAAATAATTTTGATTCTGCATTGTTTTGCCACTAAAGTGTACATTTATTAATGTCGAAACTGATGAGCATTAAACCGATATTTTAAAATTTCGATTCATAAATAAACCGATGTTTTGCAATATCATTACATCACAATCATAAATACCGGAAATGTGTAACTAGCAGAAGTTAATTGAATAGTGTTTTACTTAAATATGTTGGGAATTGTAATGTGAAGTAAAATAAAAAAATGACTACTAAATATATATTTGATCCAATTAAATCGATTCAATCAACTCAAATGAATATATTATAGATAGATACATTGTTTGGCCCAATGAACAACATTTTAAGTTCCATTTAAGGACATAGTAATATCTACCAAAACTTGTTGATAGTTAATAAATATTTTAACAATCAATTAACCAAATACATTTGCTTGAAGCAAAATTCTCTTTTCTCAGTGCAGCTTGACGGATCTCGAACTGTTTTGTTTTTTTATAAAACTAGCTTAAAACAATTATGAAAAACTTTTTGCGGTCACATGGGATCGTAACCGGTGGGTGGACTACAAAAATTTAACTGAGACCTGAATTTTAGAGGAAGATCGACCGATATCAACTCAGAGTAATTTGGGGTTGCTGAGCTCGAATCTGCTATCAGATTTTGGCCGACATGTCGTTTGGCATTACGAGATAACGGTAAATTAACCGGTAATTGACACAGTTACAAATGCTCTCCAATGACTTTTTTTATTTCAAGTTTTTTCTTTAATCTAATTTTGCATGTTTTAGCAAAAAGTGCTTAGGTAGTACATATTTCTTTAGCATTAACATTAAAGTGCAGTAAATATGTAATGCAATTTGTAAAATATATATGTATATTGCGTGAGTATCTTTAATATCTGTGCTTATGGTTACACTCATCGTTATTTGTCATAGCAAGCACCAAATAAAAGTAAACTATTCATCAACTTTAGTTGAACGCTCATATCTTAGAGATATTGGTATCTTATCATTTGCATTTCAGTTTTTTATTTCAATACTTTTTTGCACAAATAAGTTATACCTGCGGTATCTGTGACTTTTTGAACGAACATTCTTACAAGATAAGATAGGCTGTGGCTAAATAAAATAAAACGCTTGATAAAGGTAGGTACTTATAAGCAGTTTGTTTTTGTCTCAAGGGCTATCAATATTTTCAGCTATTTGTTAATACTTAACTTAATAAAATAGTTAGATTTAATAAGACCCATGAAGTAACAAATTAAGCAGCTTACTGCGAAGAAAACGTATCTGACGAAAAGTCAATTAATCAGCAAACGAAAAAAAAAAACATTTTAAAATGTCCCAAAAGGAAATTTAATGTTATTGAGTTACAAAATAATATCATACAAATTTTTGAAGTGCTAAAATTAACTATTTTTGAAATTTTATTCCCACATGCATATAAGTAATAGTAAAAGAATCCCCTCGTTTGGTTCGAAAAAAATCGGGGAAAAATTTGTTTTTTGGGATTGACAACATTACGAAAAACTTTAAAATAATCATTATCACATAAAAACCGTAGAGGCATTTTATGTTATCCATTGGTGCGCAACTAAGTTCTCGCTTTTTTTTTGTTAGAAAATTCAACTTTATGGTCAAAAAATAGTTACAGATGAATTATTGCTAATATATTGCCCATTGCTAGATACCACTTTTCCCCATCTTTCTGGTAGAGCTCGAAGTGTAGAAGTGTTCGTCTCTTGGGGCTATCCATGAATCAAGCCATTTTTTTAGGTCTTCATAGGAGTTGAACTACTGATCAGCCAGACCATGTGCCATTGAACGGAACAATTAGTAGTCTGACGGGACAATATCTGGGGAATACGGCGGCTGGGGTAGGACTTCCCATTGGAGAGTTTCCAAGTATATTTTCACTGGTTTAGCAACGTGAGGCCTAGCGTTGTCATGCATTAGGATTACTTTATCGTGCCTCTGCTCATATTGGGGCCGTTTTTCACGCAGTCTTCTGCTCAATCGCATCAGTTGAGTTCTGTACCGTTACCCAGTGATGGTTTCATTCGGTTTCAGAAGTTCATAATAGATTACACCAACCTGGTCCCACCAAATTGAAGGATTTTGGCCTTCCTCCACGTGGTCGATCGTCGATGTCGAAGTCATGGTCTTTAAAGCGACGAAACCAATCTCGGCACGTTGTTTTGCTCAGAACACCATCTCCGTAATCTTTTTGGAGCTCTCGATGCGCGTCAGCCGCTGTTTCCTTCGATTGAAAGAAAAAAAATCAACACCTCCCGCAAATGACGATTATTTGGCACAAAATCAGTCATTTTCGAGCAACCACAAACAGACTATGAAACACAAAATCTTAAAAGTGTCAAATCGGTTTGTTTACCATATGCTTAGGCTAAATTCATAACGTTTCGATATGAACCAAATCGACCAGCTCTTACCGCTAGCGCCATCTATTGACAAACAGCGAGAACTTAGTTACGCACCTAATATAAAAATGCATCCGAGTGGTTTTTAGATATGCAGTCAGAGTTTTGTTAAGATGGGGAAGTTAGAACACTCAAGAATATATACGAGAACATTGGTTTCCAGTGTAAATTTACTTTAAGTTACATAATAATAATGACTCCGCGCACAAAAAGTAGGAATTTTTTAACAATATCCACATATGTATTTTATCTGCTTAAAAGCATAGAGTAGAACTCAAGCTACTCGCAAAATGTGAACGACATTGTGTATTCGGGAGTGGCTCCTCTCATACAACAAACATACTTAAATTGCCATTCTTGGTACTTATACCAACTTGTGAATTTTGTTGCATGGACCCAATTGTCTGCAGTAAGAACTGCATAAAACGTAAGCGAGATTGTACAACGGGAAGTGAGCGGGCAAAGCCGCGGGAACAGTTAGTCCTATACATGTAAATATATTGCGTAAGTTGTAATTTCTAAAACAAAAAATACTTGAACTATCCTCAATATTAAAGGTATTCCCTTATTTTGCTTTGGGGTTGGAACTCAACCTTTATAAAACGAAAGCATCAAATTAAATCACTCTGACGAATGTCCAAAAAACAGCTCTGATTGCGATAGCAAGGCACTTTGTGGTTATCAAAAAACACATCAAGTAACCAATTTGTGTGCAGGGCGTGCTTTGGAATGGGCATTACAAAGTAATAACATTTGAATTTTAAAAACACATATTAGGCGGCTTAATAAATTACAGCATTGTTTATTATAAAAATTAAAAATGTGGAACATAGGGCACGAAGGTTGCACTGAATAAATTACGTCGACTTATATTGCACTGCTTCTATTTGTTCAAGTTTAAAATGAGTCATATCACATGAATTGAAAAAAAAATTGGCTTACTTTAGTTTCCATTCGCAAATTTTTATTAAACCATTAAAAATTGTCGGTCGGATCTAGTTTCGGAGTTATAGTCTTAAACCCTTTAACTGATAACCAGAAAATGGAAAGAAAGATATGTAATTTAACAAGGTACAACAATGGTGATTGAAACTTTCAAATTTAACATATAGATTTTTCTGAAACTTGGACCAATTTTTTTTTTAAACCATTATTTTTTCCAAAACATATGATAATAATCTAGGTTAGGTTAGAGTGGTGGCTTAGCACAGCAGGCTTAAATCCATAAGAAGCACTAAAAGTGCCATTTTAATACTACATTACATGACCCGGCAAATTGGTGGGTGTTAGGACAGCTATATCCAGTTGGCCTTATTAAGAAAGTGGAGCAAATATCCGATTTCAACTTCGACAAATTCGCTGAGGTCATTGAAAAATGGTTTTCCAAGGCATCTTAGCCTGATTCTTGCTAAGGCTGGACAACTGCAACGGAATTGCGCGAGAGGTTCAATCTCGCTTGCATTCAAGCAGCGGCGGCAGAAAGAATTGAATGGGATCTAATCTTTCAACATGCTTGCTGATTGCCCAGTATCCAGTGCGGCAGTGGTGATTCTAGCGATGTCAAACCGTCTCCTAGACAGTAAGTAAGTGGCTCTCAGTTTATTACAAGAGAGCCAGATTGATCGGATTATTTTACAGATTTCTAAAGACTTGCTGTGGTTTCCGGCTACAGACAAAAAATGCGAGAATATTCTCTTCTTAACTAAACCGGAGCGGTTTCATTAAGAGAGGAATCACGCCTAGCTACCTCATCAGCTTTTTTATTTCCCTCATTGTTCCTGTGGCCTGGAACCCATATGAGAGTAATCTCGAATTGGGGTCCTAGCCTGGCAAGTTCTTTCCTGCATTGTTTTACTAGCTTTGATTTTATGTGTTCCGCGCTCAACGCTTTGATAGCGGCTTGGCTATCGGAGAGAATTGCTATCTTCTTCTCTGAATCCACTAATCTGCAAGCTTCAAGAATGGCAAAAACTTCAGCCTGGAAAACGCTAGCTGAATCAGGTAAATGGAAAGATTGAGGGATTTTCGCGTCCTTCGAGTAGACTCCTGCGCCTACTTCAGAGTCCATCTTAGACCCGTTGCTGAATATGGTCCCACTGAACTCGCTCGGGAAACTTCACCTGAAAATTTTTCTCAAAGCTGAGTGTAGGACAGATGTAGTCCGTTGGGAAATTTGAGAGTTCGATTGGAAATGTGTCGAGTATAGAACAACGTTCATATTGCTTCGAAAACCGATTTCCGGCTTCCTTCAGCCTTATTGCACTGCACGAAGCAGCTGCTTTGATAAAAGAATTGTGAGGTGTACAGATTATAATCTACTCTTGTAAGTTTTTTAGGATGTTAAGAAAGCTTAATTTTTTCCCTTTAAAATTTTATTTCGCTTGTTCTAAATTTTTGCATACTAAGCCTTTTTTTTACTGAAAAAAAAGTTCCTTTAATAAAATCATGACATGAATTCGATATGCTTATATCTGCTCTACAACACCGGCCTTCACATATTTTTCTAAATGTGGTTTACTTTCCGACCTGTTGAGCGAAACTTATTTCATTGGCCTCTCACAAGCAGACCCACCACGATTCTGGTGACTGACGCTTATTTCCATTATCAACCTTACTTAAACTATCAAAAAGCAAAAAGTTAAAGCGGGAGGAAACGACCTTGAGAAATGCAATGCTACCTCCCAGACTATGTGTATTTGTGGAGACATTAACTACTAGATCAAGTGTAACGACTACAACAACTATTGCTTTTTATCATAAGAAAATTTACCAATATAATTTTAGTTTTACACATATAACGTTTCACAAACCTTTCAGAAATGTTTCACATGAAATCTTACAAGCCAACCAACGAACACTATATAGCGTGGGTTTCTGATAAGATCAAAAACAGAAGCCGCAATTTCATCACAAGTATGTATAAATTCAAAAATTATGTCTTTTTATCATATATTTAACTAGTACCATCCATACCTAGTAAAGTGGTGACCATTTGCACAAAGCACTAGCCTAAAAACCAAAATTGAATACTAAAAATATTTTCGATACGACAGCACTGCACTCGAGCGGAAAAACAACGCGAACCGAGAGCTAAAGGAGACTTCGCGAGCCAAACTATAGCTCTCACTCACGTGCCGACAGCCAAAAAATAAAGAGCTGAGAACGTTTGGAAGAAGCCCTCACGATCTCTCCTGAGCTTTTCCGAACTCTGGTTGTTTTAGTGGAATATTTTTAATATACAAGAAGTACCTAAACTAATACGAATATCGAATACATAATTACGATTTTGAGCCATTTTCTTCGATAACTTTGGAGTGATTCCCACCTTCTTCAATGCGGTCAATAGTTGGGGGACCCGTTAGCGAGATGTTAAAATATCATTTTGAAAAAAAAAAATTTTGGTTTGGACTTGTTACTTTTTTTCATAGTTTTTGACTTGTTTACTGGCCTTTAGTTGCATAGAATGGTCGCACGCCAGATTTTTCCAATCGAATAAGGATTTCTGGTCTATTCATTGTACGTGAGGACTAGCTTATGATATGCTTTCTGCAAGCAAATATGTATCCATTCCTAAAAACTAATTAGCGTATAGAATGAATGGCTTAAAGTTATAAAATAATAAATGTCTTATAACCTCTAAGAACTTGTCCTATAGAGCTGTGTAGCTTTATAGATAGCACTCGTATATTATCATACAAAACTAAAAACTCTTCTTGTTTTATTTTCTACAATATATTTACATAGTAAGGTATTTAAAAAGATAATCAAGACTGCCACCATTTTAATCACAATCCAGAAGACGTGTCTCTTCATCAATATCAAGATCATCCTCTTTTAAATTATCTGATGAATCCCTTAAAAAATGAAATAAAATGTTAGAATTAAAATAAAATCGAATTGAGTCTGAGTTCGAAATATATAAATTAACAATAAAGCAAGTTAGTGTGCATAAAATCGTAGCCGTAGCTATGTGAATTTTTGCTCGAAGAGGGGTTGAGTTCCAAACAGCTACAGAAAACGTACTCCAAAAAAAACGCACTTACCAAAATTGACGTTTAAATTATCTAACCTGATAACCTCATTTACTCCTAAAATGGGAACTGGTTTATTATGGAGCTAACTGCGGTGAAATGGTCACAATAGTATTCAGTGGCTATTCATCATGGTTCCCCTCTCGTTAGGTTTGGATGTGGTGGTAATTTAGCATCGGGAAAAGATTCAGTGAAGAATTGCCGATTGAACGGCTGATCCTACGATACTAACTTTTGCTTTCACAAAATCTACAGGATACAGAACTTTCATAAATTTCACGTTAATTTTTGACAAATTCACAGAGTCGCTAGAAATGACGCTTACGACCTCCGCGACCCCCATGCTAAATATATAACATTTTCCACGTTCTTTTTCGGTGCCATCTAATACGCCGAAAACAAAGTTTACGACCATTTGCTACCTGTAGTTTTATCCATTGTTATCCAAATGTGTTTATTCCTTACTCCCAACGAAAAATCTGGAAGCAACTTCCAGAGGGCAGGTCAGATGTGCTTCTTCGAAAACATTCAATTCTATTTAAAAAGAAAATACTGGGCCTTGAACCTGGGCGTTTCGTATTTTTACATGCGCAGTTTAACGACATCAGCCAAGCCTATCGATATTTTTGGCTGGTTAAAATTGAGCTATCAAGTGACAACTATAAAAATCGGATCGGAATCGGAACAAGTAATGTAGATATTTTAGTTTCACCGAATTTAATAATAAGAGTAGCTCAGTTGGCTAAGATGTTTGCTCATTTCAGAGCACTGGCGTAACGCTGGAGGCCTATGTTTAAATTTAATCGGTGACCGATGAAAAAATTAATTAATATTTGGCGAAAGGGAACTAAAGTAAACTTAAGTACTTTCTTTTTTATACTTGAAGCTTGCATCTCAACAGACAAAAGGCGAATGAACAATAAAAGAAACATGAATTCGTGCGACTTGGCCTCACACGTTCAGACTTTTCGCCCAGAATGTCTGAGAAAAAACCAAACAATTTTGACTTTCATGCGACCTGATCCTACGACTTGAATTTTCTTACACGACTTGCCCTCAGACGCTACGACTTCTTACACGACTTGCCCGAGTCGCACCGATTATGCTCAAATTTTGCCACGTCAAAGTTCCTTGAAAGATAGATGTTTTCTAAACTTCATACACCTGCCTTCATACATATGGAGTATTCCACGCCGATTCGGACACTATTTTGCTATTGCATCTCAAATTTTTTAAAAAACTATCTTACTTCGAGAAGTAGTTAAAAGTGCTCTCCATAGACATTCTAATATATTCTTACTTTGCTTCGGATATGTCGCTAAAATCGCCATAATCAATTGGACTTTTACAAATGATGCAGTTATTATTGGATTCTTTGAAACAGTTTTCGCAGTATATAGCATTGCAACCCAAGGTCTCACAAACAATTCTATTGCTGAAAGGAATTAAAGTTATGGAACTGAACTAATTGGAAATATATTTCACGATACTTACTCAGCTACAGGTTTGCTACAAATAATGCAGTAATCTCCTTTGCGACGTCCAAAAATTACACGAAAGATCCAGAACCTATGGCAGTAAGTCAATTTCAATAGCATAAACAAAATTTGAATTTAATATTGATTTACTTTTCTCTCAGCCAGTCAGCACAAGAAGTTCCGTCAACTGACGAATTTTTAGAGAACATACTTCTAGCCTGTCTTCTTGCAAATTTGAAAAATGTCACTAAATGAAGAATTTTTTAACAGCTTAGAAAGTTTTAAGAATTGCGTGTATACTTCTTTTCAACAGAATTTTTTGATAAAGCCATGTAGCACGCTCTCGGGCTACTTCCGGATAGTACAAACGCATAACAACATGTCGCAAACGCAATCCATAGGGCTGACATATCAACAAAATCCAAGCTAAGAAGCATAAGCCCCCTAAAATAAAAAATAAAATCAATAATTTTAATACAACCAGAGCATCAAGAAGTGGTAGACCTTAAAATACTGCTGGTGGAACTACATTGTCAGATAAAACATGTGGCCTGAAATTAGCATAGGAAGGACACAAACTCTCTTTGGGTTCAGCAGAGGAGAGGTAAGAACTGTTGTAAGAGTGCTGATGGGGCACTGTGTCATTGGCCCTATGTATTCCAGATATGATGCTCCTTTCAGAGACTTCTGCAGGAGCTGTGGAGACGAAGAAAATGAGGAGACGGTAAAACATCTACTCTGTGAATACTCAGAGCTAATGAGGAAATGAACCAAATATTTTGGTTCTGCGTTATTTGTTGGATTTGAAGAAGTAACCAGTAACCAGCAGCCTCAAGCTTCTGAGTGGTTCGTGACTAGATAAGTATTTGAACTTGTCTACTTTTTAGAATTGTTTGAGGCTGACTCTGTTCCTTAGCTACCTACAGTAAGTTTATACAAAAATTTGCTGTCAGAACTATAAGCCCAACAGAGTGTAAGACGTCAGTGCAGCAATTGGTGTGGATTACACTGGCCTTGTGGAGGCCTCTAGAGGTCGTGTGAAATAGTTACTGAAGTGACTTTTGATTGCAAAAAAAAATCATAAATTTTTATACTAAAATGAGATATGAAATTCATATTCAAAGAAACTTGAATAGTTTTATAGCAAAAATTTATATAATCATTCTATATTTTAGTTATGGGGCAACAGGGTAAAGATATATTTCTATATTTACTTACGAATTGATATGAGGAGTAAGAGTTTTTGGTTTTTAGCATTTATTTACCTAGGTGATAATAAGATGTATAACTTGGTCTTTTTGGCATCGGCAAACAAGATTTCGTATCAACCGTGTAATTTTGAGATAGTGGCTCAAAGGCATGAACGATTCCTTTAAAGATTTCACCTATAAAACTCCCACCTCTAATATCAACTGTGATGAAAGGTGGCACTGTTTGAAAGAAAAGAGAAAAACAAAAGTTTTTTACTATTTACAACTATTTCCCAACCATGTACATTTGCGAGTCAGATTTTTGGACCATTTTTCTAAGGACATACATATGTGTACATGTATGCTACTTATATTCCTACCTTCCAGACCAGCTTCCATGTAACCGTAATATGTGATCATGGCCAATAACCAATAAATGCTGTAATCAACAAAGCATATGCAAAATATTTGAACACAAGATATGGTTAAGAATAGCATTGACCTGGCCAACTTAAACAACTCCTTACTTGTCAATCGGCAACCACTTAGCTGAAAAACAAAAAGAAAAAAGTTGCAACTTGATTCGAAACTACGATTTAAACATTATACACACCCAAACGTACTTGCGACTTTCCAAATCGGTTAATGGTAGCGCCAATTCTTGATGAGCCTCTTGGCGCCGTTGATCGATTTCAAGAAAATCCTTTGTTATGTAAACATTGTGAAAACTTGTGTTGCGAATATATTTACATTTGAAATACAGTGCCCTGGACAATTAATTCTGCACATTACCCACAGGTTTAAAAAGGCGACAAAAATATTTTCTTACTTTATAATGACAGTCAGAAGTAACACACTTCCTAATATGTCCAACCATCCGAATACCAGAAATATATTCTTCATTTTATTATGCAAGTCCTGTGAAATATCTGCTCCAATTACTTTCAAATCCTTCGAGGCAATAGTGCGAAAATAAAAGTCATGATCAAATGTGATAGACACGTCAAACATATGTTTTACTTCTGCGACAAATTGATTTAGTCCTACGAGTATAATTAAAGAAGTCGTTTATAAACAAGAATCGTCACCCGGGAGGATCACTGAATTATTGTTTCAATCTTCTGATAATTAATAGTTATTGTTTTTTACAGTTCCATGTTTTATAATTGAGAGAATTTTAACACAAAACTATTCACTTAACGTTAAATCTGAAAGCTTTCAGAAACACTTCAGAATGATTGCATGCAAAAGATTTCGGTAACAACGAAACGATTAACAAAAAATATTCAACCTTTTTTCAAAAAATTTTACTTTTCCCAGAAAAAATATAACTTTTTACCATTTTGGAAAATATGTGGCGTCACTACGCTAAAACCTTGAGTGGGGGGGGGGGGGCGAAAATTATAGTTCCACTACTATTAGATGGTTTTATTGAATTGATGTATTGAATAATAACTAGTATCCGTTGCCTATGCAGGGGGGGGGAGCAATGACCTCCTCAGCCCTACCGAATTGACGTCACTGTGTGGAACTAAATCCTACAACACGAGATACCGAAATGCCATTAAAATTGAAATTTTTCGAAATGCAGACATTCTGGAATTATAGAATTACTTCGAAAATGGTAACCCAAAGTACATTATTTATTAATCGAGTGTAGCATATAAAAAGAGGTTATGGTGCAAAATACTCACTTTCCAATACAGTTTTAGTGATGGTGTCATCTATGAATACCACCAGCACACATATAGCGTCGATGAATTTTACAGTGTAGCAAAGCATAGAAAAAATATGAGTCACCTTACAAAGCCCTTTCATCGCGCCCAATTTGGCTCTGCTTAATTCAAGTATTTATTTCAATGTTGTAGTTGTTTGAAAATAAAATTGAGCTTACCTGCAATCTTCCATTGCGTCATTGGCGATTCGCATGCATCGATCAAACGGTGTTCCAAATTCTTTGTTACACACACTAACAATGCTTCCCAACCAATCAAAAGCATTTTTAATACCAGCAACTGCAGAAAAATTTTCATTAAATCATATCACAATTATGGGTACAAATTTGCCAAGCGTTACCGCTTGAAATTTTTTACTGCCCGATTTACACTCAATTTCAAATTATACAACGGCTTGGCTAATATGTACATTTTGGAATTTAATTTTTTTTTTTTCAAAAATTTATATAATAATTTTTGGTTTTTTACTTTTCCGATTTCTTTATCTGGCAATAGTATTTTGGCACAGCAAAAAAAATTTGTATTGGGACCTATTACCAGAAAGGGAAATCGATAAATTAATAGTGAGAGAGGTCAAAACAGAAATCACATACAACATTTGCAAATCGGATGGAAGGATATGCACATAATACCATCCAGTGGCGGATTAGAGTGAGGGAGAGGGGCTTGAGAGCTTCAGCTTCAGTCGATTTGATTTCATCATGTCACCAGTTAGCTTCAGGCAGTTCAGCTTAACCCAAACACTTGCTACATTATGGTAGAAATTGTTATTTAGGCATTGAAGTAGTATCGGGAAAGGAAATATGAGAATATCTTCGAAGCAGCAGTCGGAATTGCAGATCCTCAGAGTATCGCAATCGAAGCACCGCGAATAGCCAAGAAGCAGGCCCATTGCTCAAATATTGATGCATCTAATGCGAACGAATATTACAGGTATGTTTAACATTTATACACAGAGTAGCATTGGAACATTCTTATTCATTATAATATTTTGTTTTTAGATCACTTCAGCTGATATAAACTTGCCAGATGTTGTGAACATAGGCGTGGCCACAGTGGGTTCCATGGGGTCCTCGGAACCCACACTAACTTTTGCGGGGGCACAACCCAATCTGTTTTATTGTTTTATATTACAATAGAGAATGTTTTGATTTTAAAAATGTAAATAAAATAAGAAAAACTTCCAATTATAAGAATATAGGGGGTTAAGACCTTTGTAAAGGGCGCAATTTTCAGTATTGGAACCCATTCGAAAAATTCCTGGCCACGCCTATGGTTGTGAAGGCTGCTGATGATGCTAATGATCTGCCATCAGGCCCGGCAGGAGTAGTTGGTTGAGTGGGTAGCTAGACCCACTCAAGAAATCCCGAGTAGGAAAATTACCCTTACCCACTCGAAATAATCAAATGAGTGCGTTTTTTATTTAACAATGATGATTGAAATTTTCGATCGCATTGAAATATTGAACATAGAACTGCAGGAGTCGAGCCTTTGTGTTATTGAATCGCATGAAAAAGTGAAAGCAGTTGCTGATGTGTTGAATGCGTCTCATGATTCCAAATTTGAAGAAATTTGGGAAAAAAGTGTTTAAGCTGTAATTGATTTTGAACCCAGAGAACCTCAAATTCTCCGTCAGCGTAAAATTCCCAAACGTTTTGATCGAGGTATAACAGAAAATTTCAAGTTTCTAATACCCAAGGATTATTTTAGACAATCTTATTGTGAAGTTTTTGACCAGTTGATTGGATCGTGAAAAAGTCGATTCGATACAGAGGCAGCAAAATTTTTCGAGTTTCTGGAGCGATTCGCTATCGGTCAGACCGCTGATGTTGACAAGATAATCAATTTCTACGCTCTTCTACATATTTATTCAAATAATGGAAAAACTTCTAATTCGCGTAGTTCAAAGAGTACACTAGCTTTTGCCTTGCGAAAATAAGTTTGTTTTAAAAAAATTACACGATTTTCATGTTTTTTTTTACGTATATGAAGAAAGATCTCAACAAAAATAATTGTATCAAATTGATTTATTAATATAAACAACTATAAAAATTATCTCATAGAAATTTTTCTTGATTCATATACGTTTTGCTCCCCTCCGGCCCTACCAACCCTCGCTCTCACTAATTGACTACCCACTCGGGCCGAACATGTCCTGCCGGGCCTGTCTGCCATATCCACTTTCCATAAAAAAAATAGCTTTGTGGAGAAAATATTGGACAGAGAAGAATGACAATGTACCTACTATAGCTGCTGAAGTCCATTGTGAGGCAACGGACTTTTTTCTGAACTTTAAAGTGCTACTACAAATATTGGCAACTATTCCTGTCACAACATGCACAGCGGATAGAAACTTCTCTCCTCTAAAATTAATCAAATCATGTATAAGAGCTACGATGGGAACTGAAAGGCTAAACGGATTAGTAATTATACATCCATAGGTTAATATTGGTCGATCTCGAGAAAGTTTTAGAAGAAAATGGAAGGAAATACCCACGGTGATTGGAGTTGCTCTATGAAAGTGTGACTCAGGCCCCTCCCCTCCCAAAAACAAATTTCTGGATCCACCTCTGAAACCTACAATCATCAGTAAATCTTAATCATCAAAATATGCATTTAAAATAATCAATCAAACTTATTTTATGATGCCGAAAAGCTAAAGTAATTCCAAAGCTCCCTAGCAAAGAAACGGATTCATCTCGATTTCGAAACGAACTCGTATGGCACACTGGGTACAGACGCAAGTATGTAGTTAAGTTAACTGTAAATGTAACTCGATAATGGGGAAATTTTTTTAGTATACCATCATACTAAAGAAAGCAAACTCTTTCGTTTGGTGCAGTGAAAATTTAGCCCCCTCTTCACATTTCAGAGGTTTCAGTATGCATTATGTACTAACTGCAAATTTCAAAGCTAAAATTTCAGAGTGTAAGACTGCATTTTTGACTTTAAAGTCACATTGAACAATAAACAACCGTTCACAGGTCAAAAGTGAAAACGGACTTTAGACGGAGAGGCGAAAGATACCCCCAGGTGTGATTTAGCATCGTTTAAAGACAGGGCTACCAAGTTTTACAGGGCCAATTATCTTCCAAAAAATAATGTTTCTCTCAAATAATCAAAAGTTGAATTTTTAGGAAAAAGTAAATGCCACCATGTCACCTCTTGTATTGTGTGTCTTTATAGTGTACATAATAAAATGCTTATGAAAAATTGAGACCGCATGTCTCGTATCTCAATACTGTAGACATAAAAGTGACTTGAAAGACATAAGTCTCTGAGTGTTTTCGTAAGCATTTTATAATGTACAGTAGAAAGGTGCACACGAGAGATGCCACATTATTGTCCATTTTTTGTCTTTTTAAGGCGCCTTATCAAAACAAATTTGAAAAAGATGGCATCTTCGATATACAGAAGATATTGAAAACATCATTATAGTAGAACACGAACTATGAGTCTATTTTGGATCAATTAGTTTCTAAGCCTTTCATTAGAGTACGCGATTGTGTGTTCCAATAAGGTTGACAGTCCTCAAAATTATATGCATGACATCTATCAATATTGCGATTTCTCGACAAAACAAAGCGTTATAATTGTTTCAACTCACCATGAGAATTATGAAATTCGGGGCAATAGTTTGTCAGTAGTATTGTATGCAGCATTTTTCTGACATTTTGTACCATACTTAATCGCTCCTCTTGTACTTTACAGTGAAATAAAAATATGGTTACTTAGTGAAACACCCTTCTTATAGTAGTATAGAGTGTTGAAAGATATTAAGTGAAATTTGAAACGGTTAGGATTTTATCTGCTGTAAATCATTCCTTTTTATGCAATTCCCCAACTATCATTAAACATAAATTTTTGTCTATTTGAGTGTTACTGTTTTAGTACTTAGTACGGTGCTGAATGTAACAAAAACTTACGAATAACCAGAACTATCTCCTTAATATGTAGTAAAACGATTTGCACTTTCTTCATAACATTCTGCAGTTCGCGCATTGTCACAGTAATGGAATTTTTTATAGCAACCAAGGGACGCTTCATAACCTCAAGCATTTTTTCCAGGGCTTCTTTAAGCTGTGTTTGTCCACAAGATATGCTATCCGTTAAAACATCGATATTTCGAATAATATTTTTGGTGGGTCCGGTCGCTGCAATAAAAAATGCAAAGGCAATAATAAGCGAGCGTCCCTTAGAGCTGCAGAGAATCGGAATAGTCAATGCTGCGGTGCATCTAGGGGTTTCACAAAATCATTTGATTACAACAATGTTCTTGAGTATAACTTAATTTAATTAATACCGCACATCCCGACTGTAGCAAAAAAGTATTACCATAAAGCATATCGATACAGCAAATACCCATTTTGACGTCTTCAATGGGAAAGCAGAGCTATATGGTAAATGTATGAACCAGTAATATGAAATAAGCACCCCGATAATATAGCCAATTAATGTCCATGTCACCACAGATTTTGTCCTCGCGTCGACTTTCACCTCTTTTATGTTTACCATTTTTTATTTTCCTAAATTTGACTTTAAGGAAAAGTAATTTTGAAATATATCTCTATGCATGACTCAATATTATTGAAAACTGTCTCTATACAAGTCAAAGTCAAACCTCACGCGTGATTCGCAACATTTGTCGACTCCAAAAATGTTCAACAAGATTTGCCATTTTACAAATGAACAGCGCTCGCAAATCATTGAATTTTACTATCAAAATTCGTGCTCTGTGAGAAATGTGTTTCAAAAATTACGTCCATTTAATAGTCGTCATAATCGACCCACCGAACAATCTATTCAATCTTTTGTGACCAACTTTCGTACCACTTTCACTTTATTGGACATTAATCTGCCAACCCGTATGCGGAGAGTGCGTACCGAGGAGAATATTGCTGCCAATGTCAATGAAGATCGCAATGTGTCAAAACAATCATTGGAGCAAGGTACC
The DNA here is from genome assembly GCA_963680825.1 of Meiosimyza decipiens. Lineage (NCBI taxonomy): Eukaryota > Metazoa > Arthropoda > Insecta > Diptera > Lauxaniidae > Meiosimyza > Meiosimyza decipiens. The sequence continues at coordinate 39,425,561 of OY804258.1, forward strand.
GTGCGATAATTACCGACTTTGTTTTGCCCAACATGGAAGAATTGGACTTGGTTGACATGTGGTTTTAACAAGACGGTGCCACATACCATACGGCACGCGATACCATTGGCCTATTGATAGGCGAGTTTGGTGAGCAATTAAACTTACGTTTTGGAGCAGTTCATTGGCCGTCAATATCATGCGATTCAACCTCACTAGACTATTTGTTGTGGGGCTATGTGAAAGTAAATTAAAGGAATTTATGTATACCACGAAATAAATATTTCACTCACTATTGCAACTTTTCTGTTCTTTTTTCAATTTTAAAAAACCAAACGCTTAAGAAATCACCCGTTAGATGCGAGCGACACTTTTTGATGATTTTAGAATAATCAATCACGTAAAAAAAATTGGGTTAAAAAAACGGTTATCGCTAAAGTAAACTCAAACCACAAAATCTGAAGCTGACAATGTATTCCGGAAAATTGTACTTAATGCTTAAAATAAATAAAGGGTGTCTATTATTTTGTTTTCGTGGGCGTGGCAACTCTGAAATTTAAAAATGGATAATGGACTAAAGTGAAATGAATGCCGATTTTTCCAAAAAAGTCTTCTTTACCGATGAAGCGCATTTTCATCTGAATGTATTCGTGAATAAACAAAATTATCGAATTTGGGGCTCAGAAAATCCTCACGCGATCTATGAGAAACAAATGCATCCACAACGAGCAACTGTCTGTTGCGGATTTTCTTCAGGCGGTGTGATTGGGTTTTATTTTTTGAAAATGAGACCGGATTGCAGTGACTGTGAACGGCATTCGTTACAGGAACATGATAACGGAGTTTTTGTGGCTCCAACTGGACGCCATGGATCTGGGCGACGTGTGGTTTCAGCAGGACGGTGCCAACTGCTGCACCGCGCATGAAACAATCAATTTATTGCAGTAACGATTTCCAGGCCATATCTTTCTTTCTTTGAGGTTTTGTGAGATCTCGGGCTTATGTAAATAGATCTAACGCGTCATCGGTGAGATACAACCACATCTTTGTGAAAAAATCGTCGAAAATTTCATGAAAAGAGTAATGGCCTGTCATCAGAACTGCTATGGTCATTTGCCGGATATTTTATTCCATACTTAATCGGAACATGTCTACCTTACAATGCAATAAAAATATCACAACTCTATCAAAAAATACGTGTTTTTATTTTTAAATAAAAGAGTGCACTCTTATTGGTACAGCCTTTAATAGCAGTTTTAACACTCACTCTGTCCTGAGCGAAAGATTTAAAAAGCACTGTATGGCAATTGAAAAAATCACTGTGAATGCTGTACTTTGGCGGCGACTGCAACACACTAAAATTGTGAACCGTTTTTTCATCAATGTAAACTCACTAAATTTTGGAAAAATTGAATAAAATTTTAAACACTTTGCTCCTTTGTTAAGCAAATAAAACATTTGCATTCATTTGAAATTAATTATATCATTTAAATTTGCAATAAAACACAGCAATTGGAGCTTTGCCGGAAGCTCTGCCGACGATGCCGCCTTTAATCAGAATTCGTATTTTCATAGAATTTCATTGAAACATTTTATTGATTTTATCACTACGAAATCAAGCAAACACAAATTTTAACTTTTAAATTATGGCACTAATATTAATAACGAATATGCGAAACTTAGCTGACGAAATAATCGTGTGTTTTGCAATTGAAATTAAAACTAAATTCACTGTGACAGTTAATTAGCGTTGCCACCTGATATATTGAAGCTACGTATGTAATAAAGATAGAGAATAAGAATGTTGATTTATTTTTTATGCACATTTTTTTTGCGTTAGGCCAAAATTTTCCGAAATCTGTTTTTATTGGCTTAAAGCGTTTTTCAATAGAGACGGGTGGATGTTAAGATTGAATAAAACAAGTTTTGTGTGATCAGGGTTGCCACGTAACCGTTTTGGACGCGGTTAGGCCATTATTTGCATGCCAAAGCCGTAGGTTGGAAATTTTGGAAAATTTCGCGAAAAGCTGTTAATTGGTGGTTAAAATTCCTATTATACGAGTAAATAGTAAGCAATGTATTCCCAAAAAAATGTACCTTTCTTATCTAAATTAATGGTACCTTTCTTATCTAAATTAATGATTTTTTTTGCACTTTTGGAATATTTTTTCCATACGATTCAGTTGACAAACATGTTTTTTTGTATAAATTTAAAGTCGAAAACATCTTCAGTGGAGTTCAAAACCAAATTGATGTATTGATCTGGAGATACGATCATGCTTTCGAACAGCTTTTCTTATGACTTCAAAGTCACGGTGACTGACTTATGTTGTTTATGCAATGAACGTCTATTACGCGATTTATTATTTGAAAAGGAAGGAATGTATTGATTTACGTGGCTTACACTAGAGCGCTGCAATGGTACGCATTGTCGTATATCCGAAAACATTCGAGCGTTGCATGCACACACGACGTCAGTTCATCATAGCAAACGAAGAGCGAAGCTCAACCGCACCGGTTTCTTCGCGGTACGAACAGATACGAAACAAAAACAGCTACAGTACACTGCGTCAAATCGCCACAGCAAACGTAAATTCAAAGCATATAATCAGCTAACGAATAGAACGAAAGTTATTATGTTATTGCTGAAAGTGTTTTTAGTCGGCGATTTGTCACAACACACTGATAAGCTCAAAGAAGAATAATAAAAAACAGTTACGGTATTTGCGACATTATCGGTGTAGCTGCTATGTCTTCGATTACTTTATCAAGTTCTTGGTCACCGAATAACAACAAAACGGTCTTAATGATGACCAAATATCGAGAGGCAGTGCATGTCAAGCGAAACGACTACGATACCACACTCTGTCTGATAAGCTGTGCCACTCGGAGTTCTTCGTTTTGTTGTTTACATTCTTCGTTCACAAAGTACACGTACAGCATGTGCAGCGGCATAATCAAAAAACAGAATATTTTCATGCAGGGCTCTAGTTTACACTCAAAATACGAATCTACCTATAAAGAAGCATTTACACCTTAAAAAAGCATGTTGCTAAAAATGTGACTTATGAGGTTTTTCAAATGACCGATTCATTTCCAAATTCAACCACCTTTAGAACACAACTTTAAATGAAATGAATGCTCTTAAGAATATAATAAACAACTTTAGTTTATTTTTATTGAACAATATTTTATTATGAATAATTTATTCTTATTGCTATAACCAGTTTTGCTGTTATACTTACTATGTTACCGTTTATACGTACAATTACCTTTCTGCATAGTTTTATTTAGTTTGATTTATAAATAAATTTAACAAAAAAGAATTCAGCTATAGTTTTAAGGTATAGTATGTATACCAAACTATGATAAACATAAAATAGATACAATAATTGGCATGCAGGCAAAACGAAATCAAATTCAAACAATATTACCAAAGGAAAATATTTTATTGAGAATTTCTATTAAAACACGTAAACAGAGTGGCCCGTAGCTATAATCGCAAAATAAAATCCGCTTTGAAATTTAATTAAAAACACATTTAATTTATTTGCCGAGTATAATCCTATCAAGACTAAAATTGAGTTACATAGTGTGACTCTATGAAAACAAGAAAAATTCTAGTGTAAATTTTGAGAAAACATTCTGAAAATGGGCTTTCCCTAAAACAGCAGACAATCACATAAATAAATTTTTGTGTTTTTGTTTAATATTTGATCATGGTTTAGAGATGGAAAACACCTTTCCAAGAGTTGGTAAGCTTTTATTTTTTAAAATTTAATATTATATTAAACTTCAACTTTCCGGGGTCTGTACCACCAACGGTTGATAAACCATCCTCCCCAGTTAAAACTGCTTAAATTAGGGTTATAACTACGGGCCATAGTCTTTAAAATTATAATATTTAGAGCATAGAGAATGGTAAATGATTCAATAAGACAGAATCTCTATTTTTCATTTACATATTTACGTTTGCTTCGTTATATTCTTAATTCTGTCCGACTTTTTGTCTGCGTGAAATTGAAAGCACTATGTGCAGTCGATCAAAACAAAACTCATATAACACTTAGTAACCCAACTACTCATATTTAATTTTGTGCTGCAGATAGTTCCTTTTTTTCTTCTAAATTTTTTTATATCAATGCAATTATTTTTAAATTTAAATAATTAAAAATAATCAATTTCATTTAGACTAAACATAAAATGATTTTGAATAAAATTTAATTTTATACCTGTTTTGGATTTTGCGAAGTGCGTTTTGAGCCGCTATAAACTCATAACTTTTAATGCTAAGCTTATATTTAAGACTAAAATGTCGCATTTTTGTTACACTTTCTTTACTATTTTATACTATCCTACTCGCAAGCAAACGGGAAATTTTTATTTTATGCATTTAGATCCTTGTAACGCTATCAACAATTTTTAATATGTTTTTTCAAAAGATTTTTTATTTTTGCTTTTCAGTGTGTACTTTAAAGTTTTCTAAAGCATCTTGAAGCAGTCAAAAGTATTCAAATACTATAGAATAGGCTCTTTGAGTCTTTTTCCATTTCAACTTTTTGATCGCTTCTAGTTTAGCTTTTTATGTCGAGCAGGTTGATCTTAAAGCCGTAATTTTTTAAATAAATATGGAATATAAACAAAAATATTTTGAAGTGTACGACATTCCTATTTTGCTTTAAGATTTTAATTTAAAATCTAAACAGCAAATTATTTTTTTCATTCTTCTCGTGAATGAAGTTTATCAATAATGTATTAGCGCTAAATTAATTTTGTAAAATCTTTTCTTTAAGTGATTAGACACCTATCCATTGCTGCTCTGATCTAAGTCCAATAAAAAATCTGTTATTAATTTAAAGTTTTGTTTTAAAATTTATTTATTGCTATGCATCTTCATTTACTAATATGGAACAAACATTGTATTACATCTGAGCCACCCACTTGCAAAACTTGTTATGTATGTACTTTAGAAAATAGTGGATAAATGGAAAAATCCATTTTTGTAGCTTTAAAGAAATGAGATCTTTTTTATTTCTTAATTAAATCACCAAAAAATAAGCGAGTTCCCAAAAGCTCTGAAGTTCCAGGATTTTACACAGGAAAATTTAAAAAAGTTATAGACTGTGAATTTTAATTGTATTTTAAATAGTTTATACAGTTCTTGAAATTCCAAATGCATAGAAAATTTCAAAAATATGCCATATTAAAAATGGTTTATGTTTTTGTATCTAATTTTCATTCATTTTTGTAGCATGAGGTAAGAATCCAGAGCTGGTAAAAGGTAATATTTTAATTTTTAATCAGTTACCAGGCTCTGCATCTGGGCAACAATCTAATTAAATTTATTATAAGAATAGAATTTATTATTTTGAATCAGGCGAGAAAAACCACACATACTATTTTGAAAAAAAAAAAAGATGCATCAATAATTCAGGATAAAAAAAGATAACAAAAGTACTTTGCCATGCAAAATTCCATAGCTGGAATCATTTCAGGAAAATACTAAGAGGCAGTCCTTGAACCTTAATCTTATTTAAGATTCCTGTAGAATGTTTACTTTTGTAGACAATTCAATTAATACTTGTGCTCGAAACGTTGTTCTCTATATTTTATTCTGTTTAAATTTGATAAAAGCAGAATATATTTTAAAATACTTCTTCTAGAGTTGAAGGTAAAATAAAAAAATAATGTAATCAAAATTTATAACAAAAAACTACACATAAGTTTAATTTTGATGTGAGATAAACTTGAAGATTGATTATTTTCAATGACTGAACCTTAGAAAATAAAAATTATGTTTGTTTCGAATAAAAGCAAAAGTTATATGAAATAATAAAAAATGTCAAAGAATGTCACAAATAGGGCGAAAATGTAAGAAGCACCAATGAATGCATGCCAGTTGAACAGTCATAGTACTCTAACCTTTTCGAAGGGACTAATGATCTCAAATCTTTGTGCAAGGCCCTGCAGGTTAAGAAATGGATATAACCTAAGATATGTTGATATACAATCTTTTATAGACTTATTTTAGGATATTATGACAAGTGGCATATCTCATGCATTTATGAAACATTTATTTGTCATAATTGAAATCAATAAATTTACAGCGCATTGTTAAGTTTTGAGACATTACAGGACATATTTTGATCACACTTTTGATCTTTCTTTGTATAAAAGCTATTGTATTTAAAAATACATTTCAAATTAAGTCTGTGTGTATGTAATTATGAATTTTAAAACTTCATAATTTTTTAATTTTAGTTTCGAATGATCAATGATTTAAAATTATCAATTTTCGAGATTTTAATATTTTCCAACGCCAAAAGCAGTAAGTAATTTTTAAAGAAAATTTTTTTGCGTTAAATTTTAACTGTCAATGACATACATTCAAATTTGGACTCAATGAATACCACTTAATAGTTTTCCGAAACACAATAATAGGACAAAGTGATTTGCAATCAAAGTGTCATTGTAATATTGAATTTTACTTTTTATGGTTTTTGTTATTATAATTGCTTTTTCTGCATTGGGTCAGAATACGTGTAGACTAAACTTTGTAACTTTATTAACAAAAGCTTGTTGCTCTTCAGCAAATGAACCAATCTGAATGAAACTTTGGCTTTAATATTCCAAATATGGGAATACATTTTTCAATTGTTTATAAATTTGTTCGTGTTCTGAACCTTTTAAAATCTGATAAAAAAAGGAATCTAAGTCCATTGACAAAATTTTGGAATTTTGGGTAGACAATGTATTTTGATAAAAATTATAATGGGCATTTTATTTTTACAAATATCTCTATTGACATTTTTTGCTTTGGTAAAACAAAATAGCATGAGTTTATATTTATATATGTTGTTTCGTATTTATCAAGTGAAGCTTACTTAAAAAAGCTTTAATTAATGTTCTTAAAAATGTTCTTTACTTATTGAAAACAAATTATATTTTAAATAAGACTTTACGTTAATGCAAAGATTACATGTTGTTATACGTTTTTTAGTACGTAATATATAGTTTAATTTGATGTTTTAAACTTATAAAGGAACTTTTGTCAAAAAAAAATATTTTCATAGCGCTACAAGTATCCAAGTTTTATTCAAAAATCAGGCAGTAGTTTCCTGTTTACTTGTCAGTATTATTTATTTGTTATAAATACTGAGTTAAAGAAGGAATAAACTGCGTAATTGCTCGCTCATTCAAAAAAGAAAAGAAATCTAATTTTTATAATTTAATTCATCTACATAAAAGTTTAATCCTTAAAACCAAACAAAAACTTTTTGCATACAAATTGAAATAAATAAAAAAAAAAAAACATTGCAAAAATTCACATTACTACAAAAAATAAATAAATTCAAATGATGCCATCATTCAAAAAAAGTAAATTAAGCTCTTAACTACAAATTTGCAATAAAAGTAATTTATTTTGCGTTTAATCATCGCTTACTTTAAACCTTACTTTATTTTATTATGTTTTATATTTTAATTTATAGTTTTAAGTCTTATACGTTTCATTATAGGGCAAAAAATAGAAGTAAACTAAAGAAAAAGAATATATATTCTAGTATCTCTTAATTAGCACTGAAAAAGAAACAAATATGTAAGCTCAATTTCAACACACATAAAACCGGCATTTTTAGATTTCGACGTTTCAATTAGAAATTTTAGCCAAAATCATACTTCAAACGTTAAGCGTTTTAACAAGGTAACAAAAGTTTTTGGTTTCGTTTTACTTTGCAAATATTGTGTCGCCTTCCGTGTTTACTCCTCTTTTTTTAGCTTTGTATAGTTTAAAAAATACAAGAGAACTCGTTTTTTATTTCCTTGCAAGCCCTGTCCAAACATACACTCTTCCTTTGAATTGGATAAAGCATCTTAACTAAACATTTTATTTACATTTATGTTTTTCTAATTTTTGCTAGTCAGCTTAATTCTAGGAATTTTTGTTATTGTTGTTTTTGTGAGTGTCATAGTGAAGGGCTAATGCGCGCGGCCAAGCTGCGACAGGCGGCATTTTACAGTTCATTAATGTAGAATTCATGTATTTATATGGGACAGATGTCAGTAAAAGCGAAGATACCGCATGTAATTCTGAAGAATGCAGACCCTGTACTCTACTTTTACGCGAGTGCGCCTGTGTCGTTGTTGCCATATTGAATTAATAAATTTTTCCGCACGCCACCGTGTTCACATACGTTGGTCTTTCACTATATACCACGTCATGCTCTGTTATATAAATATTAATTGATATAATAATTATTTGTTGATGTCTTATAATATTACTTAAGAGTTTGCTTCGTCTTGTATATTTAAATTTATAAATTTGTTAATAGGTTTATGTAGATATTTCTATATCTATAATATTTAATGCATGTATAATTTATTTAATTGTGACTAACTACAAATAACATTCATTTAATAAATATATAATTTTTATAATATAGGGATTTTAGGTCTTCAAATTTTTTCTGTACGATGCTATAAATTAGTGTAAATTAGTTAATTTTAAAGTTAGTAGTTGAATTTTAATTACTACATCTATGCTTGATAATTTTTTATTACATAATTTTTTTTTTGTTTTTTTTTTTTGTATTTTGAACTAAATTTGTTCTAACAGTAGGTCAATAATTTTATTTTCATTTATTTACTCTTTTATATAACTTGTATCCATTATTATAAAGCGCTGGCACAGAAGATTAGACTTCTTAAAGAGGGTGTCAGCAGTACCGCATTTGTTAATCTTTTAGAAATATTAAATTTGATGTATGTATGTACAATAAAACAGCGCAGCTTTTACTTTGCTTTGGGAGCTTATTAATGTTTGCGTCTTTCTCTATTTTGATGTATACGTATGGTAGCCAGCAACTTACGATGAAGAAGTTTTAGTCGCAGATTTTGCTAGTGTCGTTTGTTGAACTGTATCTGGCGTAGAAGACTGATTCTGATAGATAAGCGTGCGCATATTTTCAATAGCTTTAACCCATTCATTCGAGTACCCTTCAGGATCATCAAGGTAATAGGTGCGATTGGGCTGTAAGAAAAATACAATTTATTGGATAAATTTTACTATATTAGATTTTTCAATAAAAAAGGTGTTAAAAGTTTTATTCTTATCACTCTTTGTTGTTTTTGCGTAAAAAATGTCAATAATTCTAATAATTTTAAGTTACCCTAAATTCTTTCTTCTCACCATTCAGCCATTGTTCAGAGAATGTATAGCGGTTTCATATTTGATCGACAAAGTTTATTATAACAATAAAACAAAAATCGATTTATTAATCTAGTATGGAGTAGTAGCAACTTCTGACTTAATAATTGTTACATCATGTTGGTGCATCATTAACCCATGCTATAAAAATCCCAAGAAACAATGAGTCGTCTTCCAAAATTATGTTTCATATTTTTGAGAGGCAATGTTTTTTTTCAGTATAGTGGTAATACTAGTAGCATAGTATGTTTACTTCTACAGTTGGATTTTTAGTTGAATCCTAAGTAAAATGAGAGAGTAAGAACAGAATTGTTCTCAAAAAAGATTTAAGGGTCAAAGTTAGTGAAACGGAACACCTTTTACTCGACTACTTCGAGTTTTCAAAGCAATGTGTTATTTTAATTCTACAGGTAATAAGTAAATGAGTCCCTGAAAAATTTTTATAAATATCAATTATTATGATTGTTGTAAGCAATTTAAGTTTTAGGAGATCTTTTTTTAGAAAAATCATATCTCGCAAAAAAAAATTTTATGATATAATAATTGTTAAAACATTTAACATTAGGAATTAGACAGACCGAAATTAGTTAAATTAGCCAAGTGCCAAAAACTTTAAGCTGTCATAAACGAAAATCAAGTCATGTTAATCACCCAGCACTTTGCGTTCCCACCAACATATCGCAATGCTACTATTCTCTTCTATACGCCAATGCAAATGGATGTTACTAGGACAAGCTGCAGTATGAATCAATCCACTGAAACTTTTATTAAGGTGACCACATCAAGAAAGTGATCAGACCCGCTGCGCTTCTCATTGTGCAGGTTTTACTAATGCAAAAGTGATTAATTCTTGTCTCTGTACCGCTGGGTCAACGCCAAGTAGCTTTATGTATGGGTTCCTAAATAAAGAAACATATTACGAGTTTGTGAATACGATGGCGGATCGATAAGTCCGTGAATTTTCGAATTTCCCTCGTAGTTACATGAAATGCAACACTGCCCCCGTCAAGTACCATCTGTTAATAGGCTACTGTCAAATTTTGAGACACTTCTGTCATTAGCTTGACATTTAATTATTCAAAGCACACAACCTCGTGAATTTTTGTAAAAATTGAAAAAGTGAATTTCGAGTGCTCATAAAACATTATTTTTTGCAAAAAAAAAACCATTACTCAAACCAAGGAAAAGCTTGATAAGTACTATGGAGACTCTGCACTTCAATGGTAAAAAATTGGTTTACTGAGTTTCGTTGTGGCCGCACAAGCACTAGTGACGCTGAACGTTTTGGACGGCCAATTGAGGTCAATCCACCCGAAAATGTCTAAAAAATTCACGATATTGTGTTGGCCGATCTGAGAGTGAAAATGCGTGAGATTGTTGATGCCATAGGCATTTTATATGGCACTGTGGTTTCGATTTCAAATGATCAGTTGGGTGCCGCGTTTGCTCTTAATTGACTATAAATGCAATCGTGAGACAACTTCAAAGCATAGTTTGGAGTTATTTAACCGCAATTCGAATGAGTTTTTGCAGCGTTCTGTAACTGTGAATGAAACATGGATCCATTGCAGCACATCAGAGACCAAACAGCAGTCTAAACAATGGGTTTCTCTGGGTAAACCGGCTCCGAAGAAGGCCAAGGTGGGTTAGTAGGCAAACAAGGTAATGGCGCAGATTGATTTGGGATGTACGCGGCATAATCCGCACCGATTACCTTCAAAATGGAAAATCGATAAACGGTGAATATTATGCCAACTTATTGGACTTCTTCAACGACGATTTAAAAAAAAATAGCAGCATTTGGCCAAGAACAAAAAAAATTTTCATTAACAAATGCACGAGTGTGTAGTCTCAATGACAAAATTTCATGAATTGGGCTACGAATTGGTACTTCATCCGCCATATTCTCCGAATTTAGCTCCGAGTGACTATTTTCAAACCTAAAGAAATGGCTCGGTGGAAAGAGATTTAGCTCCAACGATGAAATTATTGCTCAAACAAATGCCAATTTTGAGGTCCTCGAAAAATCCTATTATTTTTTGAAGGAATAAAAAAATTAACGAAACGTTTTACTAAGTGTATAGTATTGAGCTAAATGAGGCTATGTTGAAGCATAAAAACTTTTTTCCCTAACAAAAACAGTACTTCATTCAAAAAGGCACGAACTTATTAATCCACCTTCGTAGCAAACTCATATACAAAAATTTATTGATCTGAGATGATTATTTCTACTTTTTAACAGGATATAAACTACAGTGTTTCACCCTGTGAAAATAACATACCACCACTGTCGAGATTGCAAACATGTCAATTAATCTTGAGAACCTCTCTCAAGAAATACACGTTCTTAAAACCAACAGAGACTGTGACCGCATAAAAATTGCTCAAATTGAAGACCAACAATTCAATCTTTAAAGGTCTGCGTACTGAAGCCAATACAAAAGAAGAAGTAAAAAGTCTGCAATGAATTCCCTACCAAATACCTTAATCCAGCGTTCTTTGTAAATGTCGGGCTAACTCATTTCATGAACCACATGTAACCAAAATTATACAAATATTAGTTCGCTACAACTGTATATTTTTTTTACTTACCGTATGTACAAAGAATATTTTAAAGTTTTTTGCTTCGACTCGCAACTCAGGGCTCCAGGGAATTTCGCCCTTTTTAATCATTTGGACTGGATCAATATAAATAAGACGTGGACCAGTTGTCAGCAGCAGCATACGTTTACGCGCAAACAGTCCTTTGCGTTTATTCACGTAGCCTTTTTTCAAAATCACTTCATTGTCGGCAAAGACATGCCATTTGTCAGACTTCTGATGCTCTAGACGCTGTTGCTTTTCCGCCTCCGACAAGTCATATGTATCTAGTATAAAGAAAAAAACAAGGACATTACTTTTCAAATTCTTTTTTTTAACCAGTTACTTACTCTTTTTTACAGTCTTTTGTTCAATTTCGATACCATTCTGTGCCACAAGTATGTCACTTCCCATCGCGGTACCCAGTTCCATACCGAGCAATCGTGTTAATTGTTTGTCATCAAGTCCAGGTTCAAGATTCTCTGGAACGCGGTAATGCGAACGGAAATCTTCATCTTTTGACATTCCCGGCAAATACGGATATATAGGTGGGGGCATTTGATAGCGTATTATGTCAAAGTTTACGCCTGCAAAAAATGGATGTGAACGTATGCTCTCGTAGCATTCACTATTGTCCTGCGCTCCGAGGCGTTGCTCAGGATCAACTTTTAGTAGCTGCCTAACAAGATCCTCGGCATTTTCATCGAAGCCTTGCGGAAATTCAATATCACAAGCGAGTATTTCTTTGAAAATTACGTAATCATTGCTTCCTCGAAAGGGCGGTAACCCAGAGATCATCTGGTAAACGATACAGCCAAGAGCCCACAGATCAGCTGCAGGTGTGATAGATCCATTTTGAAGCACCTCAGGAGAAACATACTGTGCAGTGCCAACAAAGCTTCCCTTGCGTCTGCGTTGATAACGCTGATGCTGCTGTGTGCGACTGGGCGAATCAACGTCATCACTATTAGTGTCATTTGTGTCTTCATCTTCTTCTTCACCGTAGTTTCGTGACGTCTTAGTTGCTGAACATTCGATGGGAACATTATCTATGAGAATTTTAGCGGAACCGAAATCAGCAATTAAGGTATGCATATCTTCATCTAAGAGAATGTTTTCTGGCTTCAAGTCACGATGTACTATGTTGCGGCGGTGCATTTCCTCGCAGGATAATACTAATTCGGCGGCATAATGACGAGTGCAGTCAACGTCAAAAGAACCAACCTTGTTGACGTACGGAAGCAAATCACCATTTTTAGCGTAAGTCATAACGAAGTAAAGCGAACGATTATCCTGAAAGGTGCAAGTAAGATTCACAAAGCCGGGCACATTCGTCATCATGTGCATCACCTCGCGCTCCCGACGAATGTATTCTTGCTTATGTTCACGCAAAATATGACGCTTCTCGCACACTTTAACTGGAGTGAAAGAGAACAATAAAAAATATGTTATTAGAACAGAGCAAGCGACTTAAACTTTAATAAAATAAATAGACGAACAACGCAAAATTTTATCCATATTGAAACTATTTTTTATAGTAAGCCTCTTTTAATGAAAGAGCGAAATGTAGTTTCTAAAGGACAAAGTAAGTACTGCAGTTTGCAACCGCAAAATTTGCGAAAGTTTTGCGGCTTCAAGTAAAGAAAGACTTTGATAGTGAAAAAATGTTTCTCTGCTACGAAACTTGTGCCGTTCCCCTTCCTAGTTTAGTTTTTTTTTCAATTTTTTATTACTATTATTTTTTTTTTAAATTGGAAAATTGACGTTTTGGTGTGGACTCCTACCTCAAAAATATTATGTTGAATTGCAATCTGTGGTGGTTTATTGTGAATCTAAGGTTGTTTGACATATATTTTATTTAGTATCAATTATTATCTACAAGTACTATATCAATACATTCGCAATGTATCAGGCAAGTACCACTGGATCGATCTCCAATATAAATCTTTACGAATTTTTTTACTTAATATCAATTTATTAAGGATTTAAAATTAATAAAAAAATTTACTTGCGCAAATAGAAACAAGCATGCAAGCACATCAAACCGTTTTATTGCAAGTTAATGTGTTTGTCTGCATGAAATTTGTTTTTGTTTTTTCCATGGTGTTAGTATACAAGGTGAAGGCATTAGGGAGATTCAAAACGAAACTCAAAAAAATATAATAAATTTCAATGTGAGTGGAGGTATTGCCAATGACAGAAGAAGTTTCTAATAGGTTCACCTCATGGTTTTTTCTGAGAGTTCTGGAAATTCAAAGAAATACAGAATAAAAATTATTGCAATGTAATGGAATATTTATGGTTGAGAAACAACCGAGTAAAATATATTGTTAATATAGTAACACGCGCACGAATTCGCGGGTATCAGCTAGTCTTACATATTTTTATTACAAATCGATTAATGCCTACTTTAGAAACGTGCAATAAAATAAAATTAAGTAACGACGCTGCGCGTTTACCGATAGGAAGGAGTAAGAAGAAAGTAAATTGTTTATGGTAAAATATATGGGTGAATAAACTTTAAAAATCAGAAGACACAAACTTAATGAGTGATGGTTCGACCAGCAAGAGATTTGTAAAAAAACATTAAAAGCAATTAGCATAATAATTCAATTCTTTTGAAAGCGACAAAACAAAATTTAAACAACAATTCGATTTAAAAGTTTCGTATGCCGTTCGTTGCAAAAATGACCCCACCCAGTTGAAAACTTAGTGGTTAGCAAAACGCATGTCGTTCCAATTAATGAATTAACTAAATTATATATCTAATGCAGTCTTTTGAATTTGAGAATTCAGATTTCAATGCATTTCAACAATATATTTATTGGCTTATCTAAAATGATTTAATGCTTATGGTTCTAGTATGACCTGTCACACACACATCCACAGGTACGAGCATGCGCACGAGACCTTATACAAGCATACCTCAAACTCATAGTACAACAAGTATGGAGAGTAAATGTGTACGATATACGGCCCATTTATGATACGCAAAGAAGTTTTCGAAGGTCAATGAGCCAAATGTTTATTTGGCAACGCTGGCAGAGACGGAGAGGAGTGAAACTACCATAAATTCTTTCAGGAGCACGGGATTGTTGGAATAAGGGAACAACAATAATAACGATGACAACAACAAAAGCAAAAAAAAAACTGTTTTGAACATCAAGTTTAATGAACGAGTACATGAAAGATTGTTGGACCGTCCGCCGAAAGCGTGGTGAAAAAGTTACAAAAATTTATCATTACGAGCTTTATGCTTGTTGTTATTATGTTTACATACATACATACATACATATATACATATACTAAACGAAACAACCACGTTCTAAGATCGTATAAATGACTCATGATGTTTTCGTTCTTGCATTTAGTGAAGTTTTTTTTTTTTGTTCATAACTTAAGCGTGGCATAGTTTATTGGCCTCTAGAGCGACACGCAATGGACTACTTTTTATACTCTAAAAGCCTGAGTATGCGTTTGTAATGAGATGTGGCGGATAGTAGCGTACTGTAATCAACATTGCTTCAATTACTCTGCACGTAGCTTACCGTATAAATTTGCTGCATCTAATTTTTTTGTCCTTTATTATTTTTCATTATTAATTTTAGTTTTTAATTTATTTGTCATTAGTTTTCGTTCCACAAATCCCACTTTTTCTTTCAAAATGTCAAAGATTTACAATTTTATTCAGAATAGAATTTCACGATATGGCACGTCACGACTACAGTCAACGTCATATCACAGATGTTTTACTTAACAGTTGGCAACTGTACATCGCACCATCAGGCCTTAAGTCTCAAAAATTTTCTTAAACCGTTTATTGTGCCGAAAACGTTTTCTATTAACTTCGGAAGATTTTAATTATCTTTATATTAAGTGACACATTTCAACTGTACCCATGCAAGTGGCACTTGCGTCATATAAACCGTTTCCCAGTTTAAACTACGATGAAATGAAATACAATATTTATTTACTCTATTTTTCTTCCAGATGAAAAATATTTTGAGTTTTTCCTAAAATTCAACATCCAAGCTTTTTTCTAAAAATAAGCTTAAGAGAAAGCCAGCCCAGCCCATTACATGAAAACGTTCAACTAGGTTATATAAAGTTATTCTATGAGTGTGTATGTTTACCGATTTAAAAACAATATTTTCCTCATTAAAAAGTTTTTTTAAGCTCCCAGTGCTGCAGACAACATTTTATTTCGATAAAGTAAATGGGCGTGGCCTCTACAAGCAAACATCTTGAAACGCTCTACCGAATATTGTATTGATGCCAATACAACCAAACCTAGTACAGTGACGCACCAACTGAAAAGTGGACGTTATTCGACAAAAAAGACAGAATTTACTCGTGTATCCTGACTAAATTTTTTCATCCGATTTCAAAACAGATGTTAATTTAGAGGGAAAAGGACAGGTTTTCTTTTAGGCCTAAATTAAAAAAGAAATTAATTTTTCGGTTTAAAGGATTTTTTTGAATTTAGAAAGAAAAACTATTTGTTTAAACTACATTTTCATCGAAAACATATATATTTTTATTTCAAAAGGAGGAAGACTGCACGCCCAGCCTATATTCCAGTATTAAACGATGGAAGTATAGTTGGACTCAAGTGGAAATAAAAGCACTCTAGACAAAATATTCTAGATTTTCGACGCGTAAATCAAGATGAAGTCAAGCCACGTTATTCAAATGTTAATATGGCGTTTATCTGAACACATTTTTTCAATCTTTCATCGTTTATGATTCTTAAGAAAATTTGGCACTGGAATTAAACAAGGAATAAACCTAACTCTCTAACGAGAGACGTTTAATTAAGTCTTCAACTTTCCTGCATTTCAGTACAACCAATATATTTTTTTTAACGTGGAAGTTTGTGTAGTTAGGAATACGAAAAAATGTTCATGGTTAATTATTTGATTTACAACTTTTGTCTAACGCAAATGATTTTGACCTTTGACATGAAAATAGTGAAAACAATTTTATGTTCAAATTGATGCAGAGTTCTTATTCTACCATTATTGTCTGACAAATCCTTTTATCGGATCAATAAAAATCGCTATATTTCAGAAGATTATTTGTTTATTCGAGTCCACTAGAGATCCATACGCAAAGGCGCGCGAAAAGTCAATGCTTTCACTTCCCATGATAAATTACCTGAATGGATTTTTCAATGCTGAATCAATATACTGTCGAAAAATCGTGGAGGCATTAATTTAATAATAGCGACTTTATACGCGTAGCCCGTTTCCTTCTGCTCTCTCATCGGCAATTCTATTTATTTGACTGACTTTCGCTTGAAAATCGATTCTCTCACGCTCTCAAAATAGCTTCAATTTCTGATCGAATCTTAAACTAATCAAATTTACCGAGCAATAGTACCGAGTACCGTCACATTTTTCTCAAAGATTCAGACTTTCATACAGAATTCTAATTAATATAAATTTAATTGTAGAGTATAAAATGAAATAAGACTATTGAAAGAATTCAGGAGTGACCGTTTCTTAAGAATTTTGAAGCGTTCTATTCGAATTTAGCATCAGATTTGCTGTGTTATGTCTAGTATTTTTATATTCGTCTTGAAAAACATTAAGTGGCGTGATAAAGACATATATTGTTGGAATTGTTGAATAGTGCAAAATTACCTTTCAAATTAATATTAAATGCAATTGTCGTCGATTGTGAGCTATACTCCAATTCAATTCATAATCGGCTTGTTCTAATTGTAGGTACTAAACACTGCATTAAAATACGATATGTTTCCGGTAACAAATTCTGTGTTAATGCAAATGAGTAAAGACAGCAAAGTATGCTAACGAACTCAAATTGGTGACATTCATTAAAACTTATACAAATATTAAATTAAAAAAAAAATAGTGCTCACTACAAATAAGTAAAGATAATAGTGTTTGCGTTATTTTTTCATATTTATGCGAGCTTTTTTTGTTGTTGTTCAAGAAGCTTTTATAAAACATCAGTAAGATAAGTCAAAATTGCAACACAATCAACTACGAAGCAAATACAAATAGTGTAACAACTTCGGGTCTGTGAACAATAAAGACTAAACTAACAAAAATGATTTGTACGCGTGCATGACAAAGAAAATTTAAATCGATCCGGGATGTTTGCTAAAATTATTTCAAACTTAAATCAAATGTGCGACTCTTTTAAGCAGTTGTCAAAGGTTAAAAATTTTTGAGAACAAGCAAAAAATTTATGAGCACTAAAATAATAAGCTAAATAGTTGGCAATACGTGCCTCTGTAGCCTGTCCATAGGAATACGTCAAGTTGTAACTGTAGCTATAGCTATTAAGTTGTAACTATGGCGCTGGCCCTAAAAGCCTGTCTAAATCAAAATTATATTGACACTGGCCTTCGAAGGTTTCATCTTTTGAAGAAACATTTAACTGTAGTTTTAAATTAGTACATGGAATTGAATGTGCCAAAAACTTATATTTTGGCCAATTTTATGCATTTGTATTAGGAACACCGATATTATAATATATCTAAGTTTCGGTTGCATATTAATTCAGCGACCTCTCAAATTAGTAAAAATTCTTTGGGAATAATAGGATGCTGATTTTGACACTTTACTGCCCCTCAGTTTTAGGAGAACCTAACATGGTTTAAACATTACTAGTATATTGGAACGTAATGAGTTGAACTTTTATTTAAAAAAAAAGTGTAAGCCCTTTAAGGCTAACTTTTTGAACTTACTTGCATATTCACGCCTTGAATGTACATCGACCGCCAAGTATACAGTGCTAAAACTACCTTCGCCGATGTTCTTGCCAAAGATGTAATCCTTTGATGATTTTTTTGGCGGTGTTACTGATGTGTACGTAGTCGTTTTGAGTGCTGATGTTGTAGCCGATTCTTGGCTAAATAGTGGTGTCGGTTGCTTTGTGCGGCAACATGAATTAAATCGTTGTGGCGATTGTGATGTTGCTCCTTCAGTTGATGCAATTGCTGCAGCAAGAGGCGATGAATGTCCTACAAGACAAGATAAATAGTTATTGAAATAAATAAAAACATCTAGCGCTCCAGCAAACTATGTAGATGTCGTACACTCACCGTTTGCCAACAAGTAATTCCTATTGCTGTAGCTACCGTCAACAATATCAGCTGATGCTGCACCACAGCCGCACACATTGCGAACCTGTTGCTGTTGTTGCTGATGTTGTTGCAAGCGATTGTTGGCTGTTTGAAAAGCAGTTGTTGCTGAAGAAGTTGCTGCACTGGTTGCCATTGCAGCAGCTGCTGTGACTGCAGCAGCTGCTGTGACTGCAACAGCTGCTGCTGATGTAGCCAACTGTTCTTTAATTTTTAATTCGGTGAAATTGCTTTCACTTAATGAAACGGCAGAAGTTTTTTCTTTTGGCATCGCTGGCATTGTGCCACACGTTGTTAAATATTGTTGTTGATGATGCTGCTGTTGTTGTCCACTTATCTGCAAAAGTTACTATCATTAAATCATTGATTAAATTAAAATTGAAAGTTATTAAAGTGAAGCAACATTTCATATAATAATACACAAGGTTTAAAGCTATTTGTGCCTATGAAAGTAAAAATAAAAAAATAATTGCTACTTTTGTTAGTCTGACGTTATAATGTAAAAAAAAATTCAAATAAAATTGACTGGGACCAATCTTTATTCTTATTTGTGAATGGGGAAGTGTTCGACAAGGCAACCCTCTGTTGAGGCTCTTGGTGCTCTATAATTTGGCATTACATTTCAAGCTGTAATTTTTATAAAAAAAATTACCCAAAAACAACCCTATTGGTTCTATCTAGGACCATCGAGCCCTTACAGGACGACAGTTCCGAGTAAAATGCAAAGCCTACATTTCAGATGATCTGGACATTTTTGGAGGCGCGCCACATGACAGCATTTTTGGTTCAATACTTTACCTATTTTACACTTCTGACTTGCCAACAAGCAACTCTATGGTTACATCTACTTTTACTGGATATACTTTTTATTCTTTTATTAAGCATAGATACTGGAAGACAAAGAGCGATCATATCACGAAAATCTGCAGCAACATCCAAACAAACTGGCTAGGATCCTAGTTATAGCATCTAATACGTCTCGACTGAAGAGCAAAGACTTACCACCCCTGTAGCCACTATGTACAACATAGAGTGTTTTACAGTTGGACTTGGGATTACATTCTACCACGTAAGAATTAAAGCGTTTGGCTCATCGGAAACTCCGTGAATTTATTGATTTTGCCCTGGAACATCTTGAAAATCATGCCGATTTTGCCAAGAAAATCATATTCTCTGATGAGGAGGCGCATTTCCATCTCTCCGGATTAGTAAATAAACAACAAAATTGTCGTTGCTAGTCTCAAGCCAATCCATAAATTATACACGAGGAACCTTTACATTTCGTAAAAGTAACCGTTTGGTATGGTTTATGGCACAATGGATTCATCGGTTCTTCTTTTTTTGAAAATGAGAAAGAAGTGTTGCTATTGGTGAGCGGTACTGATTGGCTATAATGGACTTGAATTGGAAGATATTGATTTAAGAAACATGTTTCAACAATAGGGTACAAGCCACACAGCCCATAACATAATCGAGTTATTGTGTTTGAAGTTCGGAGGATCTGATTTATTCAATAAAGTAATCGAAAATTGGACTCATCGTAGTCTCCTCTGTAAGAGAGGCAAAAACGGCTATTAGAATACATTTTTAGAAAATAGTTGCAACTTCAAAATTAAATAAAGATTGTTGCTCTACTCATTTTTTGTATAAAAAAAACGTATCATTCTTATTGGAAACCTCTTAGGAGGATAAATCTTTTAGTAAGAGAGTTATTTTAACAAGAGGGCAAAGAGGGCATACCAACTCCTATACCAAAAGCATATTTAAACGCTATACTGACAGTGTAATTCAAAATAGTTCAATCAAGTTTCATTCAATTACTAGAAATGGTAATGGTTCGGATAAGCGCAAAAGAAAAGAGTTTTGACAAGGAGACTTGTTACCTCCCATTTCAGCAAAACCTTTGTAAAGATGAAAGGCGACCAGCCTTGTAGTACCAGTTACATTGGAGAAAAAAGAGATAGTATAATTTTTTTACAATCAGCAGTAAGTACTTTTTTTCGATAACCCATCATTAACTCCGTCAGTTATCATTCTGATAAGTAACAGCACATAACCACAGCTATTGTGGTAAAACAGTGTGAACAGTGTGTGTAAACGATACACAGCGAATACAGAACATATCATAAAATCAGAGAGCTTAAAGCAATCAGTATCAGTCGGGGAAACCAGACATCAGCCAGGGATTATCTAACTTGTGAAGTGCGAAGTTTCAGTGTATCAGCAAGACGACTCGCTATGCCGTGTCCGTATACCTAACTTCAGAACCGAGTATTCCGACGATGTTTGTTATACTCATCTTGTAAGATTTTGTTTTGGGGCTAGTTGCATAAGCGTGGCGAGATTCCTGTAGTAAGTGCTGAGTACCTAGCCTGTATATCGAAGCCGCGAATACGCCGAAGGTCAGAACAGAGTACGACTATTCCGACATTGTGTTATACTCGTCTCATGAGACTGTGCTTTGGTATAGGAGAAGAGAACGAAGGATTCCCATAAAATCCAAAACTAGCAATCTTAGGCCAAACTAGAAACGGAAAAGCCGTAGCCACTAGGAGAGAGCCGTTAATAATTCTGGTTAGCTAATACTAACACGCTTGACACTATTTGGAGCGTCGGTGATAATACACTGCACACTTGTAGTGACCAACGAAATACTATATGCAGTGATTCTAGCTTCCTAACCAATTCTAATCACTGTTATTCTACGAACTAAAGAGCCTTTCTGAAGTTCTTCTATGGAAAAATTCACACTTCTTGAGTTTTCGAGATTACTGTTGACCTTGTCATTAAGACAACGTTAATATGCTCACCTCGACTGCTAGACTATGGCTGTCTGGTTTCGGTTTTTATCGCCATGCTTTTATAGTCGCGGGCGTCGAACCAGTTCTGCGACTATGCGTGTTCGTGTGTGTGTGTATGTGCGTTAGGTTGATGACTGAGTATTGATGTTTTTGTATAAAATCACGTGATTTGCGGTTATTTTGTTGGCTTTTTTACTATTTGTATAATTTATTGGTTTTGCTGGCTTGTAAGGGGAAACCCACTTTAGTCTCCGTTATAGTTTAATTTTTTACGATAATATATTTTTAATTTTACACGAATACTACCAATTGGACAAGCTCTGAATACTGGAAATTGGACAAATTTGAACAAGAGGACATGGCCCTCCCTACAGAAACAAATATGTACTCCAAAACGCTTTACTGAGATATTTGTATGGGCTAATGAAATGAAACACAAATAACACTAGTTTGGACTGGAACTAGACAAAAAAATGTGGGAGCATATTTTAAAAAGGGCACCGCTCATATGTATACAAACAAAAACTTTAAAACATATTGCATACGGTAAATCAATTAAATTTCACACATACACAGTAGTAGAGAAACGACCATCAAGCCACTCGCCACGTTGCGAGTCCATCGAGCTTTTGTGAACAAACGCCATAAACCAAATCAAAACATATCGAAACGCTAATCAGGTGGTGAGTACTGCACTTACAAGTTTTAGCTCTAGAAGTTTATTGCATTCGGAGGGTTATATGATGATGATCGTTTCGAGTGCACGCATGCAGACTTCTAATACACAGTGAGGCAGGTGTGGCAGTTATATTCTGGAACTGAGGCTACACAATTCTTTTCAAATGTTACTTTGTTTATATTTAAAATATTCTCCTTTTGATTCTATGTACTTTCTACGGCGACTCAATAGTGATTCATTTGCCCTCTTCAGGTCATTTTGTGGTATTACTTCCAAGGTGCGTATACATTATTTCAAAATACAGACTTGATTTCGTGCCGGAAAGTAACGAACATTCAACGATGTGTGACTCGGTGCGTTATTGTATAGTCGTCAGGATCGCGATATTCTGGTCGAATTCGATGACATTGACGACATTGACACTTTTTTTCACGGTCATAATCATGTCTGGTCATCAGTAACAATTAATTTAAGGAAGGTTGGACACTTATTTACTGCTCGTACGATCTCTCTGCAATTTTGCACTCTCAGTAATTTTTATTGTTAACTGCACCTTCCAACAAAATTCTTGGGATTGAAAATGGGCGAAATCGGATCATATACACGCCTACCGCCCATACAATTAAAAAGTTTAAAACTGTAACCAAATTTCTCACAATTACTAGGAATAACTTGAAGAAGCTCTGGGAAAAAACTGGTACATTTCGACAAAAAGGCGTGGCACCTTCATGCAAGAAAAAATTTGAAAAAGCGATACTGGAAAAATTATTTAAGGTAATGAATATAAATTTCACACAAATAATGGAAATACTTCAGGCGAGCAGCTGAAAAAAGTTGACAAATTTTGAATGGCAGTTGATTCCAGAATGTCATAATCGGTGCTGCCCAGAGACCGAGGAGGCGCTTAGATTGTTAAAATGAGAACGAGAAGGCGCTCAAAGACCGTAAAAAACCGTTAAAGAGCGTTAGAAAACATGCACGTATACAGAATTAATCAACAAGTCATCAACATATGCGTATCGTGAGTGCGTTTGCTGGCGGTAGTGGACACCACTGGTCGTTGCTTGACGGAGGCTGATATTTTTTTTCATTTTTTTTTCGATGTGTATGCAAAACATATTTATATGTGTATGTATATATTTTTTCCTCCTTAAAATATAAAAGAATAGACTCTTCAGAAAATAGTTTTAAAACAATTTTAACTATAGAAAAAGAAAAATATGCAATGTGACGCAATATCTAAACAACTTAAAATCAATTAGTTACTCTGCAAATCATGATAAGAACGAGCGATATATTGAAAAATTTTTAAAGAAATTTGTAAAACATATGCAAGAACGTGAAAAACCAACAACATCCAAAAACATTACACCGAGAAACTCTACAAGTGTAGATAATACCATAAATAAAGAAAACACAATAATGGTATTCATCTAAACACGCAGGTTTGCACAATTGTGCAAATAGACAACTTTGCGCGAAGTGTTTCATGAATGCCCCTTCGAATATTTTTTACAGTTGTAGTATTTTTTGTGAGGGAATCGTATGGGAAAAGAGTGACAAATACAAAATTTATAAACAGCAAATTTTTGCTGAGAGAATCGTATTTGAAAAGAGCGTGATAACAATTGCACAATAAGCAGGGCAAGTTTGCGGGACCAAATTGTTGTGCAAACTTACGCTGTTTGTTCGAAAAACTTTCCATACGATTTTTGATAGGTCGTTTGCAGTGTGTTCAAAAGTGCACAACTTGCACAGTTTGCGAGAGTTTTGAGCGTTTAGATGAATACCACTAATAAATAATAACCAAAACAAAAATATAAAATAATAGGTACCTCCTCTGAATATTTTTGTTGATGAACTTATGGATTTTATTAAAAAAGGAATTAAAACAAATGAGTTTGAAATTAAAGAATTGAAGGATAAAAATTAGCATTGTCTATGTCTTTCAATAGCGACTAAATATGTATATTAGAGTTAGAGCTTATTTAATAATCCAAAAAATATTAAAGCAGTCTTATTTACTTAAAAAACTCAGTTCGAATACTGAACCAAAAGGTTTTTGAGGAATTATTTAAATTCCAAAATGAAAATTTACAGTTTGTAAAAGTGAGCAAATTCACTACAACAAAAGAGCAATAATTAATGGATATGAGCTTCCTATTTACAATACATACACAGTGCAAATTAATAGTGAAAGTAAATAAACTCAAAGTAATTAACTTCTTTATCGTTGTGCTCATTTGGAACCATTAAGGAAACCTAACATTCCTCAATATAGGAAATGTCAAAACTTTTTTCATAGTGCATCAAGTTGGTTTTTGCCACCTACACAGATGTGTTAAATGCAGCGAAACGCACGAAGTACCATCCATCAGACCCATTAACTCAGCAAAACAAAGTTAGCCGAATGCGAGAAGCATACGAGTATGGTGCATATGGTGTAGGTACGTTAGAAAACGTTAACATAATTCAATTTAACCTATGCCATAATTTAGTGCTTAGTAAGTGCTAATTTAGTGCTGAATGGAAAAATTTAGTGCTGCATGATTTTTTAAAAAAAATAAGGGTTTTGCTAGCTGAATGAGAAGTTAGCAAAACGTTTAATTTTTTTAAAAAATCATGCAGCACTAAATTTTTCCATTCAGCACTAAATTAGCACTTACTAACGTTTTCTAACGTACCTACACCATATGCACCATACTCGTATGCTATTTTCTCAAAAATTTATGCAGCACTAAATTTTTTTTTACAGCACTAAATTAGCACTAAATTATGGCATTGGTAAAATTTAATTTTGCTAAAAATTTTCATATATGCTTTGCTAGCTTCTCATGCAGCTAGCAAAATCAAAACACCACGATTTTCTCAAAAGTTCATGCAGCACTAAATTTTATTTACAGCACTAAATTAGCACTTAATAAGCACTAAATTATGGCATTGGCTAAATTTAATTCTGGTAAAAATTTTAATATATGCTTTGCTAGCTTCTCATTCAGCTAGCAAAAACCTTAATTTTTTCAAGAATTCGTGCAGCACTAAATTTTTTTTTACAGCAATAAATTAGAACTTAATAAGCACTAAATTATGGCATTATTTTCGTTGCATTCGGCTAACTTTGCTTTGCTGAGTTAATGGGTCTCCATCCATCCAGCGTCATATAAAGATTGTGAAAAATGTAAGGAACTACAGCAAAAAATGCGTGCCAAAAAACTAAGCTTAGCTCAAATTGGAACAAATAATATGATCTATTTCAATGTTTTTCAAAATAGTACTTCACGGGATAAAAATACCACTACCCAATTTACATAGATAAATTTTTATATTTTCATAATCATATTAATTTACAATTAAAAAAAGCAAGAACAAGCTTTTTTTTCATGTACAGAAAACTATTTTTTTTAAGAAACTCTAAGCCATGAGTTTAAGTCATATTGAATTAAACTTAGGTACGTACGGTTTAAAATATCTCCTTCCTATATGAAAAAAACTCGAATTTTCGAAAGAAAAATTTTTTATATCAAACTAAAATCTGTAAAATATAGCAAAAGTAAGTCGATGTGATAATTTTATCACGAATTTAATTAGAAATCTCATTGTGAAATGCTTTGAATTTAAAGAAAATAACTTTATTATGGCAGCGTATTATGTAAAAATATCTGTTAGTTATACGTTGGATGCCAAAATTTCATTTGTGTCAAATCAATAGCTTTGGAATTAGTGCTTTTCGAAAACATTGTAAAAAACTTTATGCGGACAATGCTAAAATTATTTTTTCAAAAACTGTGTGTAATAACTACATGTTTATATAAACAAAATAATTTTGCACAACAGGAGTTTCTAATCTGTATCTTTTTTCAAATCTACACTATTTTGTTTTTTTGTCTGTCTACATATATGTGTATGTGTATATTTTCAAATTTCGATTTGATATTATAATAAGACGTTGACAAATAAGCTTTATAATTTCTATGTAATAAGCTGTTACAAATTTCAACAACTGTTTACAATGGGTTAATATACTTGGAGAACAGCTTAAAGCCTAAACCAAAATAGACGTGACGAGTAAATTCGAGTATATGGAATCCAGCGTTGCCGGTTTGGCCTTTAAGGGCCAAATGGCCCGCTTCAGCTCACATTTGGCCCTTGACCCGGGCCAAGATTTTGTTCAGTCAACAGCCGATTCTGCGAACCGTGTTGCTCCACTTTTAAACAACTCTTAAGTAGCAGTTTGTTTTTTTATTAAACCCAGTACAATGCAAAATGCATCATTTTTATACCCTACACAGAGGGTATATTCACTTTGTCATTCCGTTTGTAACGCAAACAAGGGGGGGGGTGAGGGGGGCAGGTATGGAAAAGTATATATATTCTTGATCAGCGTCACCACCTGAGTCGATATAGCTATGTCTGTCTGTCTGCCTGTCTGCCTGTCTGCCTGTCTGCCTGTCTGCCTGTCTGCCTGTCTGCCTGTCTGCCTGTCTGCCTGTCTGCCTGTCTGCCTGTCTGCCTGTCTGCCTGTCTGCCTGTCTGCCTGTCTGCCTGTCTGCCTGTCTGCCTGTCTGCCTGTCTGCCTGTCTGCCTGTCTGCCTGTCTGCCTGTCTGCCTGTCTGCCTGTCTGCCTGTCTGCCTGTCTGTCTGTCTGTCTGTCTGTCTGTCTGTCTGTCTGTCTGTCTGTCTGTCTGTCTGTCTGTCTGTCTGTCTGTCTGTCTGTCTGTCTGTCTGTCTGTCTGTCTGTCTGTCTGTCTGTCTGTCTGTCTGTCTGTCTGTCTGTCTGTCTGTCTGTCTGTCTGTCTGTCTGTCTGTCTGTCTGTCTGTCTGTCTGTCTGTCTGTCTGTCTGTCTGTCTGTCTGTCTGTCTGTCTGTCTGTCTGTCTGTCTGTCTGTCTGTCTGTCTGTCTGTCTGTCTGTCTGTCTGTCTGTCTGTCTGTCTGTCTGTCTGTCTGTCTGTCTGTCTGTCTGTCTGTCTGTCTGTCTGTCTGTGTGGCTGTCTGTTGAAATCAGGTTTACGAAAAAACTAAGCAAGCTAACTTAATGAAATTTGGCACACAGGTCAAACCTTCTTGCAAGCTGCCAGCATATAAAAATTGGCGAAATCGGTTCACGGCCACGCCTTCCGCCCATACTCTATGTAAATATACCCAAGTCCATTTTGAAAAAAAGTTGCTGCGATTTTGATGAAACTTGGTGATTTGGTGAAGATGAGAACAAAATTAAGAATAGGCTAGGTTTGAAGTTTGCAAAGGCTCTTAAAGGGGCGTGGCATAGCCCTAAATTTTAACTTTTATAACGCCATAGCTCGTAAACCGTGCAAGATATTGTGATGAAATTTGGTACACGAATACAGATCTTATACATCTTGAATTGCGCATAAAGTGGGCGGAATTGTAAAAGTGGGCGTGGCACTTTTTAGTAATTGAAAATTTGGATTTCGTATAACTTCAAATTGGCACATAAGATTTTCATAAAAATTTTAGGGATGATACCACTGAAAGCAGTCGTCAATACAAGTTCATTCAATATTCAGGAAAATTTTGTTGAAGGGCGTGGCACAGCCTACAATATTTATAAACGTTATAAAAAGAGAACTAACAACGCAATCGCTATGAAATTTAATATGGCAGATATACTCGCTAAGAGGTGTCTTCTTGCAGAATTTTGGTACAATAGTGCCGGTGGGTGTGCACCTCCCATATGAACAATATACGTTTAATGCTATAGATAGTGTGCTATGAGAGAAACCTTCATAAAATTTTGTGTAGAGGTGTCGGTTACTATAAGCTTTGAAATTCAATGAAACTTGACAAGATTGCATCAGTGGGCGTGGCACCTCCCTCATTAACATAAAGTTGTAAGTGCTATTTTAAGTGAACTATTGGTGCAATTGATCTGAAATTTGAAGTAAGTGGTTTACTGGGTATTAGGTACATGTAAATCAAAAGCTTTTGAAATACCAACAGTGGGCGTGGCACCTCCCATACAATTAAAATACCTTAAGTGGCATAACTATCGAAATATATGAGCAATCATACTGAAATTTGGTGTAAGGTTTGTTTGTGGAAGGCTACTTTTGGATCAAAATCTGAGTGGATTGTACCAGTGGGTGTGTCACCGCACTAAATTTTAAGAATAATTACGGCACATATCGCAAACTATACAAGCTATTATGCTAAAATTTGGTTTGTGCATGTCAATCACAAATATCATTTATTGAAACAAAATTGGGCGGAATTAGAGAAGTGGGCGTGACATATTTCGTGCTTTTATTTCTATTCTAATTTTTTCAACATTTTTCATATTCTTTTGACATTTTCAGTTTTTTCCAACACTTTTCAACATTTTTAAACCTTTTTACATTATTTTCGACTTATTCAACCTACTGTACTGTATGAAATTAGAAAATAAATTAAGTTCCGTGGTGCTGAAATGCATGGGATTCATTTGCGAACATAACCTTCCGATAGAATTGATGGACCATCTTCCGGTTTTTATAAGAAACGTTTGCCCGGATTTAGAATTAGCAAAAGACCTTAAATTTGGAAGAATCAAATTAACCAATTTGTGAAAAGATATAATTGAGCCTTACTGCTCTGCACAAAAATTATTTAAAATTAAAATCTCAATAAATGTAGATGAGGCTACCGATAAAGCATTGCATAAATGAAAGTTACTACCATAATGATGAAACGATAAAATTGTAGACAAATTTTTGTACATTTTGGAAATCAGTTATTCATCAGGTCATGTCATTTTTTACCGTTATTGAAAATTACTTGGACAAGGTACAATTTTCATGCGACAATCTTATTGACTTCGGCCCAGTTGGGGCTAATCTAATGTAATTGGGCTTAACGAAGGCAATTGTGCTTAGTTTCAATAAAGAAAATTTAGCACCGATGTTCTCAATTTTGTCTGCAAAATGGCCCTATATAAAAGTATTTTTCTGGTGACGCTGATGAAACCAATGTTTCTAACCAAAATGAGCGTACTTATCTGACCGAAAGTGAACGAAACATTATGACGAGACGTGTTGCTACGTAAGTACCGACTAGTCATAACCGCTGCTTCGATTCGTTGGCTAGCGTTACATTTTGGGTTAAATGTCAAAACAGACATAACGAGTGCAAACATTCGCTTATTTGGTGTCGTCTCGTCGCTATTTTGGTTAAGGCTTTACATCCAAATTGAAAAGTTTGATGCGATTTTTCAATTTTCTTAAGATAGGGGCAACTTTAGCTGTTTTTGTGCATAGCACTGTCAATCATAATTTACTCCAAACACTTCTTATCAAATAATATAATGAAATCCAAGAATTCCATGAAATTTTAGTTTTAACAATAATTGAACATTATTTAATTCAACTTGCAGCCATTATCAAACACTGACATTCATGCAAATTTACAAATCGATCCATATACTTATTTTATGACTTTTTTCAACATTTTTTTGAAACGAGATAGATGCATATCTAAAAAAACTACGGTAAATAGAATAAAAAAAAAACAAGTTTTAAGAAAAATCTTTAAATAAATTATTTTTTATTGATTGAACTCCCAACATAACTTTCGAAAATATGAATTTTTTATTGAAGGCGCGCACCAGTCTAATTGTATGAATGTATCATGCACCAGTCTAATTATATGAATGGCATCATGATTCATAAAGTTTATGAATCATGGTTCATACAATGTGTTATGATTAATAAATACAATTAGACTGGTTCGAGGAGCCCTTAATAAAAAATTTATATTTTTCAAAAAATTTTTGGGAATTTCGATTTGAAAGCAGATACATCCTGAGGATTAATTAGAGAATATATACAATACAAAAATCAAAAAAAAAAAGTCGAAAATATTTTTAATTATTTTTAACATTTCATCCATTCGAATAAATACATTCGCGACGAACGACGGAAAATTCAGCTGTCGTTTTGTGTTTGCAAGAAATATGTATTGAAATATTTTGATTGTGACCTTTTTTTTGTGAGAACATACTTCTTATAAGGAATTCGTTGCAATTCATTTAATTTAAACTGACATTACAAACATAAATTAATAAATTAGCACAAGCTGATTAGAAATCCAAACACTGATCCGTCGAACGTGACGGTGAAATAAAATCAAGTCTAAGTCGACGGCCAGCAACTGGCGGTTTTTCTGTTGACCGTCAGCATTGTGATTAAGCTTTAACCATATAACCGTACAAAATGGGACAAAGCACGACTTCCTATCTGTGAATCATTTTTATGGATGAGACCCTACATTTAATGCAGTCGTGTTATGCCAGTTAAGGCCAAGCGTCCAAGATTCTGCGGAACAATCCTACAATAGCTATTGTTATCCTATATTTTAATAAGGTGGAACCATGTTTTAATACATTTTATTTCATTTGCACATTATATTGACCACGTTGAAGTTTACGCTATTTTTTTTTTCCACTTTGGCTTTTGAAAATGTTGTTTCGCCTGCCTTACTTGCAATTGAACAAACACAAAACCTGTGGAAATCATTTATAAAATGGCTGTTCCCCTATTTGAAAGAAAAAATTTAGCTGTAATAAATACCTCCAACTGCTGCAGTTTTCCCATTTATATTTTCGTTTGTAACAAACAATTCTATTAGTTTCTTTTCTGCTGATTTCTCGACAAAATTTAGTTTTCTTTTTAAGTTTTTGTTATATACAATATTTCTACACACATTTAAATTTATGTGTATTTATCTGTAAATGTTTTCGTACCAAAGTGTGACATAAAAATTATAATATTAAGGCTTCAAACTTTTTTTATGTTGAGTTTTTATTATATTATTTTGGTATGTGCTGATGACTTGTAGAAAAAAATCTTCCAATTCATTCATTTATTTAAACTAGAAACAACAATAACAACAACAATCACTTTTATCTATTCGATATCTTTCTCGCTCACTTTTCTTTTCGTAGACAGCATAAACGTATGCACTGTCTCTGTTGTTCCAATTAACTATGTATTTACTACGGCATACACATCGACCACGACGATATAAGTGTCAAACTGACAAACGGAACGTCATTCACTCAATGAGACTGTCAACTAGTCAGAGCGCCAGCGCGTACAAAGTCAATTCTGCGAACAAACAGACGCCAACGCACGGTGGAGCCAATTGCGAATCACACAAAGCGCAAAGCACACGAACACGCACGAAGCTGCAAAGGGCGAACGAAAGACTGTGTGTATGTATATGTAACAAGTTTATGTCGTATTTCTGAACATTGGGCGGCGGAAAAAGGTGGAAGAGACTGGCGAGCGCCAAGGCAGCGCACAAATTCCAAACTAAACAACGACAACGGAATAACGAAAAAACTGGTATACAAAAGCAACAACAAATATGTACAACGTAAAAACGTAACTGCGACGTAACAAAAAAAAAAAAACAACCAGCACTATTTTCTTTCACAAAAACAAAATATAAAAATAAATTTAATTAAAAAATTGCACTCGATTTGCGTAAATCGTTAAAAGAGTAATTAAGGTCTTTTTTCAAGCTTGTCTTTTTATTTGCTGTAGTTAACCTTTATTTTTCTTAAATTTTTTCGCAATTGAGATGAAGGAATTTTTCAGGCGTAGCAATTTTTTTTTTTTTTTTTTAACGATGATTCACTTGAAACGAGCGATAATTTTACCTAATTTATTAGTATTATATATTAATCTAGAATTTCACTAATTATTTAAATTCCTCTATTATCAATTACATTTAGATTTTCTTTTTTTGTCACCGTGGCTCTGCTATAGAGCACAAAAGTAAAACGAAAAAATCGTTTGCTTCGAAGAGAGCTTAACAAAAACTAACGAAGAATAAAAAAGTTTAACAGAATTGACTTCGTTCGGTTTGATTCGACTGGGTTCGGATAGTTCGTTCGTTGTTTATCTTTTCGTCACGGTTGCCACAAGTCAATTTTTTTTCGTAGACCAAAATTTAATACAAAATTTACCAATTTGCAAGAAATTATTATTTTTTTTTTCAAATAAACACCACACATTCAAACAAGCTTTTTGGAATAAAAAATGGGCGAAATCGGTTAACGGACACGCTTACCACCCATACTGTATATATATATGCCCAAACCTATTTCGAAAAAGTTGCAGCGATTTTGATGAAACTTGGGGACTTGGTGCACATGTGAAAAAAATGTAGATTGGCTAAATTACAAGTTTTTAAAGACTTATACAAGGGCGAGGCACCGTTCTAAACTTTAATTAATAAATATGTGATAAAATTTGATAAACGGATGCAGATCATATGTATATCTTGAATTTTACTTAAAATAGACAGAATTGGAAAAGTGGGCGTGACACTTTTCAACAATTAAAAAATTTTAATCTGTATCATTCGAAATTGACTCCTACGATTTTCATAATATTTTTATCAGTAATACAAGCTAAGTCAGTATACTGGAAAAGCTCGTGAATGGGTGTGACATAGCCTACAACATTTATAAAAGTTATAATAAGAGATCCAACAACGTTATCGTTCTGAAATTTAATATCGCAGTTTTTCTTGGTATAAGGTATCTTGCTAAAAAAAAGTGGGAGCAATAGTAGTTGTGGGCGTGGCACATCTCACACTAGCAAAAAACGTTACTTTTTGTGGTGTGCTATAAGAGTAATCTTCAGGAAATTTGGTGTAGAGGTGTTGGTAACTATAAACTTTGGAATTAAATGGAATTCGACAGGATTGTATAAGTGGGCGTGGCATCTCTCATATTAATAAAAAGTTGTAAGTGCTATTTTAAGTGACCTTTTGCAGCAATTGCTGCCTTTCATACAAGTTACATACTTAAGTGACATATCTTTCGAAATCGGAATTCGAAAAGTGGGGGGTCAACTTTTATTTTTTTTTCAACTTTTTTTACATTTTCGACATCTTTTCTACAATTTCAGGCTTATCCAACATTTTTAAACGTTGTTTTTTTTTACCCTTTCAACAGCTTCTAATTTTTTTTGAATATTTTTTTAAAATTTTAAGGGGAACTAGCGCTATATGAAATAAAAATAAATTTGTAAAAAAAGTGTCGGTCGGATCTAGTTTCGCAGATGGAATCATGAGAAGTAGCGGATAGACCTTTTATAAAAAACTGTATAAATTGGGAAAATGTATTATTAACTCATTTTTGTTTAGCTCAATTCTTTTGCTTTAAAGTCATGCATCATATGTGCCAATTTTTTTTATATTAACCCATTTTTTACAGAAAACCAAAAATATTTTCTGTGGAAACTGCTTACAACAGCTAAGTATTTGTTGAAAATTACAACAGCGACTTAAACAACAACAACAACGACTTAAACAACAACAACAACGACTTAAACAACAACAACAACGACTTAAACAACAACAACAACTATTATAACAACTATTACAACAGCATTACGGCAACTATTACTATATCTTCGCTAACGACAGCAATTTTACGTTAGTTGAACAGAATAGGGACGGGTTCGGGAAAGCGGCAACGATTACTCGCTGTCAAAAAAGACCTCGTCGGAAAATCGTTCGAATAAACACAATTGCGTCGAACAACGATCGTCGGAAAATTCAGCTGCCATTTTGTTTTCATTGACATTTCAGACGTAAATAAAAATATTGGCACAAGCTGATTGGAAATGATACACTGAACGTTCCCCGCCGACGATGAAAATAGAATTAAATCTAAATGGACGGGTAACCATCGGCAGGTTGTAAGCCGCAGTTCATTTTCATACGATCAAGTGTGTAATCTTTGCCGCTTTTCCGACCCCAACCCAATTCTGTGCAGATCAGTCTAAAATATATTCAACACCACCTGGTTCGCTAGCCATAGTTATTTTACATAATAGTAAGGGTAAGTGGGTGGACTTCGGCCGCTATTCAGGATTTACAACTCCCAAAAATCCAACAACGGCTTAGTGGCGGCCTTCGGCCACAGATCAATCTATAATATATCAAGCATTTGGTTCGCTAGCCACAATAATTTTACATGGGAGTGAAGGTAAGTGGGCGGCCTTCAACTGCGACTCAGTTGTTGTTGTAGTTGTCCGTAAATAATTTTCATAAGGAGTTTTCAAAAAAATTTTGTTAATTAATATTTTTAAATTATTGTAGAAAATAGGTTAATATAAAAAAACTTTGCAACAAGTCATACATCATTTTCAAGCAAATGAATTAAGCTTTATTGTGGTTCTAAAAGAATTATGAGTTAATAATACATTTTGTGGACAACCTAACGGTTTTTAGAGCAAAACAAGGTCAAAACTTTTCCAAAATCGTCATGTCTCGAAAATTATAAAGCAAATTTATGATATGTGAGTGCCGATTTGATGCCATATTTAATTACCTTTCATATGATACCAATGTTTTGGAAATTTATCCAGGGGTTCCCAACTTTTTATGAAATTGTGTTATTAAATGTATTTATAAAATGTTTCTCCAAATATCTCCGATATATCATTTTTTTATGTATTTTTCAATCAATCTTTAGAATGTATCTGCTTTCAAATTTAAATTCTAGATAAAATAGTTTATATACAATCAAAAAAAAGAAGGGGATTTTTCCTTTTGATGTATGTATTAACATATATCGACTCTAAATTACAGCGCAAACACGGAATTTTTTTTTTTGTTTTTGTTTTTGTAACTCGACGTTGCATTTAACCTTGCTTAGTTTAAGCCCACCATAAGCTTATTGCCGTCACTTCACGCTATTGAAATTTGTAGCGAAATCGAGCTTGATCATGGAAAATCATTGTACATTGTTCAAAGCTTTTTCTCCTTTACTGTATTGACTCTTACGAGATTTATACCAAAGTTCTAATTTTCATGAACATATTAAAATTTCTAATGAATTTAGTAGAAATTTCTGCTTAAGCTCTGAGTTCACCTCTCAAAAAAGGTTCTCATACGTCCTTGATTTCGACAACATGTTCCCTTGAAAACTCGTAAAGAATGAGTAGTACACATTTTATCTATTTCGTTTAAGTTCTTTTGATTTTTCTGCTCCGGGTAAATTATAAAAGATTTTTTCAAAGAGAAAAAAAAAATAAAGGCTTCTTCACTTTGCATCAACTAGATTATCTGTCACGTTTTTCATATTTTGCTCAAGTTTTTTCTCAGAATCCACATTTTTAGAAAAGAATAAATATACTAAGAATGTAGGCAGTTTCGAGTAAATAATTTTGGAAAAATCTGGAATCGAATATTTTTTATGTATGAGAAAAATCAATTTTTTAGTGGCATATAAATTTTATTTTATCGTGTGTATGTTGGCAACAGTTGATTCAAATTGAACTTGACCGAAATCACAAAACAGCAAATTTCATATGAGATGAAAATAATGTGTACAATATAAATAACATCACTTCTTTTCGTGTAAAAATGATTCTATATAATTTTTTTTTTCAAAACTATCTACATAAATGGTTTAAATTATGATTGTAAATTTATTTATTAATTTAAAAAAATATTTTAATTTTAGGAAAAGGGTTGAGTGGAAAATGAAAAAATAGAGAAAAAATTCAAAGTTTTGACTTTCGAAAAAATACTTTGTGCAATTTGTTTAAATACAAAGGAGGGGGCACAGTATGGCCCGATTTCCGCAATTTTAAAAATTCATAGCTGTTGCTTTTTACTGATTTGAAAAAACCTGTTGAGGTTAAAGGCCTCTTACAATCATGGATCTTACCGAGATCAGCAATACTACTGAAGACTGTAAGCGTTTATCCATAACAGTTTTGGATCGCGGCCTATATATTCCAACAACATAGTGGTGGTTTTCGGGCTATTTTCAGGTGAGGATTTGGAATCCGTGATTATTTTTTCCTTTTCTTTTTTTCTTAAAAAAAAATTGAAAATTGACCGGAAAACAATGGAAAAAACGAATTTTCTATTTTAAAAATTACGAAATCATGCGCCTTTTTTCACCACCACACTCGTGTGACATCAGTTTTCATGTAATTTTAATTTAAAAGAATACCGTGAACCTGCATACCATAATCTTATTTGACAACCAAATTAAATTATCTGCATTTTTCTTAATTACCAGTGATTCAAAAAAATTTTTTTTTAAGCAAATTTAATAGTTACAGGTACATGAAAGAAAAATTCTGGTGACAAGAGAGGACATAACATTAATATTTACTGGTGGCTCATAGAGCTTTAAAAATATAATTTTAAGATTCCTTTTTTGTTTTTTTTTTTTTTGTACACTGTCGATATATTTTAGATGACAAAAGTCTACTGGGGGTCCGGCCCCTACCGCTATTTCAACGATTTTTATGCAGTAGAAAACGATTATTATTTTATGAATGCCTTCTTTTGTACTGCTTTCAGTAATTCTTCCAATATCAGAGTAGCAAAATTGGAAAAAAAAGCAATTATTTTTTTCTTTTTTTACCCATGAATATAAAATTGATCAGTACCACAACAAAATAAAAGTTTTTAGTTCCAGTTATAAAAAAGTGATAATTAAGGCCTGTTTTCACAATGCCCGGTTAAACTTTACTGGGACTACAACTTGCAGATTTGTATAAGATTTAATGTTAAATTGCCGGTTAAGATCTATCTGGAAATTGTAAAAACGTACCTATGTACATTTTTTGAACACCACTATTACACGTGAGGAAATAATTATTTACTTAAATGAAACTCGACATCGCGTATCATTTGTTATTTATGTTTTGTAAATTTCAATTGATGACACACTCTTTTGTTGTTGTTTACACTTTTTCATGTAATTTCATTACCAGTCGATACTCTCCAAACTGCGTCGAACCGACTTTTGCCCGGAACCGACCCAACGAACGTAAACTAAACCAAGGACAGATCTATGGCTATATAGTGAAACCAATTTTTTGATTCTGTTTTGCCTGGATGTAAATGATAATTTACGTCTCTTGGCCGAGCACGCTGTTGTTGCAGTTGTTGTTGAAATTAAAAAGCAAAAAACAAATTAAATCCGCAACGCATAGAGCAGAGAGAATACATACCATGCAATCATTGCAGACACGCCATACAGATGGACAGAGGGAAAGGCAGCTGGTCGAACAGGCAGAAAACCTAGGTACAACACTCAATTCAATACGTACATAAAAACAAAACAACAACAAAAAACTATATTAAACTGCTGTCGACTACAAGTGAAAGGCTGACGACTACCTACCAACCCGCCTGAGTTGGTTTGGCTTGGCTGGTTTTTTGGTCGATTCGTGTGGAATTTTCTGCTGCTTGCCTGCTCGACTTGCGGCCTCTATGTGATATTTTGTTTTTTTCACAATGATTTCATGTTATTTTTGTGCTTATTTTTAATATTATTGAATTTTTGTTGTTGAAAAAATAAAAGCACAAAATTTGTAAACAACTATGTGAAATAGCAGCAAGACGACAGAGACAAAAAAAAGTTGCAAAAATATTACGTTTCCAAATTTTGCTGCTAATTTCACCATAAAACTTTGTAATTACGTTTATTTTTTATTAATAATTCGTTCGTTCGTCGTAGTGTTTGGTTTGTTGTGTTGTGTTTGCCGTAAAAACGACAATGACCTGAATATTTGAGATTTTTTTAGTTGTTGATTTTTTTGTCGGCCCTCATCATATGAGTGTTTTATTTTTCGTAGGTTCTTTTTCGATTCTTCTTTTTCATGTTTCTTCTTCGGAATGGAAAAAAAGGTAAAATGAATAGTCAAATTCTAAGCAAAAGATGACGTTAACGTTATGTTGTTTGGCACTTTGGCCTAAAAACCAAAACACAAAATGAGCAATGCATTTGACGTAAAATTTGCGGAAACTCAAAACTGCCAAACATAAACAAATTCGTCATTGCAAACTTAAGGCCAAAATCGGATTACTGTGAGTAATCAAAAAATTAAGTATAAAAAGCTTAAAAATTGAATTTAAATCTTAAAACCTTAGTAGCTTCAGGTTTTAAAACCGATTTTTAAAATTTCTATATGATCTACATTTTTATTAACAAATTAACAACGGGAATTAGCCCAGTAGCCCAATGGTTAACGTGTCCGCCTAGTAATCAGGTGGCCATGTTCGAACACCATTAGGCTTGTGCAAAATATATTAATTATCGATATTCGCTATATTCCTTCGATAGATATCGGCGATATTTTTTATTTTGATGTATCAAAATTTGGTTTTATATTTCGACTATAGAATTTCGATATTTTTGTTTAAAATAGCTCCGCATCCAATTGAAAAACACTCCTGTAATCCTAGCCTAACAAGGTAATTATCTAACGAAAGTTGCTTGTGGCAACCTTGGGGCATAGTGGTAACAAAAAATCACAGGGAAAGCTGTATCTAAGGAAGCAATTTAGCAAATTTCGGAGTGCGATTGGGCTGTTTCGGCAAATGAGGGAAGTGGAAAATAAGTCGGGAATATTTTGTAGTAGTTGACAAGATATTGTGGAAAGAAAAAAAAGCAAAGAAAACGACATTTGGAAAATATTATTGAGGAGAAAAACGAAAAAGCTAATGAAGTACTGGAAACTGAAAACAACTACGGTCAAATTGATCAAAACTCTCTTAGATTAAGATCCAAAATATTCGAAATACCAGACGGTGTTTGGGATTTCTCCACAAATGGGCTTGGTGTACGTTTTCATGCTGTACGTTAGTGAAGATATCGCTAATGGGTTGGGTAACATAAATTGGCGAATGTGAGTTAAAGTAAATCATTTTTTTTTTTAAATAAATAAATTGAATTTATTGCGTCTCGCACGGAACTTAACTTTTAAACTTACAAATCGGGACGTCGACGCTGCACTGAGACCTCAACTCATAGGGTCCGTCACGACTGTAGAGCCAAAGTAAATATAAAACAAACAGCTTAGATGAAATTCATGAATTTGTATGAAATGCGACCGAATGGCAACGCATGCTTTCATGCAATGGATGAAATTGGGCCACTATTTGACGTACGTTGTTGTTCATATTGTGTAATTAATTTTTTTTAACCTTTGAACTTTTAGAAATACAAACAAAACAAAAACTTAATAAAACAAGGATACACATTTTATTGAAGCTACGTTTTCATTAGGTCGTCTACTTTCGTAACAGTCTGTAGTTTTCTTTGACACAACGAACTCTATGGGTTGTAGCCCTTTAATATATTGTACTCTTAGTGAAAGTGAATGAAAGCCTTGGTCATTGCTCTTTTTAATTAAAAAATTATATTTGTTACCTTTATCGATTTCCATCTGCGCACAACAAAGCTGTTGATGTTATTGGACCAACC
Source organism: Meiosimyza decipiens (assembly GCA_963680825.1). Taxonomy (NCBI): domain Eukaryota; kingdom Metazoa; phylum Arthropoda; class Insecta; order Diptera; family Lauxaniidae; genus Meiosimyza; species Meiosimyza decipiens. Next base: position 39,465,168 of record OY804258.1, read on the forward strand.
TTTGCATTTCATTAGTAAGCTTTTATTGTTCTTTCAGGAACGAAATTGATATATTTTTATATTGTGCTAAAACTGTATTGCATGTTGTTTCTGATTCTGCGAAATATGTACTAATATGCAATTGATGCAATTTTTTATTTATCCGACACTGAATATTTTCTGAAACTATGAAAACTTTATCTTTTTTTAATTCTAAGCAATATTTTTATAAACAAAAAACAAGGTGAACCACACATTTCACTATAACTACATAACTGTACAAAGTTCAAAAATAGCTGCCACGTACTATAGTCGATGAAAAAGGACTTAAACGATAAATGCAGCTTCAACTAACTCTAGAAATATTTGCGGAAAAGACCTGGGCTATAAGAAACGCATGCTCACTCATACTACCGGTGAAAAACCACATTCTTGGAATATTTGTGGAAGTGAATTTCGGTATTCAAGTAATCTGATATTGCACAAACGTTATCATACTCGAGATGAACAGTGCCTGCAATCGGTGGTGGTGGGAATCACCGATGTTTTGCCAGCACATAACGTTGAATAAAATCATATCATTCATTGAAAAGAAAATGATTTTCAAAGAAGTCAACAGTTTTACATTGTTCAAGCTAACAACTTTTTTTATGTACATTTTCCGCTTCTCGGCCATAGAATTAAAAAATATATAATTAAAAGTGTAGTGTGGTGTGGGATGTTTTTTGGAAAAAATAAAAATTTTCATTCTAACGACTGAAATTTTGTAGCATTTTTTGCAATTTTGTCCCAGAAAATCTGATTTAAAAATTCTAATTAAAACCTACGTCAACGGCATTCATTCCATTGTCCGTCCATGTTTGTTTACATCTTTTTGTTTTTTCATTTTCACATATATATTACCAAAATTTTTCCACAATAACTGGTGTCGCTGTTATCCCGCTAATTTTTTATTATAATTTACACTTTATATATTAAATTGGAAAAACAAATTTTATAAAATTTGTGAATTTTGTCAAATTGAAACAAAAGTAAAAAAACAAAGAATCTTCAACAAAGAATTATTCTCTCGTTCCAAGTCTGCGTTCTTTAGGGGTTGCCATTTACTTTTTTTTAACTACTTAATTTGTTTTATCGTGATTTAATTGAAAAAGTTTATAGAGTTTTGAACTTTGCAATGAATGCATCTACACAAAACAATAAATAATTCGAACTACAACATTCATTCACTTAACTAAACCGTACAAAGTTTAAAAATAAACTGAAAAAAATATGATTGCGCATTCCGAACGTCCCAAATTTCACTCTTACAAGCAATTACGTGTGCGTTCTTTACGGTTGCATTTCTTTATTGTTATGATACGAAATTCATAAGTTCCACCAGGTACGTTTTTTGTAACTACTTAATTTTTTTAACGTGATTTGATAGTTGCATGAAAGTTTATAGGACTTTGAACCTTGCAATTGTATTCTTACTTTGGACAAGTTAAAAACAATTATATTATTAGCGCGTGAACTATATTTTCAACAGCATTAATACCATAGACTAATATAGACCGGAAACGTTTTTCGGCGGGAAAATCACTTTTTGTTAGTGTGAGTGAAAATTGAAGTTCACACTTGTGCGGTAAGTTCGCTCGTGTGAGTGTCACTTTGTGAATATTTTTTCATAAATTAAAGAATTTATAAGACTGCAAAGGATTTATATAAAAAAAATCATAAAAAAATGTTTAAGAAAACGTTGGCACTTACATTATGCATCAATTTTTGATGAATTAAAAGAAAAATCAAGTGAATTGCTTTCAAGCTGTCAAATATTTAAAGCAATTATTCCGCATTCAGATACTGCATTAACCAATAATTATATAATTTTGTTTTTATTAATACTTAGTTATTTTTGAATATGTCTAAGGTTTTAAATGTATAAAATATTACATTATCATATAATTGGAATCTTCAATTCAATTACTTTTTTCACAGGATATTAGTATATAATTATTACCAAAGGCATTATTTAGTACTATATTTTGCAACTCCACGGCAGCACTAAATGAACAATAAGTTCGAGACTCACGACACGTCACAAAAAATTGTTATACATGCAAAGGCGTTTCCTTGTTATCGATCATTATTATCATTAACCGAACGCATCATGCAGTATGCACAACGTTTTAGGCTAAATTCACACAAGCGGTTTTCCAACGCACGTTATTCATCAAACGTTAGTTATACGTAGCAAAGCAAAATTGAAAGCTGTTAAAGCTACTAAATTTTCTCACCTCGTGCTTAAATACATAAAGCCAAAAAAAAAGAAACAAAAAAATGTTTGGTGCATATTCAACGACATCGACATGCTTCCAATGGGTTTGCCCATGCGTAGGTACAGCAGTGGTCCGGACATGCTCTTGCTGATGGCGGATTGGTCAATACTAATAAATGTCTTAGGTTTTTCATCCACCGATGTCATTGAACGATAGTCCAGTTGGGGTTGGTGCTGTTGTTTGAAGTCTTTGTTTAGTTTTGTAGAAGATGATGTGCCTTCAGATGAGAGTGACCACAAAAAAGTACCAATTGATGAGCCGTCTTGAGAATACTTCCGAAATTACGTTATGAAATGAAATACGTAATGCAAAAACGGATTTATTAATTTTTATAATTTAACTAAATTTATTTATACTTAGCTTTTTAATCAAGTTATTTCCCGTAGCTATTTTTTGCTTAAATTTTTTATTCGCCAACTCAAAGTACTATTTTTTTTTTTTAATGTCAAATTTTCGACCTATCTATGGTGTAAGCCAGAGCTTAAGGCGGCAGTTGGCAGTTTATCAAAGCGAAAATCATGTATGTATTTGGAGCAGAGGCCAGTCAAAGCGAAGGTGCAGCATATAGTCACGAACAAATTTAACTTGAATTCTATGTTTCACAAGTTCGCGTGTACTATGTTGCCATACTAAAACTTAAAGATTTTTTTGAAATAAAATTAATATGAGTTATTCTTTGGGCAAGTATACCCACTTAAAAAATATCTTTTAATCATAATAATAAATACATAACACCGCGACCACAATAACGCGTTTGTAAAAAACTTAAACTTACTTGGATAAAACTCCATCTTAGATTGAATTCGCACGAGCGTTTTAGTATAACTCTAGTGTTAATAAGGCCAACTTGCATTCCAACGCGCATTGAAAAAGCATGCGCTAATGGCACTGGCTCACTGCATATAATTTTGTGTACTGCTGAAACGAGCGTTAGCTCCTTTGAACTGAGTCTAAAGACATTAACTTGAAAGTAAACAAATATATGCAAACATAAGACGTAAAAATTTTAAAATTTATAATTCGAATTTATCTATGTTATCTCATTACTGTGTAATTAATCAGCAAATGTAATACTAAAAGGACACTAAAGAGGAGTGTTGCCAACTTCGACATTTGATATTTAAACGGCGATATGAATTAGAGGTATGCATGAGTGCACTCGAAACATTCAGCATATAAACTTCCGAATGCAATAAACTTCCAGTGCTTGAACTTGTAGATTTTATTTGCGATTTATTTGCAAGTGCAGCACTCACCTCTTCTTTTGGTATTCACTGGCTTTACCGCAAGGTGTGGTGGCCTGCGTTGGAGAAGGTCAAGTCCTACGAACTATTGTACAAGGTTTAAAGGGCCGCTTCAAATGAGTCAATGCGGTGACGATGAATATTTCTTGTCGTATCAATGAAAATGAATCGTACAAACAAGCAAGGATATAAGGACTGTCCCAGAAAAAACTTACGTTTTTTTATATTTTTTGTATTATGCTCTACCTGATAATCTTATAGGTCTAAAAAGACACAATATTTATTCAATATAAAGTGACGTTTAATATGATGTAGAACACTTGAAGATAACACTTTTAACGACAAAGATGTCTAGCAAGCAACAAAAAGTCCGCAAACTGATTTTGTCCACATACCTGCAAAATCCAGAATTAAAATATTCAGCTATAGCAAAAATAGTGGGTGCATCAGAAAAAACAGTCTTTGCGGTTATTTTTAATTATAAGAAGGGTCTACCTGTTTCACGAAAAAGGTTCAGGCAGAAAACCAGAATTTTTTTACCTAAAGGTAGCGACGAAGGTGAAGCGCCTTTTTAAGCAAAATCTCAACACATCAGTGCGAGATATGGCGGCTAGAGCAGGAACATCAAAATCTACTGTACAAAAGATCAAAAAGAAAATTAAGCTAAAGACATAGAGTTCAAAAAGTACCAGACCGTTCTGATAAAAAGCAGATGCGAGCCCGAAAATTGTATGAAAGGTACGTGACTAAATTTGATTGCTGTGTTATGGACGACGAAACTTACGTCAAAACAGATTTTAAGCAGCTACCTGGGCACGAATATTATACATAACCGAAAAAGGGGCATGAGCCTATTAAATTCAAAGAAAAAAAATTTCGATATTTCCGAAGCAATATTGGTTTGGCAGGCCTATGCACCTGTGGTCTCAGAAGCAAATTTTTTGTTACGCAAGGCGCAATCAATTCCAAAGTTTATGTAGACGAGTGCCTCGAAAAACGTCTTCTACCATTTATTCGTGCACATGAGGGTACCGCGATGATCAAGCCAGATTCAGCAACCTTTCATTACTCTAAAGCTACGATGGAATGTAATGCAAGTAAAAAGATCAATTTTGTTCCAAAAATAGCAAATCCGCGCACCTGCACAGAGCTTCGCCCAATTGAAAGATATTGGGCTCTTATGAAAAGAGATCTTTGAAAGAGTGGTAAGACTGCAAAAAGTTTACAAGACTTCAGACATAAGTGGAAAAGATCGTACCGTACTGTCGATGAAACAACTGTGCAAAATTTAATGAAGGGCCTTACGAAAAAAGCAAAAATTTTTATAGAAAGAAAAAAATTGTTACTTAGTTTTTAGTTATTTATATTCTGAACACTAGCCATTATTGATAAAAAACGAAAAAAGACCAAAAAAATTACTGAGTATTTTTTTATAACTTAAAAGCAAAACGTAGGTTTTTTCTGGGATAGTCCTTATATGCAGTGTACAAGAAATTGCAGTTCATCGTGTGACTAGTCTTATCAATAAGACTCTGCAATTCACAACCTATTTCATCGAGAGCTCTTTAAATAAATCCTTTAAACCTCTAGAAATTTCCTAAAATATTATTTTATTATATAAAAATCATCGCCAGCAAAAATGTGAAATCAAATACATATGTGCAATAAATGACAAAACAAAGTTTGTTATTTTTCGTTTATTTTCCTCCAAAACCACCCATTAAATTACCCAAACCGCCCAAGCCTCCAGCGGCACCTTGTTGTAATTGTCGCATCATGTTCTGCAAACCACCCACGCCACCCATTTGTTGCAACATACGAGGATCTATCATTTTAGCCATTTGCTGATTAAGCCTGGCCATTTGAGTTGGGTTAACATTCTTGGTCATATCGCCCTGCTTGAAGAGACCCTTTACACCGCCCATCTTCTTTACAACTGCCGCGAATTTCGTATAGTGCGAAATGAGCTCCTTAACCTCACGTTCAATAACTCCAGCACCATGTGCAACACGCATGCAGCGGGTCGGTTGCTTGCTAAATAGCTTAGCACCATCACGATTATCCAACTCACCGTCAGACATACTGTCCATCATGGTCATCATACGCTTAATACGCGCCATCGATTCCTGTTCTCCGCCTTTTGTCATAAAGTCCTGCGAAAATCCAGGTATCATTCCCATAATCTGCGAAAAAGGACCCATTTTCATGATGTTCTGGAACTGTTCATACATATCGCGTATTGTAAACTGTCCATGTTTAATTTTTTCTAGTAGTTCCTCATTGCCATCCAACTTAAGCTCGTTAACCTATAAAGAAAGAACAAAATAAAATAAAAATATAAATAAGGAACTTGTTTTTTGGCCAAAGGTTTAATGGTTAATGTCTTCTTGGAAAGCTAATATTTTTCAAAGATGTGATGGTATCGCAAAGGTGATAGTTAATAGTTGATTATAGACTATCCATGTAAAGTTAGTATCAACTTGATAGCTTCCCAACGAGAAACGAAAGCACGTTCAAAGCGCTTCGGATGTGCTTCAAGGGAAGCAAAAGCTGCTTCAAATGCGCTTCTCACTGCATATCTTTTTTAACATAGCATGTCATTGTGGAGATCCACATCTTTGGAAGCACATGAAATGCGCTTCTTTTAATGCTAGGTATAAGCACATCTTTGGAAGCACATTAAATATGCTACCTTGGATGTTGAGTAGAAGCACATTGAGCTTAAATGAAATACAAAAAATCAACTAAATTTATTATTTGTATCCAACCAGATTCGAACTTAGTCCTCCTGAGCTAGGCCAGCGTTCTGTGATGCGCACGTCTTAACCAACTGAGCTACTCATACTATTAATATATTGAGAATGAAACTTATTAGTTTTCTGTAAAATTAAAAATTTGAGTTTTTGATTTCTATAGTTGCCACTTGATAATTCAAATATACTTTTAGCAAGCTCATAAGATACTTGGGTGATGTCGTTAGACTGCGCATGTAACAGCACTGAATGCCTAGGTTCAAACCCCAGTGGATGCGGAATAAAGGTATTATTTTTAATTAAATAGAACATGAATTAAATGCTTCCGAAGAAGCACATTCGACGCCCTACCCTTGGAAGCTGCTTCCAGATTTTCCGATGGATTTTTGATGATATTTTTCATGTGACAGCTATTAAGATGTTGTTTTCATAAATTTGTGTCTTTTCTTATCTATAACCTATACTATTTATACAAAATTACTTATATGAAAATGATTTGTAACACTTTGGCGCTAAACATACTGAACCGATTTTAATAATCTCTTTTTTAAAACACTACATTTGTGCTATAGAAGGTTATGGCATACTTATTTTCTTTATTTTTCAAAGTTAAATTTCTTTTTTGTAGCATTAAGTTTTTGCTTAACCTTACACAAACGTTGACATTGTTTTTTCGTTTTTCTTTTTACTAATTTATACCGTTTGTATTTGAGTTCGAAGTTCAAAGAAAAAACTCTCTTTCAACTGTTTTTTTTTTGTTACTTTTGAAGAGAGAATATAGAATGAGCTGTTAAGAGAGTAAGTGATGAAAAACAACAACCGGACGTGCGCGTGCGACGCTGTGGGTACCACTAGTTCTACTATGACAAAATACATGTAAGTGAAAATCATAAAGTTCCAGCAGTTCATGGAGAAAACATGCACGATATGATATACGAATCATAATGCAATCATATGCATAAGCAAATTATCAAAATTACAGTGAAGAATAAAATAGTGTGAATTATGTATATACATGTAAAACAACAGACAGCTTGGTCAAATGGACAGTGGTAGTGAGCAATTTAAATTTTGTCGCTTACCACGTTGTTCAATTCTTATTTATAAGAAATTATACTGTTTTTTACTTTAAAAAGTTTGTGACGTACAGACATTCTAAAGTTAAGCCATTTAAATTGAATTTTACCAATTGAAATCTTCAATTATACTCCGGGAGGTAGCGTTGCATTTTTCTTAGTCATTTCTTCGAGCTTCATTTTTTTGCAATTGATAATTTAATGACTGATAATCGAAATAAGCGTGTCGCCAGAACCGAGCCAAAAAAAACATGTTGATCTATAACTCGGAAATCAAGCCATAAGTAGAAAAATATATATGAAAACCAATGTTGTAGAGATGAAAGCACATTGATTTCAGACTCGAAAAATTTCCGTATGACAAGATTTGACGCCTTACTTTTAGATAAGTATGGGAATGATGTGTGATCTAATATGTCGCAATGGTTTGGGAGAGTAAAAGGAGTGTGCTTGCAATTCTTATGTGGAACATTTACTATTACTACTTATGTGGAACATTTACTATTAGTCATTATGTTGGCCAGAACAGGAGGATTGAAATTTATTACATTAACGCCACAACAGAAGAGAGTAAAGTCACGAATCGTCACTATAACCTTTTTTTAACCCCTACCCCCCGGTAGGGGTTAAAAAAAAAGGTTTTTTCGGTCACGTAGTTTATGGATGGCCCCTTACACTAGTCACTAGTCTTCAATCATGTTGATCAATAAAATATGTATACTATATAGATTTTAAGTGCGGAAATACCTCATTCATATTTTTTGACCTTCAAAATCAATTACATCACAGCAGTTCTACATAAAAGTTCGGGTAAGTGGGTATGTCCAACACCTGTGATAGCGTATCATACTATAAATAAAGAACCGAGGCCGAAGGCCTCCTCGATACCGCTGTTGGACATATTGGAGAATGTAAATCCTGAGTGGCGACCGAGGACCGACCACTTACCCTAACTTTTATGTAGGATTTCTGTGGCTAGCGAAGCCATTATTGGATATACTACAGGTTGCAAGCGATTTTCAAGCAAAAAAAGATGGAGGCCTTTTCGCGCCCAACATTCCTTGATTAATATGAACTCTACAACATACTAAAATTAAAAAATCGGAGAGTTCCCCTAAACTATGTGTTACGAAAAATCTCCAAACTTGGAATATACCTTACGAAAAACGTGAAACACGTGAAAAATTGAATAATTTCTTTTTCACCAAAAGAGCAGAACACAAACAAAATATCTTTTTTCAGAAAACGAAGTTTTAAAAATAACAAGATAGTCCAGTATTCGAAAATATATGTTTTTGACTACCTTTGTAATGGATGCTTATGACCTTTCATACATTTTTTAAAGATTATGCAAACGCAAAACTTCACGTGAGTATCAATTTATACTGCATAGTGAAATTTTTTTGAATTGTAGTCAGGTTTAATGGACATTTTGGGTCAATCACCGTGTTATATAAATTAAATGCTTCAATATATTTTAGACAAATTTAAACATTCAATTGCAGACCTTGTCGATTAATCCTTCGATGTCGCCCATTCCCAACAGCTTGCTAATGAAAGGCTTTGTTTTAAAAGGCTCCATATCATCAATATGTTCTCCTGTACCAATAAAAATAATAGGGGAGTTTGTAGCAGCAACGGCTGACAAGGCTCCACCACCTTTAGCGTGACCATCCAACTTTGTAATGATAACCGACCCTATGTCAACTTTGTCTTTAAAAGCTTTTGCTTGGGCCTCACAAGCTTGTCCGATAGTGGCGTCCATTACAAAAATAATGTTATCGGGATTAACGGCATTGGCAACTGCTAACATTTCTTCAAACAACGATTCCTCCTGCTTATGACGGCCACTAGTATCCACGATTATCATTTCAAAACCTTCGCGCTTGAACATGTCTACACCCTCTTGTGCAATAACGACAGGGTCTATTTCTGTATAACTACCATAAAACGGAATACGCGCTTTAGTGGCATTTTGTTTCACTTGATCATAGGCCCCTGCGCGAAATGTGTCCGCACACACAATACAAGACTTCCAGTTACGCTTTTGATAATGGTATGCCAATTTCGTGCAGGTAGTAGTTTTTCCAGAACCCTGCAGTCCGACAAACATGACCACATTAGGACGACCTTTCACTGGTTGATACGGTTTTACACCTGGGTCAACCAATTTTATAAGTTCCTTAAACACCGCTGACTGAATCATACGCCGTTTGTTTAGGCCGCCAGCCATTTCGTCAAAGTCGATCACAGCGCGCACATTTTCACGTAATTGCTTGACCAAACGAATGTTTACGTCTGCCTCCAAAAGCGCTGCGCATATTTCCTTCAGCATAGAGTTCAAAGCCTCTTCATTTATAACGGTGGCTTTGCTGAGAGAATGCAATGCTGTAGTAATTTTGCGGCCTAAGTCGGCTAAAACCATTTTGCTTTTTTAATTTTACTAGTCTAAAAGCAAATATATAAATCCTTGTGCAAAAAGAAGCTAAAGTAACATTTTAAGCCAATTGACACGTCGTGTCGTCAGCCTGTTCCGAAGGTGTACTGTTGCGTTAGCGTTGGAAAACAGTTTTATTTTTTTTCCCTCAAAAATTTGACATTTTTGAAATTTTTCCCCAAAAACTTTTCATACAAACACAGTACCTTTACGACTTTACGGCAAGAGGTTAAGAAAAATGAAAAATAAGTGTCGCTCAGATCACTAGTTTCGGAGATATAGCATTCGTAAGATCCGGATATAGATTTTGTAAAGACGATTTACAAGCAGGAATCTCTGTGTGGATACCAAAAATATGGGTAAAACTCTACCCCATTTAGCGTTCGCGAGTGCCGGCCTTGGGGATTTGCCTTCCTTGGCGAATCGTGCACCTCTCAATAATTTTTTAAGACGATATTACTTTCAAGTTTTTAAGTTTAAAAAATGTTTTGTAATATTTAACACCGCATGTACTGAACGATTTCTTTACAATTTTTAGTAAACAACGTATATTTATTTATCTAGTCTGAAAATGTGCATGATTGAATAATATAGGTCACTGCGAAAAACAAATGCTGCTTCTACCAAACGTACACATAATGTTATATCGTACTACTTTTTTTTTTTGTTTTTTGCTTTGAATATCAATTTTGACACTTAGGCTTTCACCACTTTCATATGCACTTCACAGCTTGCGGAAAACCTATATCATTCAATCATGATAATGTGCAAGCGATGGAGTAAACAATGAAAGTCGTGTTTCACTAAAAACTATCGAGGTTAACGATTATGTTTAGTTTTTCCCTAGCTCTAATGGATTAATATATAAAATTGTTTAAAACTCAATGCATGGGACGTGTACTGGCAGTCTGAACTAATCAATCACTATACACAATCAAGCACATCTTTGGTTTTTTTATTTTTGTTTCAATTTGACAATTCCTTTTTTTTTTGTTTTCCCCATGGTGCAATAACCAAGTTGGAGTAATTAAGGAGGGCAATACGTAATGAAGTCGAAGCCATTTTTAGAGCGCGAGAGTAGATCACCTATTTGCTTTAACGTTGACATTCTTGACATATCAATTGCCCGTTCAGCAAAGTTAAGCGCTTTAGGGAATTGAAGCGCTTAAGCATAAAACTCTTCAAATATCTCTGAAGATGTGCTGAAAATGTTGCAAACTACCTTATTTTTGAGAAATTTAGACTGTTGTTGTTATTTAATAACAAAAAACACATATTGCTGTCGGATTCAAACACGCTGCACTATTTTGCGTAGTTTTTTGTTCACATCAGAATTTTAATAATAATAATAATAGAGTTTAGCTACTACAGCTATTAGCTTTCTTAGCTTGAAGCTTTAAATCAAGTAAAAAGCTTTTAAATAAATAATGAAGATGGAAAAAATTATACATGCAATTAATTTGATATTTTTTTTATAACTTTTTCTTAGCTTTATCACACTTTCTCAACATACCCACTCAGACCATGTGATATAGATATTAAAATAATTATATGTGTAATTTTACATGGTCCAAGGCGTAAATGTTAGAAAAAATTTACCCTTTTAATCACTAAAAACTTACTGAAAGTGATTCAAAAATGTTGAAGTTGCTGAACGGTCCCAATAATCAAAACAACGAAGTATCAAAAATATAACGAAACAATAAAATCGAATTGTGATAAATGTCAATGTGAGTCTATTAATGGCCAATACCCAGAAAATTTTGAGAGAAGTTTCATAATTACTCCACCTTGGTTATTGCACCATGGTTTTCCCAATTTATTTGAAATTATGAAAAAAATTAGCGGGAATCGCAACGACACCATTTCTAATCAATATTGTGGAAAAATTTTGATTGTAAATTTTGATTTGAATGTAAAAATGTAAACAAACTCGGACGGACAAATTCAGAATTCCACAATTTGGAACAAATGCCGTTGACTGATTTTCCATTACGTTACGTAGTTTTAATATGGGACAAAATTGCAAAAAAATGCAAAATTTTCAGTTTGAAAGGCACTGTCAGGTTAACGATTACAGCAAACATCGACATTTTAGTTTTTCCCAGCTCTAATTATATTCATAATTAATTGTTTAAAACTCAATGCAGCAAATATGATTTCGAAGCTCATTTTAAATAGTTTTTCAACTCAAAGTAGTATTATTTTGCGGAAATATTTGTCGACTTCGCGTCCTTTGCAAAACATAAAATCTTACACACCGAATAAATTGGAAAAACGGTTTTTGGTTTGGTGTGGGAAGTACAAGTCCATTAATGAGATTCCACACCATGTCAGGTAAAGATTGATAAAGCAAATTTATATAACATTCATCTTGAAATAAGTATTCCAGGAAAGGCAATTTTGTGTAGTTGAACATTTTTTTCCAAGCAATGTAAATTGTGTACATATATTGTGTTACGTCAATTTTTTAACTCTATCTACACTATCATTCCGTTGGTAACGAATAGAAGAAGGCGCAACAGGTATTGAATAGTACATATATTATTCTGTCTGTCTTTCTTTCTGTGGAAATCACGATTACGGGAAAACCAAGCAAAATGGCACACAGGCTAATCTGCAAACTAGCTTATTGAAAATGAGCTCGGATCTAGTTTCGGAGACAGCAGAGTTCGGGGCTTAAGTTTACTTTAGCTGACATTCTCCAATTTATTTTCTTTTCTTAGGGGTAAAAGGGGGTCAAAAATAAATAAAAATTATGAAAAAAAAACGGGCCGCTCGGATCTAGTTTGGAAGATATAGCCATCGGAAGTTCCGGATATAGCTTTTGTAAAAATGATCATAAGTTGGGAACCCTGCATAGATATCAAAAATTTTGGTGTCATAAGAAAGATAATTTAATGGCCTTCAATAATGGTGAGAAAAGTTTTGAAATTTAACCTATAATTTTGGAGATATGACGATTTTTCTGATATTTGGACCAACTTTTTTTTAAAAAAACCTTTTTTTTCCCTAAAAATGTCTTAATGACCCATGAGTTTTTTAGCATATTAAAAAAGCCTGGTTCGTTCCCTTTAAAATGGTATATAGTTCGTTGTAAATTTTTTATTATTTACCCCTTTTTTTACCGGAAAACAAAAAATATCATTCAATAAATTCTTATGGAAAGTATGTATTTGTGGACAAAAACAATAAAAATCCAACAACAACAACTACAACAACAACTATTATTATTATTATAAGGCTATTATCATTGTAAAACTTAAAAATTTTTATTAAAAATCGCGCGCGCTCTTTTTTTTATTAAAACCTTCAATTTAAAATAATTATTAATTCATGAAACAAAATAATAAATAATTCTTATATAAAATTACTGTGACTAGCAAAATAGGTGTTGGATATATTATAGACTGATCCGCGGCCGAAGGCCGCCTCGAAGCCGGTGTTGGATTTTGGGAGTTTTAAATCCTGAGCTGCGGCCACAGGCCGCCCACTTACCCCTTCTGTTAAACAAAATAACTGGCTAGCTAAGCTGGTTTTTGATATGCTCTAAGGTATAAATGATTGAAATATGCTAAAAAGATTATAGGAAAAGTTTTAAAAAAAAAAAATTGGTCAAAATTTCAAAAAAGTCGTCATATTTACAAAATTATAGGTTAAATTTCAAAACTTTACTCACCATTGTTGCTGTTGTTGTTGGATTTTTATTGTTTTTGTCCACAAATACATAGTTTCCATAAGAATTCATTGAATAATATTTTTTGTTTTCCGGTAAAAAAAGGGGTAAATAATAAAAAATTTACAGCGAACTATATACCATTTTAAAGGGAACGAACCAGGCTCTCTTAATATGCTAAAAAACTCATAGGTCATTAAGACATTTTTAGGGAAAAAAAAGGTTTTTTTAAAAAAAAGTTGGTCCAAATTTCAGAAAAGTCATATCTCCAAAATTATAGGTTAAATTTCAAAACTTTTCTCACCATTATTGAAGGCCATTAAATTATCTTTCTTATGACACCAAAATTTTTGATATCCATGCAGGGGTTCCCAACTTATGATCATTTTTACAAAAGCTATATCCGGAACTTCCGATGGCTATATCTTCCAAACTAGATCCGAGCGGCCCGTTTTTTTTTCATAATTTTTATTTATTTTTGACCCCCTTTTACCCCTAAGAAAAGAAAATAAATTGGAGAATGTCAGCTAAAGTAAACCTGTTCCGAGTTCGGGGTATAGCTTATATAAAATTAATTGAAATTGCGAACATTTGCATTGATATCCAAAATAAAAATTCGTAAGAGATTTTAATAATTTCAATAATAATAGTTGATCAGCAGGTACACTTTTACAAGACTGTTTGTTAACAAACTAAAAACACCAACTCTGAAATATAGACACATATATATGTACATACATCTTTCGATTCCATCAATACACAATTGAATTAGATAAAGTTACAGAACTTTGTAAATTACCTGAATCAATATTTAATTGGAACTCGGGGTTAAGTGAAAAGATCATATGTTCGCGGTGCTCACCAGGCTCTGTATATAGATTCTCTGGTGTTATTAGAACATTTCCGAGTGACTGCTCCTGTTAGTCAACATTCATAACTTTTTGCCTCGACATAATAATGTAGGAACCATCCGAGATTCATGCAAAGACTAGTGGTTGCCTCGGCATCACACGCGCCCGCCATTTAGGTTTTTCATAATGAAATTACTCACTTAACATCACATTTTATATTCTATGTTCAAATTAAAATCAATTGAAAAAGAGTTTGTTCTTTGAATTTCGAAGCCACATACAAAATGTACAAATAAGATAATAAAAAATTAATAACACAGGACTCAAGCAGCGTTTAGCACAAATACATATATTGTTTAAAAAAAAATTATTAAATTCGGTTCAGTTTATTTTGCACCAAGACGTAAGCTCACAGTAAGATGTCTAACATGGTAGCATTCCAATAACCACGAACTTAACCACTTAACTAAACTGTTCGTTGGAGATGGTTTATTTAACATAAAATTATTCTTCTTGACTGTAACTTGTCCGTCTCGAACGTTGCACGTTTCCATTAAGAAGTAGCGGTTTTACTAATTGAGCTAAAGTATACTGATATTGTATAAATCTAAACATAAGCAAGTATAGTAAGTGATCAGTTTAATGCAGAAAATTAGAAGTAAGGTTTTATGGTTAATGGTATTTGTATTCACTTTTTCAATGAAAATCGCGTGTTCTATTGTAGCCTCAATTTGGATCGCTTCTGCATTTTTTTTTTCGGATTTGACTTGTATTGTACTTATTTGTTCTAAAATTAATGTTTTATGTTTACTTACATACAAAGGTGATATTCAGTTATAGTAAAATTTCAATTTCTTTACAGTACTGAAGAAATGGAACGTTGCCGTAATAAAGTACGTATCCGAGTGGCGAATATTATGATTGTAGCAACTATACTTGGATGCTTTGCTATGGTATATAGTGGTAAACAAGCGGCTAAAAGAGGAGAAACTGTAGGAAAACAAAATTTGGACTGGCATAAAAAATATAATGAGGAGAAACCTGCAACAAATTAACAAATCTCTTT
The DNA here is from genome assembly GCA_963680825.1 of Meiosimyza decipiens. Taxonomy (NCBI): domain Eukaryota; kingdom Metazoa; phylum Arthropoda; class Insecta; order Diptera; family Lauxaniidae; genus Meiosimyza; species Meiosimyza decipiens. The sequence continues at coordinate 39,480,571 of OY804258.1, forward strand.
TAGTGTTGTGTAATTTGACATGTACATATAAGATCAGAAAGTGTGCATGTGTACTTACTTTAATTGAATATTTGTTAAATAGTTTTAGAGAATAATAGTGGCATTGGTCTCAGTGAGAGACTTAACTACAAAAAATAAACGAAGAACTAGTTTAAAAATTTTTCAAGTGAGTTAAGTGACAAAAAGATATGTATAAAACAATCAATTATGAAATTTTAGAACCTTTGCATTTTGGTTAGAACAAGACTTTTTTGATGTGTAGGGTGAATGAGTGTGAGTATCAGAGTTGGAAGTTCCTCATGTGACCGCTATCTCGAAAAAGGGGTTCCTGCTTCTGAAGCAATCAAAAATCAGTCTTAATTTTTGCTGGTCTCTGCAACAAAACAGAAAGGTTTTGTATCTTTCTACCAAACTGGTTTGTTTGGAATTACGATACCAGCGGTTTTACTGGGTAACATCGTTAAAGTTCAGATAGTACAACCGTTGCATAAATTTACTTTATTTTGTATGTTAAATGTCAAGCTTGCCGAGCAAGTTTTATTTTCTGACCCTGAGAATTTTTCCCATAGCATCGGAAATGGTGCAGTAAATGTCATAATCAACCACGTAAGCCTACTAAAGGCCCATACTATATTTTAGAGTCGAATTCAGAAATACACGCATTGTTCAAAAGACAAAGAAAAATTAATATTTTATTTGGGAATAGAAAACAATTACATAGTTTTACTCCATTCAATATGTTTATCATTTATCTTAATTTTTAATATTTTTATTTTACATGAAAATTGTTCTTGTAAGAACAAAGTCAACCTCTAAAATCAGGGTCCTGTTGGTCATCATCATAATCCTCATCTTCTTCTTCTTCATCTTAAATAACAAAAATTAATTACTGCTAATATCTTCTGAAATATATGTATAATAAATATGAACTATATTTACCATGATCTCTTCTTTTGCGAGTATATGCACGTTTTGCTGTGATTGGAGCTTGATCTGTTTCTCCATGAACCAATGAATTGCGATATGTAACTAACGGTTGCCATTCTTCTGCTTTGCTGGATGGCATACCAGGTGAAATGCGTCGATCAAGAAAATTTAAAATAACTTTTTTATCTTGTTTGAGTAATTTGTTATTAAACTCATTAAGAACTTCTAAGAATAGCAGGTGAGTTGGTGCAGCTACAGGATCTTCAGGCTGATCACCAACAGCAAAAAGTATACCAGCTCGATGTAATGCAATCACGGGCTCACGATTTTTAATTGCATCGAAACCAAACGTAAGTGCAAACCTTTTTGCGAGTTCCTTAAGGTCAGAAAAATCGTGCGAGGTCTTTGATATTACTCCTTCTAATTGTTGTAAATCTTTGAATACTGCAATCAAACTTAATAGCAAGGTAAGAGCGAAGTTAACCTTATTTATTTCTCGTGCTTTGCCAAGTGTTGCTTTAATAATATCACCATATTCATTGTAGCACTGAAAGTAAATAACAGAATGAAGACTGATATACTATATGGGATGAAAAGCTTTGTCTGGCACAAAAATTACAGCAATAATATAATTTGTGGTTAAAAAAATACCACCGGAGATCGAAATTATGTAATTTACTTTTATGTTCAGGAGGAATATCTTGTGGACGGATAAAAATAAAAATGTTTTGTTTGGTGGCAGCCGATTTTGCTCCTATGTAAGGCTACCCCCAAATACGAAATACGGCCAAATTTTACAACAAAAACTATAAGGCAGTACTAGCGTTATGGTGTAGACAAGTTTTTCATATTATGCCGATGCTCCAGTCCATAGATTGAAACTGCAATGGATCGCACGTGTATATGAATATTATGCAGGATGTGACGCTGCCGTATGCTGACGATGAAATGGCGATAATTTGGACAAGACAATCTAATCTTGTCATCAGATTTGAACCTAATTGAAAATTTTTGGGCTGACGTTAGGAAAGGAATGGCAGACAGTCAGCCAAAAAACATTTCTGACTTATGGGCTGCCATTGAACGTTCCTGGAAGTCGATCCCTGTAGAAAAAAGTCAAAAACTGGTGCACTTAATATAATCACAGTCATTACCAATAAAGGATATGCAGCAAAGTATTAATAAAAAGTAAAATAAAAAAAAATAAAAATACTTAAAAGACTAATCGCAGCTTTACAGGGAAAAAGGTATTTTTTAATTTTTTTACATCACTTTTTTTACCTTATCACTGAAACAAAACTTTTCAACAAAGTCAACTAAAGCCTTTAACAAACATAGCTTAATCTGTAGTTATGGCAAAACGGACTCATACTAAACACAGAGAAATTAAGCCAAATCAATTCTTTATTGAATTAACAATTAATAAAAATACAATCCGACACACAATGGCATGAATTACTTAAACTGCAAATCATATCACATCTCATAAAAACTACTCCATCTTCAATATCATTTTCTTCCTGTTAATCAAGCAAAACATTATTGTTCATTGTAACAAAACAATGAACAATAAAACCAAACAAAGAATTAAGAAATCACAGTAAAGGCGAAGTAGATGGCATCAATTAACTCAAGGAAAACAAACATATTTTATGAAAAACAATATTCGAACAGATGTCCTTAATTCACAAAAAATAAAAAAAATTAATTTTTAAACCCAAGAAAAAATCAGCACATAAAACAACAGTAAGGTCGTCTTGTTCCTATAGACTAATCACAAAGGTCGCAATAATCATCATGTAAAAAACAAATTTACCTTTACATAATGTTTAAATAGGCCAGCTGCACTTTTTGTAGGAATTATGTTGTATACTACTAATTTGCAATATGACGCCAAAAAGTTGCGCTTTTTGTGTAGTTCTTCGATTCGGGTCTCATCATGTGCTTCTGAAAATAAATCATAACTCTCAGTAGATGTAATAAAATATGTAGTTAGAAAACAAATAAATAAGATGAATAAGAGGTTAGCTGTCTTAAATTGAAATTGATAACAATAAAATATCCACTGAAATTTTTTTCCTTTTTTTTTCTTTTAAAATTAAAAAAAAAACCCTTGGTATCACACAATTACTTTGCTGGAAGAAAAAAATCTACCTATTCCCAGAATAACTTAATTAATTTGTTTAAATTTTTACAAGTTGCTATATTAATGCATTTTAAAGGTCTATAACCCACCTGAAACTACACCATGAAATATAAGATTATAGTTCACCCTAAATGAGTCATTCCACCGTCAATGTGTAAGAGTTATAGAACTCTAATCGATCGGGAATACTGGGGAACTCACTGATCAGGGTGTCTGCGCATTATGCTGGTGACTCGCGATTCAAATCCCAATGTTTCAATAGAACAATGGCTTTCTTTTTGGTTACCTCCATGCAGATTACTGCCAATGAGAATATAATTTGTTGGCATTTGGACTTAAAGCGAATATACTGAATATAGACTCAAAATTTACTTTCTCGAGGTATTTACTACTTTATGTTATTTTCTGAAAATTTGCAAAAAATATAAAATACTATAGCTTGGATCTATAGAAAATTATGCCAAATATTCAGCTTCCTAGCAACGGCGTAAACTTAGTACCTTTTTTTAGGAAATTGAATTCTCTTCAAAATGTTGCTAGTAGAAATTGTAAAAAAAATTTCTACCAGCTATTCACGTTTTACTAAAAACGTCGTTTTTTCAATGTTAGTTAAATGGAAATTCTATTTGCACCGTTCACAGGTTTGATACAGGAAGCTGACATTTGACATTTTGGGAGAATGCTAAGACATTACCCAATCGAAAAAAAAACTCTCCTAATGTATATGTATATCTGTAAAGACTGGGAATAAGTTAGTGAGTAAAGTAAAGTAAGCAAAGTTTACATATGTATTTTCAATTATAATAATAGTTTACATTAATAAATTAATGTCTTTCTTGTGTATATTCTTACCTTCTTGTTTTAGAGAAAATACGTTATGTTGCACAAAATTATTAAGTATCAGCTGTTCATCTATTGTCGATTTATATTCCAAACATCGAATACTGACATTTTCATTGCGAGAAAGTTGATCGGAAAATATTATAAGAAGATCGCATATTGATTGATAGGCCTGTAAGAATTCAATTTTAATAATATTAAAAATATTTTAGCACTTGATAAATTTATGATAACTTAACGTCAATATCATTCGCTATTATTTGAAAGTCCCCAGTTATATTCTTTGGTTAAGTTTAAATGAAAGATAAACCAATAAGCTACAATACTGTGTTAAAAAGGCAATAGTGAGACAAAGCCATGACGAAATGAGTAAAAAAATCGATATTTTTTCCTAAAAATGTTTCAATATCCTATATCTTAAAAAAATTGGGCTCTGTTTTCAAAAAAGTTGTAAGATTGGCGAAATGAAGTTGAAAAAATTATACTGGTCAACTGACCGACCACCTCCTGGGGTGATGCACAGTTGTGCTCTTTTATGGCATTTTCCATTGTTCCTCGCAAAACATATGGTTCCAAATTGGTAATTTGTTCTGAGTGAGTTTCAATACTAGTTGTCAACTAATTCTCTATATGGCACATTCACATTATGACATTACTTTTGCCCCACCTTGTACAGATAATTTAAAGCAATTCGGTTAGTAATTTACATTAACATGACGTTCTGAAATAATCAGATACTAAAATTCTTACTACTCAGATAAAAATTTAAAAATATTTTTATGTACTAAGTGCATACAGATAATTTGTTCTTACCGCCTCCTGAATTTGTGCAGTTAGACCGTCACGCGTTAATTCAAAGCAGGCAGACATATACTTCTGCAAATTTGTTCGCAACTCTGTGACTGCCGTTGCAACATTTGATGACTCGCATTGATTTTCAATGTGATACAATCCCCAGGTTATACTAAAGTAACATGCCTCAATACAGTAAACTAATGCTTCGTTTGGTAATCCTCGCCCCGGATTATCTTTCGATTGACTTTCATCAATGTCTTGATAAAGAGATTGAAAAAGGTTCCAAGGATTTAAGTTGTGTGATGAAAAAATTATCGACACAACTTTGAGCGCAATTGTTATATTATATATTTCATCCTCGTTAGGCATTTCCTCACCTTGAATTACATAAAATCAAATTAAATCAAATTCATCAACTAATTTTTTATTTAAGTTTACCAGCTATTAAATTTCTCCACTCGTCAATAGCATCTTTGTATTTGTTTACAGCATTATCAATAATATTTGAACGTGCTACATCACAACGAGTATATGTTGCACTACCCTCTGTACATAAATATTCTAGAGTCTTAGCACAAGTTTCCAAAACTTCACGATCAGTATGCATTGACATTATTTGTCCCATCTTATCCAGTAATGATTGTAAATTTGATTCCTGTCTGTTTGTCGTATATATATCCAATTCAAAGTATTGAGGTACAGATAGTAAATTTGTAAGTTTCTCGCTGTCTGCTTGATACTTCTCCAGTAAAGCCGGTAACGTTACAATGAAATGCTCTGTTAGCTTTATCTTTTCGTCTTGTATTATTTTGAGATCTTTTGAACTAAGGGTTACTTTTCGATTACTAGCTCGGCCCACAGGTGATTCGCCCGTCGCTGATTGCTTTACGCTACTGACCATTATTTCTATTAATGTAGATTCTTGCTTGTTATCTAATTGTTCTTCATTTGGTCCAGGTTCTTCAAGCAACAAGTCAGACATGCATTCCCAATCTTTTACCATTGCATTGTTATCGATAAATGAATCTACTAAATAAGCGCCGTGCTCATGTAACTCCGACTCAATAAAAAACTGCACTAGGTCTCTTATCAATGGTGTGTTAGGTAATCTTAATTTCCCACGCTTAGTTTTTGTCTCTTCTATATCAGCAGTTAAGTGAAATAATCGCACATTCAAAAATTCTGCAGAAGCTTGCGCTACACCACGATGTGATGAATAGACAAGTTCATACACGATTTCACAGTCTTTATCGGCCAAAATATCAGGATGTATTCTATTGATTTAAAATATTTATATAAGGTTTATTTAAACGTGATTTGCACTTACTTTAAAATGCTTATGACTAATTTTACGGCATGTACTGCAACATCAAATTCCTTATCTAAAGTCATAGCAACAATTCGATCCTTAAATTTTGAAGTAAATAATTCTAACTTCCCCTTTAACTCATCTTTATCGTAAAGTGGCAATAGAGCTTGCAAGCAACGAAGACGGACTTCTCCTACTTTGTCGTGTAAAGTCCAACCAATATATTTTAAATAAGAGTCATCTAGAAAGTTTTGAGGGTAATTTTCCATCCATACACCAATTTCTGCCATGCATATAGCTCGTATATCAGGCAAAGTATCTCTATTAATTAGTATATTTGGATTTTAGAGAAGTGACTAGTGCGTCAAAAACAACAATACTAACCTATAACGATGTACAAAAACAGACTTAAACATATAAGTTAACATGTTTTTGATTTCGTCCATGTTTTCCTCAAGTTCAGCTCGTTTGGTCATAAGGGACTCTAATCTGTCTGATGCGCGACGATCGCGTGTCTGCAAAATATAATAAAATTTTCAAATCACATTTATTTATGAAGATTGAACTTACTTTAAGCCGTTCGGCTTCATATTGTTTTGCAGCATTTTCAAAATTAGTTGAAACTAAAAGTGCAACATCGACAAGTGCGGTCATTAGTTTCATAGCTAAAAAATTAAACTATTTGCTTTAAATGAAATTCGAAATTCAATAAAGCATTTCTTTTACCAGCTAATGTAGCGGTGTGCCTAAACGCTCGAACTTGAGAATCTGACAAGCCAGTCAGTAAAGAGATAACATTATCCATTAGAAACTGGTCATATATTATAGAATATTGGCACTGTTTTACTAAGGTCTGCACAAAATCACAGAAGTTCATTTTGAACTTTTTCCATTGTAAACCGGACATTATTAAAGGATATTCACCGCTTTCCTAAGATTCAGATTACATAAAATAGTTTGTTCCAAAATTGAATTGAAATTATTTTTAGCTTGTCAGTTTCGGATTTTGTGAATTCACAAAATCTATATTAGTGTCAAATTTCTTAGAAACCAAATAAAAATAGCACTTCTAGATAAGCCAGAGTTCCGTCTAGGAAAGAAGAGGAACAAGACGGAACTCTGGCTTATCTAGACGCACAATTAGTAAGATACGACAACAAAATCAGCATAAATGTTAAGTGTTTGCTATAATTTGATTATATAAAAAATGAACATTATTACAGAGTCCCTGAAGATGCCGACTAAAAGGAGGCGAAATATTGGACATAAAAATCAATAAAAATTATTATAAAATATAAACTGTTTATATTTTGATACAAAATCATTGACCGTAAGCTCGCAACACATAATGATAAGCAAAGGTCGTTAAAATCAATAAATCTATTTAATTACAGGATCATACAAACCAAACAACGGTCCGTCTCCTGGTACTAATACATGAACTCTCAAAAACTGTAAACTTTGCTACATAATTTAAATACCTCATCGAATTCTTCTGTCATTTTGCGTATTACTGCTGTGTGCTCCATTGGATGTTGCATGTCGCCAGAAATTTTGCCCTTACAACCACTGGCATTGATGAAAAACTGCATAAGTGATATTAAAGCAGAATCACGATTCTGCTTATACTGTTCTATCCAATCGTCAACTATACTCTTTGTACCAATTTGATTATTACATGATTAGTAAGAAGAAAACTATATTGCTTACCGCAATCGCAGATTTAGAGTGTCTCACAATATAATATAAACTATTTTCATCAGTGGTGACTTCACGTTCAATATCAAAGCGTTCGTTTTCTTTCTCTAAATGCTCCTTTCGCGGACGTTCTGCACGTTCCCGTCGTTCTCCTGCTGGTTTTCGTGATATGGCTGGCTTTCGTTTACGTACCGCTGGAGTAAAAAAGTCATCTTCATCATCATCAATTATTGGTGGTTTGTCACGAACGCCCCCACGTGCCCGAAGCCGGGTCATACGCTTGGTTGGACTATCTAGATCTGATGTGCTTTCATTTGGCTGATCACTAACAGTAAAAACAGGATATATTATTCTTTAATGCACATGTGTGTTCATCGTACCACTAAAAATTCAGCCCTCTTCATTTTAGCAAATATCCTTAGAATTAAAAACCACATAAAAAGTAGATTCTTAAATGTACTTTAGCTCACACTCGCAAATTTTTATCAAACTAAACTTTTCTTATGTGCTTCGAGAGTCGATCGAATCTAGTTTCGTGAATATAGCCATCGAAAGTTGCGGATATATCTTTTCTAAAAATCGCTATATGTTGGGAACGCCTGTATTAATTTCCATGAGCTAAAATATTGGGATATAAATTTTTTAAATCTTTTCATGATATACTATAGGATGCACATAATCGATTGATATTGTCAAAGAGAAGCAGTTGATATTGTCAAAGAGAAGACATGATATTAAAATCTTTCCAAAATTTATCAGTGATTTTTATTTTGTTTAGTTAAAATGGGTTAATATGAACAAATTTTGTACAAATGTTTAAGGGAATGGATTAATCTTTCTATACATGTTAGGTTAACATGATTTTTGGAAAAAAAAAAATCGGTAAAATTTCAGAAAAGTAAATATCGAAAACTATGAATTAGATTTCAAAAAATACACCAATATTGTAACTTATTAAATTAGAAGATATTAGATATTAAATAGAAGATACAATCAAGGACAAAAGTTTAAGCACACCCCCAACACTTCACTTTTAAATAAAACTTAGCATTTCAACATAAATGCAAGTATGCAGTTTAGTAATAGTTCAATAATAAATAAAAAGGAAAACAAAAAAAGTTTTAGTTTATCACATGGATAACAGTAAATTTATCGAAAACCGAAAAAACACGATGGACAAAAGTTATGCTACGAGTACCTATAAAAAAAAATATATGAGTATTTTTTTATTTATTTTCATTTATAGTCAACTTATTGCCAACAGTCCATCTTGAGAATACCAGATCTTTATTTACAGTTGTCTTGAGAGCAGCTGCACTATCTGCAGCATACCATAAGCACGTGTCATCAGAAAATATATTGCAGAAAACAAGTAGCTCTGCATTCTTGCTGTTTTGTATATACAGTAGAAATGAGGTTGGTCCAAGGATTGATCCTTGTGGTATCCCACATTCCAACATATCACTTTGGCTAAATATATCACCAATTCTAGTTTTGACTGGTCTATTTTAAAGCGTTTTGGCTGTACCTCTTATACCAAGATCCGAGGGATTTTTTATCAAGATGTCATGATGCACTGTGTCAAACGCCTTTTTCATATCAATAAAAACTGCTGCGGCATATTTTTTTCTGTCCAGGTTGTCATTGATGTGCCGTAGCATTTCTCTAGCGTCTGTGCTTACATCGTGGTGATTCAATAAGTTACTTATGTTTTCATTTACCGTTACTTCTCTCATAGGTTTTAGCGGTGCTCTAATTTGGTTGACCATCACTTGTAATCCTTTATGATCAAGCCGTGGAGTCCTTTAAAGCTAATTGAAATTTGTATTTGTCCAAATGGAGGCTAGTGACAACGTGATCAATTACAGTAGCTGTGTCACAAGTGGCTTTAGTTGCGTAGTCAATTGAAACCCTGTTGACAATAGTTGCTCCAGAGCTTTCGATGATATTTTTGTAATACTGTATATCAGGATCAGGCTTTAATAAGTCAATGTTTGTGTCGGCGATTTAATTCTTGAAACTTTGAAAATTGTCAAACAGAGTTGTACATGATTACTGTAGCGTTTAGAGCAATCATTATCTGAACGATAAGCTAGATCGCTGTCTTATTGGAATATCCAATTCTTTTAAGCCACAATCTAGCTACAAAAGGTTTCAAATCTTGTTGTAACATACTTTTAAAGTGTATATTATTCCGCCAATATATACTATATGTCCTGCTCCAATCAGGCCTTAAGCCACCACACTGCCGCTACGATGCAAATTTGGTATTAAATTTTTTGTTTAAAGTGATGTGCCAGTCTGTCGTCGATTGGAGCAGCTAGTGTAGGACATTTAGTTTTTATCGATGGACATACACCTTCTTAATAGCATATTACAAGATTTGAACCATTTTGTGGATAGCTTGTATCTTAAAGGTAATGAATATTTCAATAGGTCAGCAATCCCCATATAATTTTTAAACTTTTGTAATATTTTGGTTTTGATGAATTTACTGATATCTATACGATAAACTAGAATTTTATTGTTTCCGTTTTTATTTATTATTGAACTAATAATAAGCTGCATACTTATCTGACTGCATGCATATAAGCAACTTCGGATGGCTATGTCTCCGAAACTAGCTAAGACCGACGTTTGTTTCCCTATACTTTTTTTCTTTTTAATTAAATAGCGCAATAAAAAAAGAAACTGTCGAATGTAAATTTATTCCAAAGAAGACTTAAAAAAAGTCGATTTACTTGAGTTCTTTTAGAGCATCAAGGAGAGTTGAGAGTAGGATCAGGGTTTGATGGCAACATTGTGCCTCCAAATACCGCCAACACCAATTTTACATACCTAGGAACACCATCATCAAAATCTGGAGGAGGATCATCCATTCGAATACGCTTACCACCTCTTCTGGCTAACATTCTGAGCATTGAACTTAAAATATTAGACTACTGACTACAAACAGCGAACTGTTTTTAATTATTAACATGAAAATTTGACTGTTTTACAAGACGATATACTCGTCAAACTAAATGGTTGCGTACAGAAGGTATGAAATTGCGTGAACATTGCATGTCAGTTTAGAGTAGTTCACATGATCAATCCTGTTGTACAGCATGGCTTGTCAACATGTGTGACTGACTATATCGCTTTGCATACACATTTTTCAATGCGGGTTAGCTAACGCACGTTGAAAAAACACACCGAAGACACACCATCATGTGTCGCTAACGCAAGCTAACGCGCGTTTCAGCAAAACACAAGACAATATGTCAACACACACTCAAGGAAATTCAGTGAAAGAAATTCTTTTTTGTGAATTTGCTTTGCGATTACACACAAAAACTAGAAATTCTTTATGCTTGAAAATGTTAAAACAGTTACTGTGTGAACCCGCCACAACAAACGTAAATTCAAAGCAAAATACCATAATATATTGTAACAATTAAGGTTCTAGTCAGCTGTCGGCCGGTCGGTCTGAAAGTGTTGAACGATAGAAAGGTGAAGTGTCAAATTCCATATTCATAGCAAAAGCGGAAAATAATCTAATACAATTTTACAATTTTACATTAGACCTACTTTTGGAAGAAGCAGCATTTTTTTCGCAGTAGCCTTATATAGTTAAATCATGTCATGATATCAGCGAACGAATGAAAGAGAGTTTCCCAATACGACAAACTCTGTGCATCACCCTTGCGTTTTTCGCCTCTTGCCAACAAACAAGAATACTTTTCGTCGAGAGTTTTTGCGTGTAAAAGTTGGCAATGCAATGAGCCACACATCAGCGCTGCCGAAACCGGTACAATCGTGCCAAATTGGCACTTTCAAAATATGTTCGGCACTTTGACTCTCATTATTCAGATTTATTGTCAGGCACCTTCTTAAAGACATTAAAAGACTCATTGAGAACATAGCTTGTTAACCCATTACATATATATGAAAAGGAAAAGTCAAACAAAAAGTTCACAAATCGCACGCACCAAGACAACTGCCGTTAATTGGATTTTGCGTTTATAGAATGTGTGCTATATCGTTTTAATTAGGGCTTACAGAAATATCAGTCCAGTTGGGACTGATAAAAAGCACTATCTTATATGAAGAATATAACATGTCCATTTTGGGGAAAAGAAAATGTTTAAAGTTGGTTTTCTTGGTTTTGTTTTTGACTATTTTAGTTTTTTCAATTTAATGAAATATTACGACTTATAGTGAGAAATGAGTTGATTTAAAGTGGGTACCATCTGTACCATTATTGAGAAAAAGTTTAGGTTTGTTAATCTATTACTAATATGTGTATTAAAATTGAAAAAATGTAAGCAAACATGAACCCATAAGTCACAGACACCAGCAAAAACTTCCGTTAATTTAATGTGAAGCTTTTTGGTTTTTGGCTATTTAGTTGTTGGTCAAAATTCCGATAAAGTCCTACACAAATATCAATCCAGTTGAGAATTTGTTGTTGTTGGGGATAATTCTTTTAAAAATTTTCCTTTTTGGGGAAAAAAGAATTTGTTTTGGGGAATTTTGACAGTTTTCATCTGGGAACTCTGTTTCGGGCGTCCATTTATGTACATACAAAGTATACAGGCAGGATTTTTAATGAAGCATTTTCAAGTCTGTTTAGTATTGTTTTAGCAGTTTGGAGAAATAGTTATTTGGCTTTTTGTGCGTGTATCTGAATCAGGACTTTGAAAGACATACATTTATATATATAAGGTTTCGAATATTCCGTTTGTGTATACGTTAAATTTGTGTAGATTTAATTTTTTCTACTATATGTAATCTGGCTTTGCTGATTTTTCAAACAATAAAAAAATTTATGAAATATTGGTAAAATTTACCTACATATATTGGTGACTAGGATTTCTAACTGAAAATATACAAGACTTAAGAAAATTAAAATGGCGTCTGAGGTAAGTCAGCAAATAACTGCATCCGAAAATAAGCCAGTTGAAGAAACTTCAGCAACTGCAGACGAAGCTTCAAAAGTCGTTGGAGCTGAAGAAACAGCTAAGGACAAGAATGCAACGGGCGTCGAACTCCCAAAAAACTGTGGATCTGAAAATGATAACGCCCACGACAATATGGAAGATGCCAAAGCATCTGCAAGTGATGTGGGAAAGAAAGAGGGAGAAAACTCTACATCTGTGTCAAACAGGACCGAAGCACCACCTAAATTTAACGTGCATAAAGCAAACTTTGAGAAAGATGTTATCTATCTATATCAGTTTTCGAGAACTCCACTTCTTCCATCTTTGTCACCATATTGCTTAAAAGTTGAGGCATGGTTGCGCCTTGCCGGACTCAAGTACGAGGTGAGGACTTCTTATGTTTTTCTTAATTACTTAAAAATTGCGAAAGGTTTTCAAAATATGTCAAACAATTAGATATTTAAGGATAGTTGGATATTTTTTCTACCTTAATTCGATTTGCTAAAAGTACTAGGATAACCCGAGCATAGTTCGGTTTTGTGGTTGAAAAAGTCGAAATAAGATGGAAAATGTGGAAATAGATGAAAAGTCCAAGAAAGTTGAAAAGTGTTAAAAGGCGAAAAAAATAAAAAAGAAATATCGAAAATGTTAAAAAAATTCGACAAAAATTGAAATAGGTTGAAAAGTCGTGTTAGATAAATGTTGGATAATATGATTAAGTTCAAAAAGTCGAAAAATGGGGAAATATGTTGAAAAAATTTAAAAATAAATATGTATGCATGTGGGAAAAGTTTAAAAAGATGGATAAATGCATATGTATGGAAAATGTTGAAAGAAATTGAAAAAATTGAAGAGTCGAAAAATGTTTAAAAAAAAGTTAGAAAATGTCATCCCCACTTTTCCAAATCCCATTAATTTTAGTTCAATAAATTTATACTCGTGATCGGCATCCGCATACCAAATTTTAACAAGATTTTAACGAGACTTTAACGAATTTCGCGAGATATTTCGTAATAAGTAAAGTATAGGGCGGTGACATATCCACTGGTACAATCCAGCCTGAATTTGATTCAGAAATAAGTTCATAAACAAATTAGAGCTGGCTTACTCTAGGAAAATCTATGAAAGAAATTCTTGTCTATTTTCTTTTGTAAATTTGTTTAGCGTTTACTCAACAGCGGCAAATTCTGTACTAGACTCTTTCGGTTTTCCCCTCTTGCCAGCAAACCAGAAAAATTTTCGAAAATAGTTAATTTTTTTATTAGAAAGAACAAATACCATCTATGTACCTACTATATCGGATTTTGTGTTTCGACAAATAGATCAATAATATTCGGCTAGGATGTATCACGATTCTTTTCTTTTAAAACAACTTTCCATTGTTGATATATCCTTGTGAAAACATTCACCCTCTTCGTCACTGGAGTCTCTAAGGTTTGACGGGAAAAGTCCAAATGGCTGTGTAAAATATGGATTTTTAACAACATGTTGCTTTTCTTTGGACATAATCGAAATTTGAATCCTATTTCACTAGTTGATACATTAAATTCGGATGCAGAAAATGTAGTCGGCATTGATACATGAGAAATAATATCCACTTATAATTGTTCTTCTGAAGCAGCAGGATATTTTTTGCAACGTACTCGGCCGAAATATTCGTTCTTACGTATGTATTCCTTTATGCTATTTAACAAGAGCCTTCTCAACGAGGACCAGTCCCTCGGTGAGAAGAAATATTGAATCCACTATTCGTTAAGATAAAACAAAAAAATTGAATGGACATTTTTTCGAATGAGAGGAATTCATTAAAAAGCATTCTTAACATAAAATACCTATTTTTTACGCAAAAAAGTTGCATATAAGAGTGCATAATTCGTTATATACTCGTATAAATGTTAAATAATTTACATCTAAAAATAAGCGCAATAGCAACTTTACTTGGGAATCTACAATTTTTATTTCCCTTAAAAATCACCAATTATTAATATATGGATACGTCTAGAAACCTACACAAGTTATGGACAGAACGAAGGCGGGCTTTATTTGTTGAGGAAAATAAAAATTCAAAAATGACCGTGATGCAGTATGTAAGGTAAAGTAGCATCCCCTACATAAGTAAGAATGTGTTTGAAAAACCTAATTTCACCATATTTTATCATTCTTAAGAGGAGTCCATAATCGCATCTGTGGCTTGGTTGGTACAAGTGATGATATTTTCAAAGGAGTTTTATGTGCTGAATTCGAATCAGGCCTCATAATTGACACATACAGTCAGGATTTTGAAATATTTCAGTTTAAATACCTAAAAAATTGCATTATTGTCGTCTTTTGAGGTTGCGAGTAGGATACAAAAAAGTTTTTAGCTTTTGTCTAATAAAATCATCATTTAGTACTATCTTTACTAAGAATTAGATTTAAAATTGTTATCAATGGTGTTGCTTGCGTAATTTTACCTTCAAGGCACCGAGATTTTAATTTAAATTTTTAATTAGACCAGGTTGACAAATATAAAAATATTGTCGAATGTAAAAAAACAGACGAAGTAATAGTGAATGAAAAAGAACGAAAATGGGGAACAGTCCTAGAAGAGTATAGCTCCACGCAAGATACTTATCGAAGTCAAAAAAAGCTGAAGACAAAATACTAATTGAAAAAAAAAATTAAAAAACCGGCTGCAGCAGTCAAAGAAGTAACTATGCTTGGAACTATATTGCACGAACGTTAAATAAGTGACATGGAGTCTATTTATGACAGCCATGCTATTGCTTGTTGGAAGGTTAATATTCAGTATAGGCCTTCACCAGCGTACTCGAAACGATCATCAACATTTTTTTGCACAAAAGCTAGATGGAATCGCAACGTCGCGAGTGGCTTGATGGTCGGATCGAGTGTGCTTATGCAGACCTCTAATATACAGTGGAATAGCGACTGTATATTTATAAAGTATGCGTCGTTAAAGAAATCGATCAACGAAATTAAACTTTATTAACAGCTGGCAAAGACATGTCCGTAAAAGACTCCAATAAGTCGACAGCTGACATCAAAAGCTAGTGACGAAGTTTCCAAATCAATGTGAACAAAATCAGCTGTTGTTCAATCTAAATGGACTGAAAAAAAAGTTAAAAATGAAATCGACATGCAATTCATATAGGAAAATACGAGCTAGAAAAAAAGCTACGCTTTTAGTAGATGACTCAAAATCGCGAGTTGGAAATGAAATTGCTACAACATGACATTCTGTAAATTATACACAATAAATATTAACTTTTTTTTTCGCAACAAATGGTTTATCGGTCATTCTTTCATGGACTAACTGAAATATCTCAAAAACTATGAGGAATGGGATTAAAAAACTTTAAATCTTTTTTGATTAAAAATGCTTTCAATTTACAAAACAAAAAAAAATAATCAACCTCAGTAATGAATCATCACTATAATACAATCATGATTATTAGGTAAAATTAATCGATGATTTGCTTGTATCTATGCAGCTTTAAAAGTAGTAATAGATACAAAATCTTCATCACATATTGAATGTCCGTTTATTTTTAAATTTATTTTTGGCTTATCTTTTACTGCAAAATTATTATAATGTTACATCCGTTACACTAGGATGTCATATCCGTTACATTTTTGGAGTTACTTTGTATCTATTAATTAAAAGCTTATGTTAAAAGTTACTCATGATTCTAATAAAGAACCTATGAAGTATTTCTAAAATTATATGAATTTATCATTCATTCCTGGAAAATTTTAGGCACAATAAAAACTTAAACTCAAAATATTGAAAAAATACCTTCTTCAACGTCGCACCCGTTACGCACTTTAAAAATTTTTCTGATTTATTTGATATTTTTAATAAATATCGGAAGGTACCATAGACTTGTTACAAGAGATGAAATTGCATTCTCACAATTGTCTGATAAGATATGAATGGAAATAAGTCCTAAAATGTCACACCCGTTCCCTTGGAAGTGTCCATATGTACCTTCAAATGATTTTGGATCTAATTTCAAACAACTTTCAAAATATATTTCTTATGCGAAATTTGTTTGAGAAATCAAAATCGCGTTTATAGTGATGAGTTTTTCTTTGAATTCTATGGAAAATTTATTTCGCAGATTTTTCCGCAATAATTCTGCGGGACCTCAAAGACAAGGAAGGTTTGAAGAGTGAATCCAATTTAAGCCTTTAAGAGTAAAATAATTTAAAATTTTTGTGAACTCTTTCAATTTTTTTATATGTGAGTTGTTAAATGATGAGCATACTTGGCTGACGTGCTCTAAGTAGGGTCGCACAATTGCATAATATAAAATCACCCAATGCCAATGCCAGCTCGTCGGTGTCTGAACCTTGGACAAAATTTCATATTTGCAGGTGGCATATTTTTTTTGTTTAAATGTTCAAACCTACCTGGTTGGTTTTTTCAAATATTAACTATAGTCCATAAAGTTTAATTTTCTAGAAGTGATTAATTATTATGAAAGGAATGTATAGCACTTATTTTAATGCACACCTTGGTATCGATAGTCTTTAGCTATGTGCTATATCCGCACGATGATCACCTGGGCATGAAGTATGTATGTATGTTCGTCGCCCTTGTGTTAACTGGGAGGTCTCGCTATTTTTTCAATTGGTTATCGTATGCTGCGTCGTAACGCACAAGTGCCACGGTGCCATGGAGCCAATGTTGGCAGCATAAGAGTTGGGTGTTGAGGATTGACGCTAAGTACCAAGGTGATTGTATGTTGTCAGTAGCACCGTGGCACTTGTGTTTTACGCACACGAGTATCACGGTACAACCGACAGTATACTCGTGTGATCGAGTATACCTTGTGGCAGGTTTTCGTACCCGCTGTATTCTAGCGCATGAGTTTGTGGTAACATACTACTGCGTGATCCTAGGCTTATGTACAGTAATATTAAATTCTATATAAAACAGATCGCTTTAACGCAGCAATATTGATTATACAATTTGTTCGTGATAAGATGCAACCGGCTGGTAGACCAATAAATTTTTTTTCTAACTTCTAGGAGAGCGTAAAAGTTAGAATATAACTTGGAGTAGAAGCAATATTTCTTGCTGCTGAATTGCAAATTAATTCTTCAGTAAAACGTAAGTTTTACCAAAATCAAGTTGCAATCTTTGATTGAACATCAGTGGGTCCATTTATCGTTTGGAATTAGAACTACTGGTTTTTTATTTTTGAGGGTGTGGCAACTCTAATGCCATTCATATTATGGAAGAAAGTTAGTTTTATATCTCCGGTCAAGGGAATGGGTCGATACACGCTTGAACAACGTTGGGAAATAATAAAATAACGTTCCAGATTCGGAAAAATTAAGCGCCTTCCACTCAATTTGTGAGACGTGTGCGTGAAATTGGATCTTTATTGAATCAAACAACACGTTCTCGCACTGCGTACAACCGAAAACAACTGTTTTTTTTGTGGTTTCTGGGTCGCCGTATCATTGCGTAATTTTTCTTTGAAGATGAGAAAGGATGATTGCGTTACAGTGAATGGTAAGCACTGACTTGCAATGATATCTGATTATTTGTGGCCTATTTCCGAAGATACGGACTTGAACAACATTTGGTTTCAACAGTATGGTGCGCCGTGTCACACAAGCCGTGTAACAATTGCCATTTTGCGTGGACATTTTTGAAATCGTGTTAAAGATAAGTATTGTGCTAACCATCCAGCAACGATTGAGGCTCTTAAGAACGAAATTCCAAGAATCAAACAAGAAAACCATGAGTAGAGATAAAAGTACATTTATATCGAGAAAAGTTGTCCTTCAATGTACGCATGTTGTTTCTTCGCTCGCTTCGATTTTTTTTTTATTTGAATTTTTCTGAATGATGCAACAATAATTCCAATCCCGCGAATATACCACGTATGAGGTAAACCACTAACGAAAATGTGCGTAACAGTTTAAGAGTGCTGGTGTTTGTTGTTTTGATTATTTTTCTTAAGAAAAATTACGTGTTTGTTGTAAAGTGCCATAAGTGACACATTTTTCGAGATTTGTCCTTCGGTGGGTTAGATAGTATAAGTATAGTTGTAAAGAGTCTGTTTGAAGCTCTAAGTCATCTGGTAATGAATTTCAAAGTCTAATGACGCTAACGAAAAAGTATCTGCTGGAGTTCAGATATTTACGGTGCATAGGAATAATCAGCTTTAGTGACCTGAAAGATTTTAAAAATTTAAGTTTTTCATATGAATACCTGAGATTAAATAAGTTGATGTAAAATGTAATAAATACTGACCTACACTGAAAATATACCTTGCAGTACTATTGAACGCAGAAGCTTACTAATTGATCTGTAATCACTGGAGTCAAAGGCATCGCTTTTTTGGCAATAGGAATAACAGTTGCTACCTTCCACAATTCAGAAAAATGAGAGGTTAGTAAGGCAGTAAGTGATTATGTGGGTAAGAGGCGCTGAATTAAAGTGATATATTATTTTGAAAAGTTTTATTGGTATGCCGTCAACGCCAATAGCATTAGAACTTATATTAATTACAGCATTGGCAATATCTATTGCACTCACTGGCGCAAACTGAAAATATAGGTTTGAAAAAGAACTTTGCGGCAAAGTCAATTCGACTTCATCGCATAAATTTATATCACATGGTCCAATAGCCCAAGTTTTTTCAAACAAAAATTTCGTCCCACTATCGTGTTTCGATACGTTTTGGTGAAACAAAACAAGCGAAAGAAATCTTGCATCGATTCCTTTCACACCGAGTGCCCTGTGAGAGTTCAAAGTTTGTCAAATTTCAACGCTCAGAGTGCACGTTTCAACATAATGAGGGGACAATTTTTTTTAAACCCTACGCTAGCGTGTGTTTTATCATATACAGTACGCAATTCGATTTTTTTCCACATGAAATTTGGTAGAAACTGAGTTTCTAAACGTCATACTATTTCGAAAAAAACAGAATCAAGTTGCATTGTTCAAACACATTTTCGAAATGTTGGCGATTAGGAACATCCGTTTGCAAAGGATCACTATAAACAATGGCGAACAGAGTAGCAAAAAAGTTTTTAGCTGTAAGCACTTATTATTTACAAATGTATTGATAAAATATAATTAAAACGCAGAAAATAAAATATATACCTGTCATTTTCCGCCATGGTGAAATAAGCGAATTAGCTCTGCATAACAAAAGCATCATCAAATCTAGTGTTTGCTTTTTTCTGCGCATAATAAACAATCGATAGATGTTTTGGGACACATGACATTGTAAAGGGTTACATTTAGGGACGCGTGACTTTGTATGACTGCAATGCAACTGACGTTCATAAACTCGGTCAAACTGTGAACACTCTTCTCAAAAATATGTAACTTAAGTAAGCCTGAGTATTATCGTTATTATATATTCAACCCGAGAGCAAAGATTTGATTTTTCTTTAATTTACTTTTTTCAATAGAACATATTTATATTTTTTGTCACAATATCGATTTTTTTTCGTTTTTAATAAATTCAAAAAATTTGTAAACAAAACAAAATTTATTTGTCCTTTATTTTGCTTTGGAAACTATGGTCACCGTAATTATAATCTTAAAAATTTTTAAACTGTATTCCATACATGCATACATGTGTACGCACATGTATGTTTGCATGGGTTGCATTAATAAATTCATGCATACATGCTGGTACTATTTGGGTTCGCTTCGTATGTACTTCTTTATATCATACTACTCAAGCGATAAGGCAGGAATGTAAACAGCATTTAAATGCATTCTGTTTTCATTATTATTATATTTTATTATTGTTTTAATATCACTTTTATTAAAACTAAGAAAGAAACACAAATATATGCGTGCACATATGTGAGTGCGTTAAAGTCTTGTTGCATGCTGTTGACAATTAAATTGTAATGTCTACATCACTGGAAGTTAAATTGATGACCCCACCCTATGGAACAATTTAGAATACATACATATAAAAGAGGAAATGCTGAAAACTGTTACATACCGACCACACCCTCAGTTCAGACAATAAATGTGTATACATTTACAACTACTGTTGTTAATTTTGTAAATTTTTGTTTTATCAGTATTTATTAAATATTTTATTAAATTGTGTAATTCTTTACTTTCATATTATTAACTAGAAATCACAAAATTTCAGTTAAAGAGAAATTGGTAGCATATACAACACTCGTGCGGTATAAAAAATAACCATTTTACTTATGCTCTTCAGTAGTGACGAGAGTCTTAGTCAATGATAGAAGATTGTATTGACTCTGGTTAGGATAAAAAAGCTTTTGTTGAAAATTTTGAGATATCGGCATATCCTTAAGGCACTTTAAGGATTTTTTCATTATTGAACTAAAAAATATGTTTTTCTTTTTATTCAATTTGTTCACCCCACACTTAAATTATATTCACTTGTCTGCCATTCCGTTTGTAACAATTAGAAGGGGGTGTCACCGGCTTACAAAAGTATATACATTCTTGATCAGTGTCACCACCTGAGTCGATTTAGCCATGTCTGTCAGTGGAAATCACTATTACGGGACCAAGCAAGCTAATTGAATAAAATTTTAAACACAGACAGGGTTGCCAAGTGGAATTGCAGGTCAAAACCGGGGGCTCTGTAGGAATGGAAAAATTTCTGAAAAAGCCGGTAATTGACTGAATTTTATTTTTAATCAGTAATCAAGATTCAATTAATCAATCAAATACTTAATTTTTTATTATTGGCGACAAAAAAAAGGTCACCAAGTTTTTTTCACATAAAAATAATTAAACTTGGACGACTATATAAATTTTTTTTAAAATTGGTGACGAAAAAAAAAACAAAGATCACTTTTTACCATTTGAAGGAAAAATTATTTTATTTTGGGAAGGCCGGGAATTTCTTCTTTTCAACTTGGCAACTCTGCACACAGGCCACACCTTCATACAAGCTTCTTGGAATTGAAAATGGGTTCACGGACATGCCCACCGCCCATACAAATGACAAAATCTATATTGAGAATTATTTGATGTAGTGTAAACAAATTTTTCAAAAATACTAGAAAAAAAATAGGCAAGCTCTGGAAAAAAGTTGGCGAATTTTGACGATAAGACGTGGCCATTCCCATCCAAGCGTAAACTTCAAAATGCTTTACTGAGAGAATTATTTAAGGTAATGGAACCAAATTTCACACAATTACAAGAAATGGTTCGATCTAGTATCAGACAAAAATTTCCCGAATTTCGAAAAAAGGGCGCGGCCGCTGGCGTATAAGAAAAAGCTTCAACACACTTGACTGTGATTATTATTTAAGGTATTGGAACAAAATTTTACACAAACAGTAACGGTGCCTACTTTATTTGCAAAGAAATTTGTGACATGATACTTACAGATAATACACCGCACTAAACCGTACCAGAGTGTCCACCGCTACTTGAAATCTGGGAAATGTACGTGAAATGTAAACAAACACTACTAAAAACCCAAAAAAATTTTTTTGTTTAACTTTTTTTTGACCTGCATGTATGGCAACCTGGTCGTTTAGATTTCACACCAAATTTAACATCCCTCCTGTGTATGTATTCCATTTGTCTATTTCTCTCTCATTAACATAAACGTTAATGTGAACATTTTGAAAACTCGAAAGCAATAAATGACAACTTGTCGAATCAAAAATTTCTAAATTGCGAGACACAAAGGAGAGTAGCTGAAAACAAATAACCTGAAGTGTCTTGAAAATGTTAAAATAAACTTACATCGAGTGAAAAACTCTTTAAGTTAGTTTGTTGATTACTCCTAAAGGTTTAATATTTTTTTTTTGTTTATTGCTTGTGCACTTTACTACGAAAATGCAAGGTGCCCTAAAGAAAGCATCATTCTGCCTACCGACAGCGAATTTGAAAAATATTTGCAGTTTTACTAACTCCGTGCTAAGCTTTCAGGAATGCAAATATATATATATGATAAACTGTCCCACGTTCATATGTTTATACAATTTTTCAATGTGGATAAATATAGGATTCACGGCCGAAAAGGTTTTAAAAGCAACTTAAGTTTGTAAGTTGTTTGTCTCCTTTGGTCATTTTTAAACCTACTACAGCAAAGAACAGAACACAAACGGAAGAAGAGTTACTACTATCTTAAGACAACTTTATAACTGATAGTGCTTCTGAAAAAATAAAATCGAAATGTAACGAATTAGTAAATAAACCGGATATAGTCATAGTCAACACACAAAAACATTTTAAAGAAAACAGTACATCACAATAATCTAAATTGCAATGAGCTAAATATCTTTCTTTTTTTTGCATTAAGTTTTTCAAAACCACACACAAAAATTGCTTATGCTGCTGCTTGAATTCTATGTTGCAATTCTTGTTTTTTTTTTCTCTTAATTGTAGCCACCTGTACACACACTAAGGGGACAGGCTTTTAAAGTTCAAGGTTAGAACTAAATATTTTGTAAGTTTCATATTTTTAATTCGTAGTGTACACATTCATATTACAGCCTAAATTATATATTTTCAAAATATCAAGCAAGATTTTTATAAAGAGTAGGCCAAACGAGTCAGTTGTTAGATATATTTAAGGAATTCTAAACATACGCAACGCTTAGTAAGCATTTCGTGGTTTACTGAATTTCAATAGAGTACAATAATACAAGTTAACAACCTATAGTCGCTACCTTCGAAAAGAGTATTATGTGACACTAATGAATCGATCGTATTAATGCAGACCGAATATTAGCAAAATAAAATCAATAATTGATAAGTTTTTATTTATGTTTTATAAGCATTTTTTATGATTTTGACGAATTACTTTATTTTGTAATTTTGCTTAATTGACAATGTCCCTAGTTTTAAGTAAATTATAATACGTAAATTTTGTATGAATTTTAACTATAAAACGAATTCTTTGTTTGGAACCAAACGAGTCTGAATTCAATTACCAAAAAACGGTTACTAGTTACAAGTACTAGAAGCCACTTCATCAAACCTTCTAGTTTATGTACAAAAAGTTATTTTTAACCCTACATACAAACAGAAATATTACATATTATTATCGAGTTTAAAGAAAATGTTCCCAAAATTTCAGCTTTCTAGATAAAATTTGCTAGGGGCGCAAACATTTTGTTTCCTATTGCAATTCATATAGAAAAAACGAATCGCAGATTTTTTCTACGTTTTCGTTTAACGTCTTTTTTGAGACTTAGTGAAAACGTTTTGTAACGTTCTTTAATACGTTCAAACGTTTTCACATCTTTGTTAGTTTAGACCAATCACCTAGATGAACTTAATTGATTTTTGGTCAAATTTTAATTTGCAGGATTTCTGCGAGCAGAAATATGGGCAACAAGCAAAGCAGAGGTAATTTGAGGTTTTAGGCAAATTTATTTGGGCACATACATATCTTTCCAAAAGACAAAATTTTTTTAGCGTCCCTTTCTACTTCCGTCATTATAACGTTAATGTTTGGTTACAACCATTTCTCTATTGCGCTGGAGACCTATGTGATGCAACTTGACGAAGTTTGCTGTGGCAATCCAAGGCGAAAATCCTCCTAGTTGGTCTAATAGCCACCTTGTGCTCCGATTTCTTTTTAACAAGTCAACTTTAATTGAAGTAATACAGTGTAGTAAAAGAACACATTCAAAAGCACGACGCTCACTTCGAATTCCCTAGAGAGAATAATTTAAGGGGTGATTTCTACACTTGATAGCAAATATATTTATGATATTTTATATCCTTGAAGAATGACTACATTTTCCCCATTTTGGTTGCATTCAATTTCTATCAAACAAATCATAAAAACTTTGACTCTGATATCAGCCTTTTTGGTTTTCGAAAAAACCCACCAGAAGAGAGTTTAATGTACTAAATGAATTTTCAGGATGAAGGACTGAATTTATTCAATTTTCTCCAAATTATATAGTTAATCGAAAATAAAAAATAGCAGGTTAAACCTCCACCACAATTATTCCAGTAGATATATATCTGTTTGTAGTATTAAAGCAAAATATTTCGCACTTCTTTTCGCAAAAAAAAACAATGTAGTTACGTAATCATAGTCGTAAAAACTAAGCGTCAAAATTAGGAAGTTGATTAGAAATATATCACAACATTAAAAACTGAAGAAAGAGATGAAATACGCGAACACATTTTTTACCGTATTTACTGAGTGTTTGATATTTTATATATATTTTGCTAATCAAATTATTTTTTCTTTTCAGAATGTTGACCATAAGATGCGATTTCGTTCAAAGAAAGGGCAATTGCCTTTTATTGAACTCAACGGTGAAGAAATTGCAGACTCTGCAATCATAATTAAGGAACTCTCTTTAAAATATGAAAAGAACTTAGATGCTGCTCTTACATCCGAACAACGAAATGTTTCATATGCTATGATAGCGATGCTAGAAAATCATTTAATTTGGATTATTTTTTATTGGCGAGCAAAGTATCCTGATAATGTTTTAAAAGGTTACAAAGTAAACTTGCAGCATGCTCTCGGTCTTCGTTTGCCAAATTCTATCTTAAATTTTTTCTTTAAAATTACATTTGGCCGAAAGGTTTGTACAGTTATAATAAACAAAAGTATTGATATTGCTAACATCAGGTAGTGCTAATAATAGTGTCCGGTCCAAGGTGTTTTTATTTTGCCGAAGACAAAATTTCCATCTTTGCGAGACAAAAATTTCTTGAATAATACTCTCGGAAATTGACATAAAGTTTGATACATCAAATTTGACTTTATGTTATATAAAGATAGGAATATTTATGAGAAAGGATAATTTTTACCCTAATTAAAATTTTCAGTCATAGTTTTTCCTGTAACGCGTTAACCCGTATCTTATTTTGATGAAAATTACAATAATCCAGGGAGCTTAATTGAAATTTTTTTTCTAAATATCTTAATTTTGACCTTCATAATAACTAAATTAGCTTAGACATACATAGATTAAACAAATTCCCATAAAACAATCCAATGAAAATCATCAGCTTATTTTTCTTCGACTTGATATTTTGATCTACACAATTGCTATTACGTAGAAGCATTTACTAAACTGACAATTTTTTTATGCTTCATTTGTTTTTATTGAACCTTCTCTTAAGAGGCTAACTAGCTAACAATAAGTTTTAAAATCTTAAAGCAAGAATATTATTATAGATTATTATTATTAATAATGAACTTGTCTCCAGAAACAAAAAAGTTAACAGGAACTTATCCTTCTTGTGTAATTGTTGCAGCTGGTGTATTTAGTTTATAGTTTTAACTGGCATTAGTATTTGCAGAATTAATTAAGATACTATAATTTTTAGGGACTATGAATATACACACTTAAGTTAACTTATGCTTTGAAAAATTGTGAAATGTTTAAAAGTACTAGCAATATCAATCTGTAGCTAAATATAACCAAACTAAAGAAAACCAATCAATAAACTAAATCTTTAAAAGTTAAAATTACGTTGATTGAGTTCAATAAGCAAGCGATAGTTCCATTCTAGTTTTGCTGTATTTAGCTTATACTTATCACTAGCTTAATTCCATTATGGCAATTTTTTCATATCCAGTGGTTCCAGGGTACAAAAAAATTGAAGGCGCACGGCATTGGCGTACATAGTGCAGAAGAGATTGAAGAATTTGGAAAGAATGATTTAAAAGTTCTCAGTGAAATGTTAGACTGTAAACCATTTTTCTTTGGTGACGAACCAACTACTTTGGATGTAGTTGCATTTGCGGTCTTATCACAACTACATTATTTGTCAAAAGATATATCATATCCTCTTCGAGACTTTATGACAGAGAAGTGTCCAAACCTGGTTGGTCATGTTTCCAGAATGAAGGAAAAGTGTTTTCCTGATTGGGATGAAATTTGCACTAAGTTGGATCTAAACGCTCATCTTCCCAAGCCAGAGTAAGCAATTATTTATTTATTTTATTCTTTAACACCTTATCTCATAACTTACAGCTTTCATTTGCTGTAAATACAGTTTAATAAACATATCACATCTTAACAAACCACATGTGTGTAGTTCTATGGTGACGGGACTATATATGATGTTTTTCAGTCCAAAAAATATAATTTTTTCCAAAAACAAATTAATAAACAAAATTTTGAAAACATTTTCTTACGTAAAAGTCTTACTTACTTTTATTACAAAAAACTTTTTTTAAATGTTTATTTTTTTTTAAATTTTATTAAATAAAAGTATTTTTTATTAAAATCATCCGTTTATTGTTTTACGTTATATGCATCATTTAAGAAACCGTTTAAGAAATTGTATTTTATTATATTTGGATATTCTTTGCTATTTCCATCAAAAAAACTTTGTTTTTCGACTTTTAAAAAGTGAAGTAAAAATAAAAGTCTAAAAGTTATTTTTCTAGACTTTGAAATATTGCTCAAAGAAGACTTATAAAAACTCCAATATCAATATTTACTTTTATTTCAAAAAGGCAAGCATCATTTATAACTTTTATTTTGGAATAAAAAATTTTAAATTCATAATTTTCCTAAAAACAAAACACTTGTTTGGAACTTAATTTGAAGCTCTGGTCACGTATGGATTCAATTGATTTATAGCCATTGGTGATCGAAGGCAGTTTTAAAAAAAATTTGTTTTTAAAATTGCTTGTTACCAAAAATAAGTTGATTTCTTCGTGCACACTATTTTTCCTTTTTCCGGTATGGTCTGATTGTTAGATGCCTTAGTACTGCGCCATTTAGTTATAAACTCGTGCTCAATTTCCTCGGAATATTGTTCCCTAAACTTTTCCTTTTTTGTTTTGAATAAAATAACATCGAGTTTAGGAACTCAACCTTTGTAAAACAAAAGCTTCAAACTAAATTACTTTAAAAAATATTTAACAAAAAACTAATTTTTTGCGGGCCTCGCCTCTAAGCGAAGTCCTAAGGGTACACGTCCTAACATACATTTTTAAATGAGAAGCTCATTCCAAAATGTTACATTTTACTTTCGAAAAAAAAAACCGATTAAATTCATTTGTAAAAAAAATTTATTGATTATTATAAGAAATAAAAATTTAATGGTATTTCAAAAGTTTTTCCGCTGTTAGCATTTTGAAAAATTGTTCATGGTGAGGACGTAACGATTTGGAGTGGACCTTCGCAAAATTAGTTTGACTATCTTCGAACAATTAATTGCGCAGTGATTAAACTTTTTGCTCGGTCAACAATTTTAACAACTTGTAAACCAAAACCGGTCTGCAAATAACTTTAACTTAAAATACACTCTCAGGGGAAACATGTACAAACATACATATCTACATATGTACATAATCGGAAAAATCGTTAAATGTTGAATAGAGAAAAATCCATAATTGCCGATTATCGAAAAGTTGAATAATGTCAATAATTTTCAATTAAAAAAAAAGATTTCTTCGAGAAATATCTACTTCCTTGCCGTATGTTTTACTTTTTGGCATGGGAAGCTTTACGATTAGATACGTTCTAAACCCGTAATATCAATATATATATATATATGTATATGTGCTTTATGCATGTAATATACTAGTAGCAAAGCCATATTAATTTTGCTTAGTTAATGGAAAGAAGATCAGGTCGATAATTTTCGAATTCAGCCAAAGTCATCCTTAGAATTTAGCATTTTTTAGAGCAATTATAGTACTCTGACCATATTTCAATGAATTAAATAACATACAATTTTGAAAATTCCCTAATTTTCTTTCAATAATTGGAAAAAGTTGTACAGTGAAAGCTCGTTAATCCGAAGGCGTGTAATCCGGATTATCCAGTAATCCGAATTGAATTTATGACGCGTTACATACTCTATACTCCGCATTGATTGCAACTCTGTAATCCGAATCTTTATTTTATTTTTATTCTTTTGTTTTTTATTGCTTTTGTCTAGGTTTGCAAAACTTTTTTGACAAAAGCAAGAATGAAATATAGAAAACTAACGGGGCATTATTGAGATTCAGAGCCTACTATGTACATGTATAATATTTGTGTCTTATTGCGTTTAGTTATTGATTGGCATTGTAAGCAAAAACCTCAATTTGAATTTAGTAGAATATGGCCAAAAAACGTGCACATAGAACGCTATCATTAGCAGATAAGCTTAAAATAATTGAAGCAATAAATCACGGACAATCTGGAAAGATTTTAGCGGTGAAATTTGGTTTTAAATCTTTGAGTTTTATTTTCGAATATAGAGTTATTTCATATATGTATTATACATAAAAACAGCCTATTCAGTAATCCGAATATATCGTTAATCCGAATTATGGTCTGCAATTATTAATTCGGATTAACGAGCTTTCACTGTATTTAGAAAAAATATTACAAGCTATATGTACATTTTAAACTAGTACCTGTGTGCAAAACTCCATTGGTTATTTTTTTTTCATATTCATTCTTATTCACTAATAATGGTCAATGTTGACAACAAAATTTTTTATTTGATTACTTGTAATGCACGCTATTGAATGTGAATATTTTTTTTACAGCTGACAGAAATTTTGTTATGTACTGGATATGAAGGATAGATCATCACAAAATGGTCTATCAACAAACGACGTATGAAATACATCACTGGCTCCCGGACTGTAAATAATTTCAGTAATGGTGAATGTTTTTTCACCATCTAGTAAAAAGCATAAGTGCACAACATACAATAAATTTACGAAATTTCAGTCTGCATACAAGAGCTAATAAATGTGCACACTTACTTATGTGAACCAAAATATAGTAAAACCTTGTTTATCCAGCCTTCCAGGTTTCGCGTTATCCGAGGCAACCGAGCACTCCGCATTAATCGAAAAGTAATGACATCTTATTAATGAACCGATGGCAAGATATTATAGCTAAAAAACGAATGAGAGGGTTGAAACGTGGCTCAATTATTGCTTAAGAAGCGTTAGTGACAAGTTACACGTTACGTAGGAACAAGGCTTTGTACCCCAAAGATTAAACTTCGTTCGTAAGGTTTTCGCTTTTATATGCTTTTGTGATTAAATTTCATTCGGTCATTTCAACCAAGTTCATAAATGATAAAAACTTTTGAAATATAGATATCTACTCCCCACATTACATAAACGCGGTTTTACTGTACATATATCTTTAATTGCATCAAAAGCAAAAACAAGTACAGTTTGTGAATTTTTTCAAGGTCAAGTTATTTACCAATCCATAATCATTTGCTATAGATTTACGGATATTTATATTATTTAATTTATTAAAATTATAAATTAATTAATTTATTAAAATACAAACCCATTGATTTTAAAAAATGGAGTTACACTATTTTCAAACTAAACGACTCAAATGTATACATAAATTACATTATAATATTTATGTTTTAGGCCTGAAACAAAGGAAGGAAAAGAAGGAGATCTAGAAAAATCAAATGAGCAGGATGACACGGAAAAAATTGAGAAGGAATTGGAAAAAGACAAGGTAAACATAACGTAATAGGCGAATACTTTCTTGCATTCACTAAGTTCCTGATTTCAAATTTTTTTCTATATTATTGGTATTAAAATTAAGAAAATAAGTTTAGAAATATTGTGTACCCCCATGGTCACCACGGCCCGATGCATGGTGTTTCCCCGACTAGTTTATTATTTTCAGCGTGGCCTTCAATTTAGCCAATCAGACTGAGGACGATAAATAAAATTGCAGTTGTTCTCCGTAATACATAAGGAATAAGTGAAATTCACCTTTGCGGCTATTAATTTTTCAAGAGTATTTTGAAAATTATAACTTCAAGTAAAATATACATTAAAAGTGCGTTTGATTTCAAAATTTTCACATTCAAAAGTGTAATGTTATTGCTTTTTTTTCATGAGAAACATGTCTCTTAAATTAAAAATAGGAATTAGAAAAATATATTAAAACCTAATCTAAACGTTTAACCAGTTGTGTCTTTTGAAAGGCATTGCAAGCCCTAGAATTTTTTTTGTTTAAAATGCTCTAAAATGACTTTCTACCTTTCTGGAACGTTTTTTAAGTTGTTAATTTATCATTGTTAAAGTTATTTATAGCTATTTAAAAAATAATTTATTTATATTTCCAGTCTAATGAAAAGGAAACCGCGGATGAAAATAAAGAAAAAGAGGAAGCACAATAAATATATGTGGGACTAAAGGTGTAATAAACAATATGCATTTAAATATTCTCTCAAAGTATAACACAAAACTTGGAAACTTTTTTATATTAGTATTAAAGTATAATAAGTTAATTAAAATAGTTAAAAATAATGCAAAAATTTACATAATTTCTGACAATTAAAGATGATTCAAACTACCATATGGTTTCTGTTTTTGATTTTACGCTCTCAAAAAATAATTTTCTTCCATATACATAAAAATTATGTATGAATTAAAATTTAATATTGTAATTTACTCATATGTTATGAAATATAGTATTGAGTTGTGTGCAAATATTAATATATGATACGAGTAAATATATTTATGTAGGTTAAAAATTGGTTTACAAAATTAAATTATTTTATTAAAAGAAGATTTTTGCTTATTTTATTTCTACTTGCATGCTTATTTTTTAAATACTAAGAATTAATGTACGAATTCGCATTCGTTGTAATAAAAATAAAATATAATGAACACCGAAAATCATTTTCATGATCACTGAAATTCTAGTATACAATAGTATTTTATGTATTAAGAATTATGTTGTAAGATTTTTTTACTATAATACATATTTCTATTGTAGCTCAGTGTTTTTATATTAACATACATCTTATACAAATAAAATATGCTTCTATTATAAATGTCTATTAGGGTTTTTCTATTGGGTAGGTATGATTCTTTTCTTTTTTTTTTTGATAATTAAATATTCTACCATTCATTAACAGTAAAAGTTAATGTTAGTCTTCGAGTAAATGTAGGTGCTGTTCAGTGTTGTATAAAAAATTGAATTTGCACAAAAATCTACATACATCAAAGTACGAATCCGAATATAATTTTTCTGAGCATTAATCGTCGGCTGCAGTGGAAAACCCCTTGTAGTATCTCGTATACATTATTTCAACTGAGTAAAAAGTAGTTGAATCTTCTGTTTTATGTAAGCACAGTTGCTTGACACTGGCGTATATATCATTCATAAAAAATGTAGTGATGAAATTTTTTTCTAGGAGTTTAGCATCAACAATATTTTTTTTTTTTTTTATTTTAGGAGAAAAAAGTTTCTGAGGGGTTGATTCCTCTGACAAGTAGCATCAAAAAAGCCTGAGCTATGAGAATTTGTAATCAAGCCAACGATATAATTTAACAAATCGTTAACTGCAATCAGAAAATAGATGATAAATATATATGTTGAGTGGATGTGCAGCTAAAATGTGATAAATGATCTAAGACTTGGAAAATTTTAATAGAGTATAATAACCCTAGTACCATAAGGGGAACTTAAAATAGCCTTTAAAATAGCTTTGTATCGTAATTAATAGGATATTTTGACTTTGTAGCGATATTTGGTGCTATAAAGTCTTGCTAGAACAACCTATAAAGTCACCGCATGTCTCAATACTGTAGCCATGACGGCTCATGTTTTCAGAGGAACATGAGATTGGACACATTAGGCGTGATTTTTTTAACGCGGTTACCCGCTAAAAAAATTTTTTTTGAAGAATAATAGCTAATTTAGTCTGCAATACCGCACATTATGAATTTGTTCCGCGTTTCTGCAGAGCAATATCTTAGTATAGTCCGAAAATACAAAAAAAAATTGAGCAAAATGATTTCATGATTTTCTTGAACCGTACTTTCCCTGCACTTGCTTTGATGGAACAGGTTTACTTTAGGGACAGTTCTCCGATTTTATTTATTTTTTTTGAGAAGTAGCGTGCTATAAATAAATAATAAATCTGCAAAAAAAATTGTCGGTCGGATCTGGCTTAGAAGATATAGCCATCCAAAGTTGCGGATATAGCTTTTTTAAAAAACGCTATAAGTTGGGAACCCCTGGATGAAAATATGCATATCATATTAAAGGTAATTTAATGAGGTATAAAATTGTGATATTGATAATTGAATTTTGATGGTTAGTTTTCGAGATATGAAAATTTTTGTAAAATGTTGACCTTTGTTTTTTTTAAAACCGTTATTTTTTCCAAAAAATGTATTATTAACCTACATGATATATATATATATATTTAGAAAGAAAAGTTTATTACCTTTAAAATGATGTGCTATTTGTTGCTACTTTTAAAACCATTACTCTTTTTTTAACGAAAACCTAAATTAAAGTGACCGGAAATATCCCAATTTTTGGGTATTAACTTACAATTTTTATTTTACAAGCAAAAAAATTGTTTCGAAAAACCCAGAAGTTGCTTCTATACGACTTTGTGAGTAATACTTACCTTGCTATAGTATATCCAACACCTGGTTTGCTAACCACAGTATTTTTGCTTAAGAGTAAAGGTAAGGTAAAATCGGAGAATTGTCCCTAAAGTAAACTTAAGCCCAGGAAACTCTTTTCGTAGATCCTTGTTTCTTGACTAGAACGAAAAAACGAAAGGGTTAAGTACACAATTTGTCGCTATTGTGTAAACGTTAGCAAATTCACAAAGGATAGACGAGAGTTTCTTTCACAGAATTTTCTAGTGTAATGTGAACAGAATACGAACGGGTGTTGGAAAATCATCAACGTTCACACGCTGTCAAAATTAGTATATAACGATTGTGACTGATTGTGACAGCGGGTGATTGATAACGATATCCCGACAACCGTTCGTATTATGTTCACTAGTCAACGTTTACATGAGCAAACTCTTGAGAAAAAGTTTTCCTGTTTGTTGGCAAGAAGGGAAAAACGAAAGGGTGGTGTACAGAATTTATCGTACCCGCAAATTCCCTTTCGTTCTATTCATTAGCTGATATTATGCTTTGTATTTACGTTTGTTGTGGCGGGTTGACGCAGTAAATGCCTTGACATTTTCTTGCACAAAGAAATTCTAGATTTCGTGTGTAAACGCAGAACAAATTCACAAAAAAGAATAGACAAGAATTTTTTCACCGAACTTCTTCATGTAAAAGTTGACCTACAGATTTAACGTTGACGTATAGAAAGCGCCATTTCAGACGGTTTCATACCGCACGTAGCGACAAATTTACGCTTCGGTTTCATGTGCAATTGAACATTTTGGATTGATTTTCACGTTCTATTTAACAGCTGATAAGTTTGAAATAATACATCAAAATGTCCGTTCAAATGAAAATTTATTTCTACAGTAGTTTTATATATTAAAACCTATATTGGAACTAATAAGGAATGACTTTTGGCAAATTTTAATTGAGAGCATTAAATCAAAAAGTTCAGGAGTTACGTTTACGTTCCTGACGACATATTTGTTCTGTGTATGTACTGTTCTTATGAACGCTTCCAATTTCCATCCGATATCTCAGTTTTGACACTTGCGAAATGTATTCATCTGCTAAAAATATTAATAAACCATTGTCCAGTTATATACGTAAAACTTTTATTGACTACTTTGCTGTTAATCATGGCCATAAGTTTGTTCGGTCTAGTCCAGTGGTGCCCTTCTGTGATCCTACGGTGGCATTTGTTAATTCTGGAATGAACCAGGTAGTCATCTCTTAAATTCCATGTTATGAAATCATTCAACAGTTCCTTCTACTCACAGTTTAAATCCATATTTTTGGGAACTACGCAACCTGACCACAAAAGAGTTTGTAATTCGCAGAAATGTGTGCGCGTGGGTGGTAAACACAATGACTTATCTGTGGTAGGAAAGGATGGCTATCATCACACTTTCTTTGAAATGCTTGGAAATTGGTCATTTGGAGATTATTTTAAAGTACGTACATTGCATATCCATTCATGCTTTCGACTTAAGTTTACTTTAGCTCCCATGGGATAATTTTTATCATACTAAAGTTTTCAGCTTAAGTTTACTATACTGCCCTCATAAGCACAAAAGCGGTATCTCAGTGGCAGTGAGTTTCGAGAAAATTGATGTTTTGTTAATGTATTCTTGAAATACCTCTAAAATTGAGTTAGAGGAAGATTCTTTATGTGTTTGATACCGGCATTAGACGCGTAATTTCATAAGCTATCGGATGACATAAGAAACCAGAATATGCATTTTTTTGAGATACCGCTTTTGCGCTTCTGAGGACAGTTTAGCTTCAATTCGCCAATATTTATTGAACTAAACGTTTTTATGTGCTTTTGAGCTCTAAGAATAAATATAAAAAAGTATCGCTTGGATCTGGTGTCGGAGAAATAGCTATCGGAACAGCATTACCATTAACTCGAAAATAATTATGTCACGTTGATTCAAAAATTTTGTCAGTAACATTACAACTAACCGAAATACCAACAAATCCCCAGAGTTCAAATTTAAACAAAAGATAAAAAATATAGAACAGATTTACTTAAGCTCACATATGCCAATTTCTATTTTAGGGTAGTAAAAATAAACAAAAATTATGTTGAAAACAAGTATACCTCGAATCTGGTTTCGGAGATATAGCCATCAGAAGTTGTGGATATTACTTTTCTAAAAAATGTTATAAGTCGAAAACACTTGCGTTGATTACGAAAATACGGAAGTCATATGAAAGGTAATTGAATAAGCTACAATATTGGCTCATGAATTTCCGATGTCAAACTTACATATTTTGAAGATATTACGGCTTTTCTGTAATTTTTAATTATTATTTTTTCCAAAAACCGTTATACATATTGCCAAAGAAATGCGTTATCGACCTTTAGTCTTATAAACATATCAAGAAAGCTGAATTCAGTCCCCTTTAAGCGATATAACATTAGTACAAAACTTTTTTATGCTTAGCCATACCAAAAATAAAAATTATTCTGATAAATTTTGGTAAGTTTTTTTTTAAATTTTAGTATATGATGTCTTCTCTTGGACAATATCATCAGCAAAATCGTTAAGATAGTAAATATTAAAATATATTTCAACCGCTTACATCCTATAGTATATGAAACACCGACTCCGCTAGCCACAGTAATTCTTTATAAAAGTGAGGATAAGTGGACGGGCTTCGACCGCAGCTCACGACTTATATTCTCCCATGTGTCCGACACTGGCTTCGCGGCGGACTTCGGGCGCGGTTCACTGAAGTATGTCAGACAGCGGTTTCGCTGGCAGCTCGCTCGCATTTTTTATAATGATAATCATTTCATATAAATCCAGTAATGTTGTTGTAATAATAGTTTTTACCAAAAATGTGTTGAACTTTTTTTGCTTTCCTGTAAAAAAAGAGTTAATACACAAAAACCTAGTACAAATGTAACTTAATTCTTAAGGGCATAAGTTCAGCTTTCCTAATATTTAATAAAACTTTAGGTCGATAACACATTTCTTAGAATAAATAACGGTTTTGCGAAAAGAATCGGTGAACATTTTAGAAAAGTTGTAAAATCTCGAAAGATGTGAGTTAATTAGATTACAAAAATTTTTCCACCAATATTGTAGCATATTACCTGTCCTATGAAACCCACATTTTGGAAATCAATCCCGACTAATAGCGATTTTTAGAAAATTTAGATATTTCCACAACTTCCGATGGCTATATTTCCAAAACTAGGTCCGATAATTTCCGATTATATATTTATTCTTAAAATTAAAAGCACATAAGAAAAGTTTAACTTAAAAATCATTTTCGACTGTGAGCTAAAGTACATTTAAGCCAAAAACATTTTTTTTTTTCAAAATTCGGGCTCCGAAGATTTGGTATTTCGATGTTTTAATACAAAAAAAGAACCAAAAAACTCAATTTGGGACCCGTCGCCCAGAAGAAGGAGGGAATGGAGATAGTGGAGATGACCTTGGGCAACATTTAAAAACTGTTTGCAGGCAGAGGCGAAAAGGTGGAAGCGCAGGGGGTGCAGGTGAAAAATCGAAAATTTTTTTTATTGATAATTTGGATGACAACTTAATTTTTGTGTGCATAAAGTATTTTAAAAGATAGTGGGGAATTCTTCCATTGCCCCAAAAACAAAATTAAAAAAATTAAATTATATCACCTTCATCCCCTGCTTATCCACCTTTCCGCTCAAACTTGTTAAGCATCAGAATTGAATCATTCGACCTCCCTCTACCCCATATGACATTTACTAAAATGTTTTCTTTAAAAATCTCAATTCTGATACTTCCTTAAAGATTAAACAAGTTCAATAAATTCTTCGTATCACATTTCTTTACAACCTACAATAGATAACTTTCGGTCTTCCATTTCGAAAACAAAAATGAAAGGGTATCCCACAGTTTGAATGTATATTTTCTTTTTACATATTACCGTTTTGAAAAAGGAATGTGAAAAGGCTTTACAGCTAAAGCACCTCTTGGATTGATTGTCATCTATTTGACAACCAAACCGAGACAGAAAATTTTCATTGGCACTTTAATTTTCTTCAATGTTTATGCAAATGATTACCTCATTTGTGATAGTTCATTCAAATTAGTTTTTTCCGTGGTGGGGACTAGGCAAAATCGAATAAAAGATTATTTTGTTTTAAGAACATCTGAAACTCGGCATTAATTCCCAAACGATTGAAAGAATGAATAACAGCGTTTTCAAACTTCAGAATACGATATCGCGACATCTTGCAGGGTAGTGTTATCTTCTTATGACACCCATATTTTTTAGCATCCATTCAGGGGTTTTCTACTTATAAAGCTTTTTATAAAATAAAATCCGATATTTGTTACGGCTATATCTCCAAAACTAGATCCGACCGACACTCTTTCTAATTTTTCTTGTGGAATGGGAGACAAAGTAAACCTGTTGCATGCTTTCTAAATAACAGTTTATTTTTTTACAAAGCGAGGTGCTTGTGAAATGGCATTTGAACTTCTACGAGGGCCATTCCAGATTAATCCCGAAAAGTTATATGTTACATATTTTGCAGGGGATAAAGTGCTAGGTCTACCTGCAGACTTAGAATGTTTCGACATTTGGAGAAACATAGGGTGAATCTTGTATTTCCAGATTTTATGTGTGTCATAACCTTTTATGTATATATCATTTTTCTCAGTTTCCCAGCTTCTAGAATAATTCCTTTTGGCAGTAGTGATAATTTTTGGGAAATGGGATCTACAGGACCATGTGGACCATGTACTGAAATTCATATTGATCACCGTCCCGGTCTGCTCAATAACAGTAATCGTGCCAAACTTATTAATGCTGGACATTCTGATTTGACGGAGTTGTGGAATTTAGTTTTTATTCAATATAATCGGTAATTTTGAATTTATTTACGTCAGAACAGCCAATATGCAATTTTACAAATAAATATGATTATGATTATGTGCCATTATAAAGTCCATTTGTTAAACGTACTGAGAGTGGAACAAAGCCAAGTAGAGTAAGTTTTTAAAAATGTTGAATTTTGTTGACTGTTGTTTGAATGTGAAATTAAAGGCAAATTAGCGTCCTCAGCCGTTCAAGCACCCAGAATATAAGGACTATCTAAAATGCATAAAGTCAATTTTCCCTTAAGACCTTAAAAAGTTTTTAAAAAAAGATACAACATTAAAAGCGCAAGCTAACAAATATAATGATAAAATTAAAATTTGTTATGATGACGATAGACTTTTTTTTTGACGCGGTTTCACTGTTCACAAATATCCAGCACGCAATAAGATGTACAATTTTAAATTTAGTTACTTCATATTTTTATCATTGTCACATTTTACCAGAATCAGATACATATAATCAATTTTATTAAAAACAGAAAAATCCCATATTTGCCATTATCACGTTGTGCCAGAATCAGGAAATATCCCAATTTTTGAAAAAACAGAAAACTTGCATATTGGGAGTTTAAGCGTAAGACCGTCGAAAATATTTTTAACTAAGGTATTTATAGCAATGTGGATGGATCTATTACAAAATTGCCGGAACACCATGTAGATACTGGCATGGGATTTGAAAGACTAACAGCGATACTACAAAATAAATTTTCCAATTACGATACGGATCTGTTTACTCCAATATTTGACCATATACAAAATGTAAGTAAAGATTTGTATGATTCAAACAACTATTTATTAATCGACTTGATAATTTTACAAAACATTGATATTTTTACAAAAAAGCAAAAGATATTTATAAGACATTTACTTAGTTTCTTCTATAGCGTGTGATTAGACTTAACAACTCGAGCTTTTGTGTTTCACAGACTATTAACAATCACATTGTGTAGAAGTATTCGACTTTTACTTTAGT
Organism: Meiosimyza decipiens; assembly: GCA_963680825.1. NCBI lineage: Eukaryota > Metazoa > Arthropoda > Insecta > Diptera > Lauxaniidae > Meiosimyza > Meiosimyza decipiens. Next base: position 39,519,406 of record OY804258.1, read on the forward strand.
CACAAACAATGTTTTGTTTTAAAATTGTTTTTATTATAATTCGAATCTCAAAACTATTCATAATTTTTTTATTTATTAAAAAAGTATTTATATTTCTATAATAACAACAATCAGTTACTGTTTTTCGGTAATTGTAGACCACATACATATGTATGTAAATTAAAATTCAATCTTTTCAACAAAGTCCATTTGGGCTGGTCGCCGACTGTTTGGGAAGATCCTTTCCTTGAATCAGAAAATGTTTTTTGGATGTTCTCGTTCAAATCGTAAGCACTTTTGGAAGTTGCAGAAATCGCATATCCATCGAAATACAATTGAAGAACAAAAGTTAAAAAACGCTTAACATTTTACAAAACTTGCAATAACTTAGCAATACTTCACCGGTTTGTACTCCAGTTTTATAGCATTTTAAATTACATTTTAAATGACAACGATTTTATTAAAATTAGTTCAAAATTTCCCGACTTAGAACTTGGATCCCAAATTGCGCACTATGCAAATAGTATGTGTTCTTCTTCATATCTAATATATAAAACTCTCGTGTCACGGTGTGCGTCATTGAACTCCTCCGAAACGGCTCGACCGATTTTCGTGAATCTTAGCGTGCATATCGGCTAGGACTGAGAATCGGACCATATCTATTTTTCATCCCCCTAAATGTATATAATAATGAGCACATAAAACTTTTCATCTTTCAGTAAAATCCTTCCATTGGAAGTTTTTTTAGTGTTTTGCTTTATTAACTATATTACTATAGAAAATATAATATTGCCACAAATTATTTAATAAAGTTTTTTTTTTATGCTAAGGTGTCAAAAGCTCCACACTACACTGGAAACTTTTTTGAAGAAAACACTCTTGATACGGACTATAGGATTTTGGCTGACCATACAAGAATGGTAGCTATATGCCTTGCAGATGGAATGCTGCCTGATAAGAAGTAAGAAAAAGTTTATAGAAACCATTTTTGCAAATAAAGGCCAATCAATAAATATTATATGCCAATATATAAGGGATCCAACAAAAATTAGATCTGAAAAAGTTAAGGTCATAAAAATTCTACTGGGATAGCAAAGAACTTACATTGTTTTAACGTCAACTAAGTATTTGCCATAACTTGCAACAGTGTAGCACTGTCGAACTACATGCATAAAATTTTAAAATCAGCTATTAAAGGGCTAATACTCAGGGAATTTTTTATTTGTGTGTAAATACTTGACATAAGCGCCAGTAGTAGTGCGTATTCATAAAAAATATTAATTTAAACTAATTTGAACATATTTTAGCAAAAGTAAATAAATGCATCGACATTTCAACTTTCAAGTGTGTTTTAGATCAATTTTTTGTTGTTTTTCAAACCAATTTTGCAATTTCTTTTTAATTTAGTTTGTTGCCAGAGGAGCGCCAGTACTGCGTTGAACGAAGGGAAGTTATGAATACAAAAATCCAGCTTACAAACCAGTTTTGTCTTTAAAATAGTAAAGTATCGTAATTAATAAGATACTTTGTCTTTGCAGTGAAATTAGGTCTTATAATTTCGTGCTAGAGACATTAAATCATAGCAAAGAGAGACGTAAAATTAACTTTAATATGCATTTTTAAAGCTCGAAGTAGGCTGATTAGAAAGACATTAGGTAGTCTCATATGTACATAATAAACTGATATAAAAACATGAGACGGCGGTCTTTCAAGTGACTTATACTATGCTACCTCGTATCGTGTGTATCTTTATATTGTACATAATAAAATGCTTATGAAGACTTGTGCCCGCATGTCTCGTGCCTTAATACTGTAGAATAAAAGTCACTTCAAAGACATTCCGTCTCACGTTTTCATATGCATTTTATTATGTGCATTAGAACACACATGACATGTCACATTGTTGTCAATTTTTTGTCTTTTTAAGGCGCTTTATCAATGTAGAAAAGATATGATTCACCTTTAACGTATAATAGGCGGAGAGTCCACTGTAGAAAAGTCGAGTGTATAAGATTACAGGATAAGATTAACGTGAAGATAGTAAGGTCCCGATGCCCGAAAATGCCCAAATTTTAGCCAATTGGGTTGTTTTAATTAAAACTATAGTATATTACAGGTCAAAATGTATGCCAAATGATAGAACTCGAAGAGGCCTTAATATAATATACGGAGTTGCACTGTTGAATCTTGTCCCAAACATGGGTTTTCACCGGTTTTTTTGGTCAATTTTCATTAATGAAGATAACAGCTAGAAATGTGTGCCAAATGATAGAGATCGAAGAGCCTAAATAGAATATATGGGGTTTCTTTGTCGAATTCTGTCCCAAACATGGGTTGCCGCTCATTTCAGAAAAATTTATCCTAAAAACGGGTGGCAACTTATGTTTGGTACATGTTTCGACAAGGCAACCCTATATATTCTGTTTAGGTTCTTTTAACTCTATCATTTGACACACATTTCTAGCTTTTATCTTTATTAATGAAAATTGACAGAAAAAAACCGGTGAAAATCCATGTTTGGGACAGGATTCAACCATGTTTAGGCCTTTTCGAGTTCTATCATTTGGCATACATTTCGAGCTGTGATATACTACAGTTTTAATTAAAACAACAAAATTAGCTAAAATGTAGATTCATCTTTGGTTATTATCGAAAAAACTTTATTTAAACGTCAAGACAGACAGACGAACATGGCCACAGGTCGACTGAAGAATTGCCGCTGATGAAGCAAATACTCGTATATACTTTTCTATATCTGTCATACTCCATTCTGTCCTTCATAAACAAAAAAAAAAAGAAATGAATACACCCTGTGTGTAGCGTATTATTAAGGTTTTGAAGTTACATTTATTTGTACGGTTTACTTTCTCTTAAACAACTCAGTGAACTTATTTTATCCCGCTTTAATAACTGCTTATAGGCTTATTAAGGTCTGTGGATACTTGTGTCCACTTATTCTGTTGTTACTTTCTGTGTTTTGGCTCCTCAAATTTGTAAAAAGGTGTTCATATAGTTAGATGGGGATAACACTGATCTAAAAAAAATCAAATAAAAAAGTGATGAGTTCCTAAGTTCATCTTCTTTCGATTGTTCTCATTATTTTGAGATATTTCTTGTTGTTTAAAATATCTTAAAAACTTGACCAGATTTAGAAAATTGAGACCATTTTTCGAGACCAAGAAAGAACATAAGACTCATAAAACTATTTTGGTGGAGTAGTGTTATTAAATTGTTAACTTTTTTTTAGTCAAAAATTAAGGCGTGTTCTAAGAAAAGTTTTCACAATATCGGAAAAAACTTTCGGATGTGAACATCTACCTTCAGAAGTTATACCTGTGGTGGTGGAATTATTAGGTTCAGCCTACCCAGAACTGTACTCTAAGAAGAATGCCGTACTCGAAATTGTTGCCCACGAACAGGATGTTTTCAAAATGCTACGTGAAAGTTCCTCAAAAGCGTTTGCTGAAGTCCTTCTTGACTTCCCTGAACTTGAGCAAATAGATTTAATGGAATGTCCTGGATTAGTATCAGCGTATCGCGAGTTCATAACCCAGAAATGCAATTTTAAAAATAATACTATACCAGGAAAATTTTTATTTAAACTAATAGACACTTACGGATTAACAGAGGAACACTTTGAAAAATTTGCACAAATTGAAAATATGTCCTTAGATAAAGACGGCTACAAGCAAGAAGTTAAAGATGCCAAGTTAAAAACACGAAGCAATTTTCGGATCGCAGATGCAGAAAATTTACATTACCAAGTTGAGGAGACTCTTTCTAAGATAACAAAACAACTTTCTCCAACAAAAAACGATCACAAATACACATATAAATATGATCATAATAAAAAGCAATATATAATACCTAATGAACATACTAAAGTTCTAAGTATTTTACATAATAATAAAGAAGTAACGCAGCTAGATCACGTAAAATCAAGTGATACGATTTGTATATTGACTGACTGCAGTAATTTTTATCATGAATCCGGAGGGCAGCAATCAGACGTTGGTAAAATTGTACTTAAATCAGAGGATGAACAAACTTTTGAATTAAATGTTTTTGATGTCAAATTATTTAACAACTGCGTAGTGCATATTTGTAAGCCGTCAATTATTAACAAAGCTATGTTTGCTGTAGGATCGAGCGTAGAACTAGAAGTTGATGCAGAACATCGAAAAATGAATACATTTCATCACTCTGGTAACTATTTTGTATAAATATTGAATGTATGAAATCGTTTGCAAGTAATTTTATCTTACTAATCTATGACCTATTTCCCCAACTTACACAAGAAACCCCAGAAATCGGAATATTGTATATTATAATAGAAATTTCTTGTGACCATATCTTGAAAAAGTATTTCAAATCTAACATGTGTTTACTAGACCAAACTTTTTTTGATATTTTAAGAAACTAAGCCTATTTTCAGAGTAAGCAAAATAAAACTGAAATTAAAATAGAATTTTGTAATCAAAAAAAAAAAAAAAATAAATTAGAAAAACCAGTTCGATGTGGTTTGGAAACAGGGTTTGTCAAGGGGCCGTTATTAACGCGGCGAGGCCGTAAATTGAATTCCAAAGCCGTAAGCCGCCTAGCAGGCCTTTAAAGGTGTAATTGGAGGTAATAAATATTTTTATAGAAGTAAACAAAAAAAGGGTCATACATTTCTTCTCAAAAATAAAATAATACATGGTCCAAATTGCAGAACTATCGCGCTAATCCGGACGTATATAGCTTAGGGTTATGTCTGGATAACTGGATTTGTCCGAAATACAGAAACTCAATAATTATTATGTAAATTTTATGTGGCATGCATATTTGAGACGCATATATTTGTATTTCATTCACTTTATATGTTTCTATAAAGTCATTGTAATCGTATGAGATAAAATTATTGAAAAAATACACATATACATACACATATATAATATTTTATAAACGCTGTTTTAAATAAACAACGTGCCTGCAAAAACTCATGAGTATGAACGTGAAAAATGTTCCGTAACTTAACGAAATAAATTTGAAACAATTTTCTAACCAAAACATACTTTGACTTAGTTTTGTATCGTAGAAAATTCCGGATTACTGGGAAGTCCGGATTAGCTCAATGGCACTGTATTTAATAAAAAAAAAATGTCATAAACTTTTTGAAAAAAAAATTTGGTATTTCAACAAATTGTTTGTCTTTTTGGAAGGTTAATTACTCATTTTGTACATAGCAACCCTGCATGGCTAATGTGACTTTCATTTGAATAATTTATATCTGTACTGTACACTGTATTCTATCTCATTCTCTCGCAGGCTAAACCCTTTAGATGTCGTTTTTAGTGACGCCGGTTCCGTTTCATGAGTTTGAAATCACCCTGTGGCTAAAGAAGCTTCACTTCAAAAGATTACAAATATTAAAATGTTAAGTTTGAAAGATATTCGAAATTAATTTTTATTGCATTATCCCTTCATTTTGATGATAATATATAAGGAGTGAGATCGAAAAAATCTTAAGATATATAAAATTCAATAATTTTTAAACGGCTGATCTTAGAGTTTTGATTTTTTTTTTACTTAATTGATAATCTTTTACAAATTACAGAAAAATATAATTTTTATAGCTCTAACCACTATTTATGAACTCGTGGACCTTTTTTGGTAAGCCTTCCATTAGAGATTTGATTGTTGTTTCAGACACCTTTTTGGAACAGTTTGCCCATCTCCTTTTAAAATCTTCGATATTTTGGGACACCTTTTTTGTGCTCTTTAAGTTTTTTTTCTTAGCTTAGTCTTAGCTCCGGACGATTTCGAGGATTGGCCTCTCTTGGTACAAAAACTATGTTATTGCTTTGGTACCACTCAATGGCTTTCTTGCCGTAGTGACATGATGCCAAATCGGGTCAAAAATATGTTGACACATTGTGCTCTCTTCTGAAAGACAGAAGTGTTTTTTTTCAAACATTCTTTGATGTATATTTCGGTATTTATAGAGCCCACTGTAACAAATGACTTGCTTCTTTTGCCGCAACTGCATATAGCTTGCCATACCAGGAATTTTTAGGAAATTTTGTCTGCTTTTGAATTCTAAATTGTTCTTCGACATTTCCTCGAGCATCAGCAACATAAAAATTTTGACCCGGAAGCTGCGTAAAATCTGCCAGTACATACGTTTCGTTGTCCATTATACAACATGAATATTTTTGTATGAAACTCGATTTTAATTTCCGAGCCCTACATTTGGCGTCTAAATTTTTTGCAGCATTCCTGTCTGGAACTTTTTGGACTTTGTATGTTTTGAAATTTTTTTTTGAAATTTTTTTATAATTTTAAGACGTACTTCTTTTTCTTCACTCATTTTGATCAAACTCACAACAAATAAACATGTTTCTCATTAAAAATAATAACTGACATATTTTTCAAAGACAACTAGATCAAACAAATTTTTAAATTAAACACCCAAAAAAAATTATTAAGTAAAACGTGTGTTGAGATTTTTTCGATCTCACTCCTTACTATGCCTTTATTCACAAACCTTAAAATCGCACACACCTATATCTATATATATGTATGTATATAGGTATGCGAAAAATTTTTATATGTTTTTTTACGGAATTTCTGGGCGGTTTTAAATAGAATTGCGGGCTGAGTGTTGTACACTTTTAGCGGGGCCTTTGCTTATACAGAATGGCATCATATTACTTTACTTGGTGCAGGCGTTGCACTTTCATACACTTGGGAAATACCTGTGCCAACTGAAATGTGATCCTCTGAGTCGTTATTCAGCGTTTACACACAGAAACTCTTTCCGAAAATTCTTCTCGTTTGTTGGCAAGAGGTGAGAAACGAAAGCGTTGAGTACAGAATTTGTCGTACTCCGAAATTCTCTTTCGTTCTGTTCATTAGCTGACATTAAGCTTTGTTGTGGTGGGTTGCTTGCTATTTACAAGCACAAAGAATTTTTAGTTTTCGTGTATAAACGCAAAAGAAATTCACAAATTCTTTCACCGAATTTCCTAGTGCGCACCAGCTCTTACTCGAATTTCTTTCACATATTTTCCTTGTATAAACGCTGACTTGCCACATGTTGTTTTCGTGGCAATATCGTTGGCTAGCATGATAATGTATAAATATTTATAGTTTTACCAAAAGTATAAGAAACAAAGGTCCTCACGTGTATACTTGCATATTTTGCTATGTAAAGAATTATAAATATTAAACTTACATACATGAATTTCTTTTATTTTTTAGCGACTCATTTATTAAATGCAGCTCTACGGGTTCTTTTTAAGAAAGTAACATACCAATTGTCAAGTGAAGTTAAAGCAACTCATCTTAAATTTGAAGTTGGCTTAATTGGTAAACGGATATGCAAGACTGATGTGCAGGACATTGAAAGCTTAATAAGGTTAGTTTAATAAAATAATACATGAGCAAATCCGACTATATTACAATATTAGCATGTCAAAAATTATACTTATTCTCGACGGATAAGTGGCAGCGGCTCAAGCTTTACATCCTCCAATATGTCCAGCACCGGCTTCGGGGCGCTCTTCGGTCGCGGTTCATTGTAGTATATCCAACGCTGGTGTATAAGCGAAGCCCATGTTGAACATAGTAGAGTGGACCGCGGCTGAAAGTCGCCGCGAAGCCATCATTGGACACATTGGAGGATGTAAACCCTGAGCCGCAACCAAAGGCCGCTAACATACTTACCCTAACGTACTCAAATTTCAAGAGCACCGGAAAAGAGACCGTTAAAGTAAATAATAATCTTAGTTTATCCTAACACGCTAAACTGGTTCATCCTACGACGCTTCGGATCAACAAGTTTGGCCTAGGAAAAACTAGTTTATCCTAAAAACTAGTTTGGCCTGTAACATATGTATATGTATTGAGAAGGACTCAGTTTATAGCCCATTTAAAGATTTTAACACTTTGAGCAAGACGTTTTTTTCAGTAATTTGCAAACTATATTCTGTAAGATCCTGAGGACCCGTAAACTCAACTGGTGGTGATGGCTTAGAGTTACCGTTATTCTAAGATCTCTTCTTCAACAGTAGTTTGACGCATTTGTAACAAATATTATTGTCATCGAAATTCGATGAAGCATTCAATAATTTATCATTTAACAACTAACGTTCAGATGAATTTCAAGAATAAGGTAGAAACAAATACTTTTTTCATCGATTTCTCTCGTACATTTGATTTAATTCCAAGAAATGTCTTCTTTTATAAATTATTGAGCATTGGGTTATCAAATAAACTTATTCAATTACTTATATATGAAAAGCTCTGATTCGACCAGTTCAATTTGAGATGGTGAGCTATTTTCGGATAAGTTTCTTGTAACACAGAATGTTTGTTGTATCCAGTGCTTTTTAGCATTCATTTACATGATCTTGACGAGTTTTTATCTGGCGGGGTGATAATGGCCAATGTCGTGGTAAAAGTTCAAATGCACGCTGTTAATGCAGCGATGTTAAGAGAATGTCCAGGAATTAGGATTACTCACTCTATTTTATTAAAAAGTTGAATCACATAGACTTTTACGTATTTTGGCTTAAAAGACAATCCCATTGGGGATAAGCTCATAAACATTTGTACCGCTACTGCAGACGCTCGATCACCTCAATTTGATGCCATGGCTCGCAACATGGTTTAAGAGTAATTGACCAGGATCAATACTCTTTCAACTTTATTACGTCATGCGTGTCTCAGATGATTGGACTTCGGATGAATTTAAAGCTCAAGGTTAATCCTCGGATGTATATTATGAAGTCACCTCGGTCAAGAAATTTCACCTTCCGCCCATAGTTGAAAATGAGAAAATCCTGGTATTGTTCCTGTCCCAAAGCCCTGAGCTAGCGAGTGAGGATTTGCAAACTATTTGGGTTGAGAAAAAGAGTGGTCAGGTTGTTAATATTGACATTGAGCAGGGGCATTGTAACACATTAAAAATACGGGTAGCACGCCCACTTCACTGCTGGCGTGATCTTGTGCTATTCTTTGATGATGATGATGTTGAAAATTTAGTTGGATTTGCTTTATACAATTTAAACGTCTTCAATATTCAAAATGTATTTATTTCTATTTTTTAGTGAAGCTATTTGTTCTGCTATTCCTGTTAATATACAGTTTATCACTGCATCAGACGTAATGAAACAAGATGATATAACAATAGTGCCAGGCGAGATTTATCCTGAAACTAATTTGCGTCTTGTAAATTTTAGTTCTTCAGATCTCAATTTTCACGCGAAAGAGCTATGTTGTGGAACACATGTCTTAAACACACAGGAAATTGAATTCTTTTGCATCACAAATATGAAGCAGACAAACCGAGAACGTTACGCATTCACAGCTGTTGCAGGACCTTTGGCAAAGAAGGTAAGATAAAAGACAATCTATATTAATTTGTACAAATAAAGTTTTAAAATATAAAGCTTGATTTGAAACGATGTTTTGCTGAAAATGTATTTATTTGTGTATCTCCCTCCAATCCGGCAAATGACCGTTTCAATTGTTACGGTCATCCTTTTAAGGAAGTTTTCCGTTACGTTATCGAGTAAATGCGGTTGTGTAGCGCAAATTTTAGAAAAAAAAATAGTAAGCACGAACCTTGGTTCAATAATAATAAGGTTAAGAAAATTGCTTAAATAGACCATACTAAATAATACCAAAGAACGTTTGTATTGTTAACACGAATATGTTGTTCATGTGTTGATATTACGTTAATATAATGATATATGTTAGCTGCAAAGCATAAAAAAGATGTCAGTAACTTTCCTCTACGATTTTTACCTTTTGGCCTTTCCAATACGATGATCCTTTTTTGTTCTAACGCAGTTGAAATATATTTTATGTTTATGTACGTTTTTGTAGATTTTAACTGCCACTGCAATATTTTTGGTAGAGCTTTTTGATCAAACAAAGTTTCTGGTAGTCTTTATTTAATCATCATTAATACTATTTGACAGCTTCGTGCCTTTATCCACCTAATAATCGTTCGAGAACTAGCGTCATGCGTTAGTTTTTACGGTATAACATAATTCAGTTTGCTTTGATTTTGACGGTGTACAATTTTCTTCGAGCCACGTTTATTCTCTAAGCTTAAGCTTACGCAACTTCGATAAAGAAATCTTAGATTGAGAAAATATAATTTTAAAATGTTCATGTAAGGTATATGAAATAAACATAGTTTATTTGTAGTTTGAAGTTTTATTGTTTGAGAACCCCCCTTAACTATTTATGAAAAATACTAAGACCGTATGAAAAATCCTGAAGGTGAACCTGAATATGCGACAATTTGAAAGGGTTTTATGTACTGCAATACATTTAAAGGTCTTCTTCTACTTAATATGGGAAGGCGAGTGATAATCAATCTCCACTGCTTTTATGACGGCAAGTATCTAGGTACAGGCGCATGACCATCTTTTCTTACACCGTGCGCATGAAAATGGGCTATATTGTTTTTATATGAATTTATCGGAATTACTAACGAAAAAGAGATCCCGGGATTGAACTCTCTAGTACTGTTAGATACAGAAAATAAAATGTTTTGTAAATTACTTATAGGTATTACAAACGGCAGCAATTACAGAACATCGCATCGATTTGCTAAGTCATAATCTGAAGTCCGGAAAGCCCTTAAACGAAACAGAGGAAGAATTACAGCAATTACGTAATAAAATAATACATTCAGAAATTCAGCTGCCATTTGTGTTCAAAGTAAACACGTTACAAAAAATAAATGAAATGCTAAAGCAACTGAAGGATACTACTCGGACAACTCTCAAGTAAGCTAAGGGCTAATTCAGCCACTATAATAATACTAATTTATAGCATGTAGGCTTTAAGCAACCGTGTCTTATCTAAAATAGTGCGCTGATTTAGAAAAAAATATCGGAATTTTCTGTTTTTATAAAATGTGGTTTCGCTTTCGTGTTTCAAAATTTATTTTAAATTTTTTTAAACGGAATGTCTCAAAAACTATGCGAAATAGAAAAAAACGTAGTCGTTTTTGGTTGTTTTTTTATTCTATTCCCCTTAGATATTGCGTTGCAAAAACAAAAGTATGTTGATATTTAAAGAATGACCCGTAATAAAATGTACTCAGTAAGAACATCATAGACATTTACTCCCAAAAACCCAAGAGGAGATTTTTTCCTTTTGATGTATATTGACTTAAATTATACCCCACAAATACTAATTACACCCCAAATAATTCTCCATTCAAGTTTGTTTTGTATGTAACTCATATACCTTGGACTTTTTTATATACTATTTAATTTGAGCAACAATGTGGCCAAAAATTCTGTTATTAAGACATCTATAAATAGGTTTGTCCGAACACTGTCCTCTTTTTAAGAACCGCCCCTCGCATTACATACTTCGACCCCGTGATCAGAAACAAAACTGTCGTTTTTGGGCCATCGACCCAAGTTGAACAACTTTAATTCAATCTTGCTAATAATTTTGTATATTAAAGTATAGAACAGAGGTTGGTAGCCTACGGCCCGCGGGCCACATCTGACCTGCGATAATCTTTTCACCGGCCCGCTTAACTCTATTACAACAGCTGGAGGTGCAGCACCCATGATTTTAAACTTTATTATTCATCAATAGTCCACATATGTTGTAAACACATAAATTTAGCTGAAGTAATGAATGTAGCTGTCAAAACAGTAAACTTCATTTGTTCAAGTCCCCTCAAATATCGGCAATTTAAAAACTTTCTTGCTAAAAATTGATAGTGTGTACCCAGATGTTCCATACCACTCTGAAGACTAAACATCGTCGTCGTCCTGTACCTGAGAGTTTGTTTCTATGGAAATTGACTTTCATTGTTGATCTCACCACATATCTAAATTTACTCAATTTAAAATTATCGAATTTGAAATTCGGATTCTTAAAAATACATGGGAATTAACAACAACACTACTTAGAATGAAAGAATTAAATAGTCTCAAAACTCACTATAGTGTACTTAAATTTCAAAATTTTTGAGGGTCGCACTTTCTATTTTTCGGGGGGTTTCCTTGCCCCAAACCCTGTGTAATGTTTTTAGTCCATCTGGCCTTCAACAATTTACAATCTGGCCCTTAGGTAAAATTGGTTGAAGACCTCTGGTAGTAAGAGAAAGAACAGAATATTCAAATCTTACTCGCTCTATTTTCCAATTTACAAAAAAAATCGAGTTAGTGAAAGTTATTCAAAAATGACAGAAGGTTTACTAAAAAAGTTAAATTATTTGTCTTCGTAGAAAAATCTTACAAACAGGCTACGCGCACAAAGTCGCGGGTATCAGCTAGTACATCATAAACCTATTTAAATCAATAATTTTTAATTTCTTTTAATTTATAGAGAGCTGGTAGAGTTTGAAATAAAAAATATTTTACTTGAGAAACCCATCGAAGAAAACCCGTACATTTTGCATTATATTTCAAGTTCGGCGCTAGATGAAGATTTTGCCTTGCAAAAAGCGACAAATTTGTGCAGTGACCGTCCTATTTTGGTTGTAGGCGTATGTAACGGCATTTTAAAAGCAAGATGTTGTGTCCCTGAGGTAAGTTTATTGTATTATTTGCTTATAAAAATAATAAATTAATTTTCTTTTAAACTTAGAAATATGCAACAAAAACATTTAACGCTGAACAATGGCTAAAAGAATTTAGTGCAGTTTTTAATAGTCAAGTATCTCCTCCAAAAGGACAAAACGCTTTTTTAGTTTGCAATATGAAGAGGAAGAAAGTGTCAACTAACTTTGAAGAACAACTTGATGTTGCAATGCAACGAGCCAATAAGTTTTCGGAGTTGCATTTCAATATATCTTGCTTGGAAAAATAATGATATATAAAATAAAGAAGATTATTTAAGAAAATAAAACTCAATCTTTTGTTAGTTTTATATTGGCACCTATGTAGGCGTTGCCGCTCTTTTTTGAACATAGTAGTTAAGAACGGTGCAGCATACGCGTTTGAGCCTTTTATTTCTTCAAAAATAATTTAAAATGTTGCTATTAATTGCTGTCATTGCTTTCAACTTTAATTAAATACTTTGTTGCTTTATATATTTTTAGTACAAATCTCTTGAATTAAATCTAATAAAATCGAATGAAAACTTTGTCTTTGTCATTGGGTGTATCTTGCTAAACAGAATTATTTTATTCAGAATAAGGAATAATACATAAGCTAAGCAAATAAATATTTTATTAGTTCCATGTAGGCTTTTAACACCCTTGGTTTTTGGTAAATAACAGCCTCATTCATCGTCACTGCTTTCGTCATATTTAGAAAATTGTATGTCCATAACTTTTTCAAATTCATCATAACAATCTATTCCACTTGAATTAAAAAAATAGCTAGCATTTTGATCAACAACTTTTGTAGAAGTCATTTCAGTACCGTTCTCTAAGTTTGAATTTTTATAATTTAACGTATTAATATAGTCGAGACTGCCATCAAAAGAAATTATGCTGCTTTTTTGATTTTGACTCTTTAATTCGATATCATCTTTTAGCTCACTACATATGGATTCAAAATTCAAAGTTTTTCCATTAAATTTTGTGAAGTCAGTAGCTACTGGTTTTTTCCTGGTGATATCTTTGACTACAAGTGATAAATCAAGAATACTATTTTCATAGTCGTCTAATTCAAATGGTGCATTTTTCAAAATTGGACTTGAGCACATTACAGTTGCATGACTTTTATGAAAAAATTTGTCTATCATTTGCAGTCCCTTTCTTGGAACATTTTCTTTTGCCGTTTTTATTTTGACAGCATTTGCGATGTCACTTAAACCTATCGCATCTATTGAAGGTTGCCTAACTGCCTTTTTATTATTCTCCTTTTTATTCTTTTTTGGTTTTTGTAAATTTTTTTTTTGAAACAAAAACTTTGCAACTAAATCGGTGTGAGCTCGTTCCATTAATGGCAAAGGTTCAACTGTAGTCGTAAGCTTATCAAGGCAGTTTTCTTTATCATTTGTACATTCATTGAGCTGATCATCTGGTATAAGTCCTTTAAACAAACTGCACTCGTCACTCCAATAAACGTCCAAGCTAAGTACTCCCTTCAAGGTACGAATTTTTTTAATTTCCTTGGGCACAACGAAGCCTAGAAGAGATTGGTCTTTTATCAACTGTGGATAACGTAATTGCCAACGTGTTAACAATGGAAAAATTTTTTTAAACGAATAAATTTCAGTCCACTGAAGCAGCGAACCCATTTGCTTGACAAATTTGACAACGTTTGGTTGGTGCCATGTTAAAGAAAGCTTTGGAATGTTTCTTGGCTCTGACAAAAATTCTTTTATTATATTTTCGAATGGAAATGATGAGTCCGAAAGAGCTTTTTTTCGAATACCTAGTTCAGCTTTAATACACATGCGGTTTTCCCTAAAAAATCATTTAAGATAAATTAAGAAATTGAACTGTATCTTAACGTACTAACTTCCATGCAGTTACATCACAACCACTTGAGGTTTTACATAATACACATCCAGTTTTTAAATGTTTCTGTACCCTTCCTGCATGGCCACAGTTGGTGCAAATACTTTTATCATCGACACGCAATTCGAGTTCTGTATATTTTGAATCCTCTTGACGCCATGATCGAATCCTATGAGTAAAAATTAAATAAAATAAAAAACTCCTTTACATAAATATTGTCGAACAGACAAATTCAAGCTTGAATATCTATCATACTTTTTTAATCATAACATTTCCCAATGTTATCCATATTTAAACGTGAAGTTATTTAAAAGATATGAAAAATTCCAAAAGTTCCCTGTTCGACAAAGCCTTGAAAAAAATACTTGTTTAATATTTCTCGATCGGTATATTTGTTGAAAATCTTAAGTACTCCATCACGACCAATTCCATCTATACCATTGGGGCAATAGTCACAGCCGCAAAGTAAGGCCAGTACGATAACTTTATTCTGTCCAAAATCTATAAGTAAAAAGTAAAAATTTGTTCAGTAAAATATGATTAGCATTTTTTAACCTTCGTTTTATTCGCCATCCACTGCTAGATAGTTTTAGCTACTGTATCAACGATAGTTGTATGGTAAAGCAGAAATAAAATCGCAAATTTAACGACTAAAATTATAATTGCTATGTACACATAGCAACTTGCTTAACTTCCAGTGCAGTTGTAGTTTAGACTATTGTGCATTTTAAATGAAAAGAAGCAGGCGGCAAAAAGACGCAATTTGAAATAAAAATAAAATAAAAAGAACAACGAGCACTCGCATAAACAAGTAAGAAACTTAGCAGCTTGGTCACTTTGTTCACACATAGATAGCGACTTGGCGAATACATCATAGCTATATATAGCATACATTTGCCATTTTAAAAACCAACACACATACCCTACTGAATCTAGGAAGCGTCTGACCAAGAATGCACTATCTTCTTTAGAGGTAGCAGCCCTACCGTATCCGTACTGATGAAATAAAGATTTAAGTCAGCTGAGGAAGGCCACAAGAAAGATATTTAATCAATACCACCAACAGAAATTATGGCAACCCTACAGGAATGACTTAAAGGCGCACAGCAAAGCCATTGGAGTTAAAGAAAGCACTCTTGTCAGTCTATGGACAACATTAATCATTCTGTTAACTTGGTACAACTCTCTCCAAAGATCACTAGCCCTTCTCTTCTTTCAAGAAATTGCTTCAACAATTTTATGAAACGGAATATCTCAAAAACTATTGGGAATAGAATAATAAGAAATAAAACTAGCATAGTTTTTGTTTGAATATGATTTAATTTTATAAAAAAAATTTAGATCAGGCTATAATTTATACAAGAAGAATGCGATTTTCCTTAAAAAATTTGGTTGGCAAAAAAAAAATTAACATTAAAATAGCACATCATCTGAATAGGCATAAAAAGTGATTTTTTAATATATTTATAAAAATATATGTTAATACTAAATTTTTTTTAATAGCGATTTTTTGGAAAAATTACCATATCTGGAAAACTATAGCGCGAACTACAATATTATAGCTTATTAAATTATCTTTCATATGACACCCATGTTTTAAGAATAGATCTACGGATTATCAATGTACTATAACGAAGTTTGAATAAGCTATATCCCCGACCTCCGATGTCTATATCTACGTAATTAGATGCATCTCCCGATTTCTTATTCCATATTCGTTTTCAGTGTTAAAAGAAACGTTGAAAACAATGGTTTAATACAAAAAAGTAGAAGGGCTCCTAAAGTGAACTTTAGCCCAACTATTTTAGGATATTTGCTTGCATCTTGAAACCCAAATTTTATTTAAATAAATATGCCAAGAATAATTCTTATCACTAAAACATTTCATCCTCATGCTTTAACTACGGTCGTTTCTTTACAAAAAAGAATTATCGAACAATATTCCAAGTTATTAAACATTCGTCATTCTCTTCAATGTAGAAATAAAAAAACACGAGAAACTTGTTTTTATAACGGCTGCTAGGCTGAAGAACTTACCAGTTAATTTTCGTATATTGTCCATGTCATATATATCAATTGACCCAGATGCGGTAGAACCTTGTGTTGAAATCGAAAAATTACGATAGACTCTAACTGCGCCATATGCAAAGCAATCTGAATCCTGACTTATAATACCGTCAACAAGCTGCCAATTAGCGGTAATTAAATTTATCATATTAATATCAAAAAGTTAAGCTTACACCATTTTTATTGAGAAACGCACAGTAAGCTTCTGCTTCTCCAGGAGCTTGAATGCAATTAACTCCCATACATTTTAACAGCATTTCACATTGACGCAGCATTTGATCAAAACGTGAACGTCCTTTGGTTTGCGAAACTTTTGTTGGAGCTGCGTTCTCCTTATTCCTCGGTTTTACGCCGCGAAATTGGATCTCTTTTCGCTTAGCAATTATACTACCCTTTAACTCAGGTGCATCACCCTCAAGCACAAAAACTGGTGTAACATCTTCCCAAATTAGGTAACACGTTCGATAAAACAAGTTCCTGGCAATCAAATAGACAAGTTATTACGGTTCCTTAGTTAAAAAATCAAAAATTAACTTAAGGTGATTTCTCGGATGAACAAAGTAATCCACTGTGTTGAGGGATTCGCACACCCAACCAGCTAAATCGATTGCCACGATTTTGCCTCGCAGCTCATGGACCGGACGCCGTTCGCAATATGGAGTCAAAATCGACCAAAGACCTTTTATTCCCATAATATATACTATTTTAAACTTTTAAAATAAATCTACTATGATCATTAATAAAGAACCGCGAATTTCCAATTTAAACTTCACCAAAGATGAAAAAAGATTTGAAACCCTTTTGCACCAATATGCATTGATTGTCAAAAGGGCAGTTCACAGGGACTTTCGTGCTTTACAACATGGTTTGACAACATGTTTTGGGATAGTGTGAAATTGTGATAGTGAATTGGGAAAAACTTCACAGCTTTTTAGAAATCTTGTAATTTCTACCGAACCCACGGCTTGACATAAAATTCCGGTCTTGGATTTTTCAATTTTCATTTCACCATTACTTAACTACATAAGGTTACTTGAAAAAAAATGTTGCTTCTTCCTACAGTAGGGCTAGTGTCAAATCGTATTGATTTTTTTTTCCGTTTTTGCTTTGAATATGAATTTTGACACTCAAGCTTTCTGACATTAAACACTTCCAGATATGAGTTTGACAGCGTTCCAGAACCTTAATAGTTATATTATGGATTTAACTAGCATCGTCACGCAAAGCATGCGATTATACAAAAGCAGGCTCAGTATTATTTGTATTTTTTGTTTTCTCTCAGCGGAATGAGTGCGGTATTGCAAAAATGTTTGCACTTCGATAGGGCAACACTTTATTGATATCACTGGTCTCTGCTTCATTTGATAACGCGAATTCTACTCTGAAGAATTGCCAAATATTTATGGTCGCCGCGTGGCCGCGTACCCTGTTCTTATATCATAGGACAGCACGAAGTGAGAATGATGATTTGACGTTGTTATGTGTATGCTTCGTATTATGTATAACTCAATTAGCTGCAAGAAGTTAAAGCGTCTACTCGCGGCAGTATTGACTGACTTTTGTATTATGCAACGTAAGAATTTTATTTTGATGAGCTGTCAAGTGCTTTCATTAACATTTACCCCCTTCTAAGTATTCCCAATCTCAGTAAAACCTAAACATGGCAACATTCATTTTTGTGATTGGCAGTACTTTAGTATTTTTAGGTGGAGATTATTAGTATGTAAAATTTCAAAGAAATTTTTGAACAAAATGATATAAGACGAAAAATAATAATGATTTTAACATAAACCTAAAATAAAAATAAAACTGTTATGGTGCAGTATCATTAAAATAAACATTTTCAAATGTTAATCGCTAATGAAGTTGGGGTAAAGTGAATTGTGTGTACCTACATATATTGGCAGTCTGGTCCACCATAAAAAAACAACGACAAAAAATCAGTACTGTGAACCTCAGAAAGAAAATAAATCATATTTGAGTTCAAAACTCGAGTACTATATATTATACATATATACTGAGTCTTAAATTTAAAGATATACCGAAATGTCTGTCCCTAACGTGGGGAAGCTGGATGTAACAATGGACTTGTCCTTTCTTCCCGTAGACGTAAGAGAAAAGTTGGCGGAATTGGATTTGGAGCTATCAGAAGGTAATTTTGCAGTATTTAACAATTGGCTTTGTACTTGACAGTTTACAGAGCAATTCATGTAAAAGACTTTAAAGGAATTATATTGTAATTATGTGCGAGAATGCTATGTCGGGTTGATGTGTAATACAGTGTGACAAGTCTTTATATATGTGATGTATTATTTCCCGATTCATAAACTACTCACTGTCAGTACGACGATCCCACTGCATAATTTCTATACTTGTGCGGTCTGCCATATATAAAGGGGCTTATGAATTTTTTTAATTCAAAAATTCAATACAAAATATATCTAAAATATCTTTAATTTTAAGAACAGAACAATTTGAATACTTAGCTTAAGCAAAAAACCTAAACGGCACAACTGTTCGCCGTCGATTCTTGGTGGTGATTAACTTTTTCTTTTTATTCTACCGGGTCAAAACCCTTTCAGATATCAAAAGAAAAAAATCAATACTAAAAAACTAGAGGTACACAGAGGACTGCCAAGTTAAAATTAAGGAATTTCCGGCGTTCCCCAAATTTCATTAAAATGATAAAGTAAAATTTTATGTGAGAACAAAGTTGAGAATTCATGTTCATGAATAAGTTGTATTTAATAATATCCTCAAGTTGATTTTTAAAGATATTTTTTGCTATAATTTTATTACCACAGATCTAATTGAGTATTGCAGCTAGAGAGACATCTGAAAATAAGTTTATTGAGTCCTTATTTTGATCTATGGTTGCCGACTGGCATAATAACTAGCATGAGTGGCAAAAGATCAGGAGAGTTTATTATGCCACAAAGTATGTCCCTAATAAACATAGTAGTATTAGATATTCATCTATCAGCCTAGCTATATAAATTCAATAAAAGGAGTCGCACTCAATAAATATTTTCCCAAAAATGAAGCCGTCGCCGAAAATCTAGCGAAATGTTTTTAAATAAGTATTTTTCATAGTTACAATCAATCGACGTATCGTAAAAAGAATCCCAGGTAACACTACTATACTCATGAAAAGATCTCACTCAGCTAGTAAAGATAATCTTAGATGTTAAAAGCTCTAAAAATTCTCTCGAATTCCGTTTTGAAAAGTCCAAATTAAGAATGCGTCTTTGAAATAATGTATTCCAAATAAGTTTAAATGAGAACTTTGAATCAAAATAGACTCCAAGGCCTTTAAAGTGACTTATTGTGGAAAATTGTAGTCTTACACACAAAATTACAATTAGCAACAACTCTGCTAGATATGTTTTTACATACTTCACAGTTTTCAAGTAAAATACTGAATTGTAGCCTTAAAACTTTTCTTAACTTACGGAATCATATTTTCTTACATAAATTAATTCACACAATACCTATTTAATAACCTAAATTTTGCAAAATCATTAAGGACCTACAACATCATATTACCAAAATATAGATAAATATGTCGCATCGTCTAAAATGTTTTACATGGGTTTTAACAAACTTTGGACTCCCTTCCGAGTGCAATAAAATATGAACGTAAACCTAGATGCTTTAAATTTTGCAGTGCTCAGCTTTTGTAGAGCTTTACTTGTCCAATCATGAATAAATACATGTTATGCTTTAGTTAATAGTTCATCATTTAATAATAATCTTATAATAATAGCTAGTTTTAATATTTTTATTAACATTTTTCTTCTTTGTAATCGATTGTATACAATAAAATTGTAACAGTCGATGTATTTAAAAGACAATCGTCTAATGTGCATGCATTTTTCTAAATAAATAAATAAAATAATAAACAAATAACTAACACACTTGAAAGTTATCATTTCCAGTTGTACTGACGGATCAGTGTCGATTGTTATTATTAAATACTTTGTTACGTTAGTTTTCGAAGAGTAATAGGAATAAATTTTGTTTCCAACAAAAGTAAAATAACTATATAATTGTTTAAATTGTTCTAACATGCTAATTCCTAAACTTCAATTAATTTAAAAAGTGCCATTTTGATCTTTGTCCTTTTATCTACAAAACTCATTTTACGAAAAAGTGGTGTCTTTTGTAAATCGAAAGATACTAAATATTTTCCAATGCAAGTCATGCAGCGATTAAAATGTGGAAGTGCGCAGCTTGCAATGAGTCGAAACATGTAGGTGCGAGCATCTGAGCTCTCAATTTAAAATAACTCAAGCAATTAATTTCTTAATATTTTTCATTTGTTGATAATGTGTACATTAACTACTGTGGACCGATAAATAACTTAACTTAAAAAACATATTTTATTGGTTGTTAATGCCTGTAAAAAATTTGTAAGACTACTCTACTCGTATATCCGGTTCAATTTACGAAAGAGGTGATTCAAGAACTTTGAAACTATTTTAGGCACATAGTCGCCTCAGAAATATAATATCGGATAGAGGGAGGAAAGCAATGGTATCAAACATGTAGCAACGGGTTCTCCACAGGGAAATGTATAGAGTAAATGGAAGTTTGGGTTCAGAGATAGCTGCATTAGTCAATGCGGAATTGGGAAGAACGAAGTTATGATGAGATATGAACACTGGCTGTCAGAAAACAAAAGTAGCAATATAATGAGTATAATAAATTTTATGTTAAAAAAATCGCCAGACACACACAAAGTATAAAGAAAGAGATTGTGCTATGAATAAAAATTTTGACTCCACTGATGCTATTTCAAGAAAGCAAATCTCATGATTTAAAGGTAAATATAAGGTTAAAAAGGCTTACGAAGTGATTGGTATCTAACGGAGGATGTGAAGAGTTTAGTCCTATTCCTTATTAAATTACTTTTAAATCCCTTCACATTTTATTCAAATTGATCGATGAGTTTCAAATCGATGAGCTAATTTAGATCGAAAAAAATATATTTTATGTGGGGCATTTTCGGATGCTTGGACATAATACTCGCAAGCACAAGCTATTTTTTTTTATCAGGCTACCCTTTTTCATACTTTTAATTTGCTAGTTAGATTTCTTTGTTGTTATCCCAACTATTTCTTGTTAAAGACTGACTTAGTCTGCTGTTTATAATTTTAATAAAAAATAAATAATCTGTTCTTAATTTTAGGTGACATAACACAAAAAGGATACGAGAAGAAAAAATCGAAACTACTGCAACCGTTTGAGACCAAATTAAAAAGTGGTAAGTATAAAACAACACCACTTCCATTTCTGCTCAAATATATTTCCTTGCGTGTTGGTTCTGACTTTTCAGCGTTTATTTGAAACCATAATATGACATTTTTCAAGAACAGGTATTTCTTAAGAAACAAGCAAAATTAAATGAAGTAAATAAATATTTATAGCAAAATATGTTTAATAAATCTGTGACAAAAAGGAAAACAGCTTAAGTTCTGTATATAAGCATAGGCGCCAAGGCTAATTTCAAAGTCATTGAAAATGTTGTATGTATTACGAAATTAATTGTTACTGAATTTATGATTTAATTATATAAAAAACTGCCCTCCCTGTTCATGTCACTATCTTCAGCTCCATATCTGTCTCCATCTCCATCCCTATCCCTATCCCTATCCTGCTTGTCATTAAGAGGGTAAAACTTACTTTTCTATACTGTTTGTTTTTAAGAGGGTAAAACTAACCTATCTCACTATTTTGGTTTTTGTAATTTTCGGACCACCCTTAACATTAAGGGGGATGAAAAATAGATGTTGTTCGATTCTCAACCCTAGCCGATATGCACGCTAAGTTTCACGAAAATCGGTCGAGCCGTTTCGGAGGAGTTCAATTTCGCACCCCGCGACACGAATAATTTTATATATTAGATAAATTTAATAAATTAATTTTATTTTAAATTTAGATGTTTCCAATTATTTTAAAAATATATAATTGTTATTGACTATAGTATAGCAGAGATGCTATCTGATTTTAAAAAAATACTTTACAGAAACATATGACGATCATCTCAAGAAAACTTTCTTCTCTTTTGTAAATAACTTTTTATGCAATTAAATAACTAAAATAACATTCTTGAGGAATTATGATATGATTTAAGACCAAAGCTATCAAGAAAAAGCTTCGAATCTTGTTCTAACATACTCTTAAGAAGTGTGTGTCTATTATACCATCGATAAAAACTAAATGTCATACACCAGCTAATCGCGACTCAAATTGACATACCGGGATGTGCCTTAGTACCACAGATTTATAAAATGATTTTTTACAATCGAACATTATCTTATCAAACTTCACAGTGATAACCTGATATTAATGGTGCCAAGACATTGCGTTATAGGTATTTTAGTTGCTTGGAAGGTGGCTCATTCTGTTTCAAATCCGTGGCTGAAAATGCTGACAATATATGTACATTCGATAGCATTGGACCTAAAAAAAATTTTCCAGTGAACGGCGCAAACGGTTTGTTTCCCATATAAACAGAGAAGCAATAAAAATTTTTTTTTTTATGTAAATTATATGGGAAACAAACTGTGTTTGCGCCGTTCACGGGTTCGATCTAGGAAGCTGAGTTTATGATAAAATTTTCTTAAGGTACAATGCTGGCACCTCCCATACAACTACAATAAAGCAGAACGTTCGACTAGTTGTACGCGCAATTATGTTTATATACTCGTATTACTAACCCTTGTTTAGTTTTATTTTGTTTATTTAAGCGAAATTAGCCAAAGTTTCTGTGTTGCAATTGAATGCAGTATAATCTTTGGTTGCGCACACCAAACTTAATTATTTCTCAAAAACTTAAAAACTTTGCCAGAAGAGATCAAATACAATCTATAGCACATGAAATTTGCTTTTACTCCTCAATAATTTTCTCTATGTTTTAATTTATATTTTAAGAAATCGGATCAAATACAAAGGAAAGTGACGTCTCCAGTGGTAAAAATCCTCCCTATTATAATGTAAATGAACAAAATCTTCAAGAAAAGACTGTTGCTGATGGAGGTCAGCTATCCAGTGAAGGATATAGCTATGTAACAGAAATTCCACCTTTGCCATTATCACACTCAAAACATTCCAATATACAAAAGAAGTCTGATCACCATTACAGTAACCAAATTGAAAATACTGGACATCAACATAATAGAATTCGTCGTACCCAACGGAGAATAACTCACAATGAAAAGAGATATCATTCAGGTAACACATATTTAGTTTAGTTTAGTTTATTTAAATATAAATTATACAATAAGACCAAGTCTTTTATAGTATATCATTGCAATTTAAATACAATATAAGTTAAAACCATAAAACTCGTTGTTAAAAGCAACTAAAATTTTATGTTGCGATAGGGAGTCCAGCCTACTATAAGCTATGTCAAAAAAGTTATGTGCGGTATAATCAATTGTAGGTCTGCGTCTAGTCTCAAGAGGGGTAAAGTCAAAAGAAGTTCGTAGGTAACGAAGAGTCCCGTAAATTTTTCCCACTGCACTATTTATATGGTCTGTGCAATTAAGTTTGGAGTTAAGGATAAAGCCAAGGTTTTTTACATTGTTTACAAATTCAAGCTGATGGGCTCCAATTATTATAGGTGGAATTTCCAAGAGACAAGTTTCTGTTCTTAAGATCGGAAGTACCTTAGATTTTGAGGGATTGATAACTAGCAAGTTGTTGATAGCCCAATTGTTTAGTGCAGAAAGGTCAGAATTCAGTCGATAGTTCAGGTCCTCAATAAGTCCGATGGGTCGAGAAAGGTAAATTTGTATTTCATCCGCATAAGCATGTACATTCGAATACTTACAATCATTAAAAATATCATTAATGAACATTGAAAATAGAAGTGGTCCTTGGATTCAGCCCTGAGGAACTCCAGAATTAATACCTTTAAAAGAAGAAAATATGTTGCCTACTTTAACACACTGGCTTCTCCCTCCTAAATAGTTGGATAATAAAGAAACTGCATAAGGACTGAAGTTAAATAGATTTTTTAACTTAAAGCAGAGTAACCTGTGATCAACAGAATCAAAGGCCTTGGAAAAGTAAATTAGGCAAAGGAGAGTCAAAAAGTCTTGATCATAAGAGCTTCTTATGTCATCAACAATTTTTAGTACAGCTGTGGAACAACTGTGACCAGTCCGAAAACCAGACTGTAACGGAGAAAACAACTTGTTGAGATCTAAGTAAGTAAGGATTTGATCAGCTAATATCTTTTCAAGAACTTTTCCAAGAGCTGGCAGGATGCTTATAGGTCTGTAGTCGTTGGGAGCAGAGGGAGATGGAGTCTTACTTATAGGTGTTACTGTTGCGATCTTCCACAATTCTGGAAACTGAGAACAGGTTAAGCAATGATTAATTACATGAGTGATGGGTGCGAATACAAATGGTAAAATCAGCTTTATAAATTTGATAGGTATGCCGTCAATACCAACAGCATTAGAGCTAAGCTTCGAGACACACATAGCAACATCAACTTCAAAAATAGCTGAAAATTGAAATTGTGGAAAGGAAAGATTATTATCTAGATCAATAAGCTCTGCATTCAGGATATTGTTAGGAGGACAAGTAGTAGCACTACCAAGGAAAAAATGATTAAGTAGATTAGGATCCAAAGTACAGTCAGAAGATTCTTTACTAAACACTTAAAATTTTTTTATGTTATTCCATAATTGTTTCGACGTTAAATTAGCATTTAGTTTGGAATCAAAAAAAATTCTTTTTTTCATGTCTTATTAAAAGATTTGCTTAATTTCGCGTCCTTCTGAAGGTATCCCAATTAAAAGCAGTTCTTCTAGTTCTCCATTTGGAATGTAATTTGTTCCTTTTCTTTATTGCAAGCAAAACACGATCAGTAAATAACAACTTTTACTCTATGTAGCGGTATATGGCGATCAAAAATTATATTCAGACTGTTCATAATCACTCTAAGCTTATCATCTACCGAATCGTACAACCAACATTCATGCCAATCCACAGTAGACAAGTCCTCAGACAAAGCAAAATTATTAATTGATTTGAAATCATAATAAGAAAAACTACTTGATAGAATTCTACCTAGGTGAATTTTAAGATTACAAAAAATTAAATCGTGATCAGATAGAAAGGAGATTTGATCAAATTTATTAAGAAAGGAGGAATCAAACACTAAAAAAAACATCTAACAGACTAGGCTCACAGTTATTCGCAAAGCGAGTGGGAAAGCAAGAATTAAGATATTTTAGGCCACACGTAGAGCACAAATGGTGGAAATGAGTAGACACGGAGTCATTATGCAACAAATTGACATTAAAATCCCCACAAACAATAAAAAAGTCGTAAGAAATTATTTTAGCAGCAATGACGTTAAAGAACGTTTCAAAACTATGACATCTATGCGGATTATAAGCGCACGATACTAGTATTTTTATATTATTATCAAAAACTTCAACGTTAATATATTCACAAAAATCATTACTTGCACAAACAAATTTTACATTGAGGTTAGACTTACAATATATGGCAACGCCACCACCTCTTTTATCACATCTGTCATAACGAAAGAGATTATAACCATTTATATTGTAAAATTGATCAGGGATATCCCTTTTAAACCAGGTTTCAGACACACAAATCAAATCAACAGACGAGTTTTCAAAAATATACATATTTAACATAATCAAGTTTAAGTCTATTTAGACTCCTAACATTGAAATGAACTATATTCAACCCATCATATTGCTTACTTAAAATTGAAATCAAGGTTTTATGATTATCGATAGCATCATTATTAACTTCACCACAAAGCATTAAAACGTATCACAAATGAAATAGCTTCAAACTTCATAAAAAAATGCCACATTAAAAAAAGAAAAAGTAAGATAAAAGCAAAAGAACGCATATGAAGTACGATAAATGCAAGAAAAAGTAGATAGAATTAATGAAAATATATAAGAAATAGAAGATAACATTTCTTTTTTTTTATAATAATAATAAAAATATTAGAATTAAAAAATCAATTATTTAACAAATAAATTACTAACAAAACGAAAAATTCGAAGTTTTAAGTAAGAACCACTCTAATTTAAATCTTCAACGGCGCGATTAACGCTTTCAATGTCTCTTACAAGAAGAGCTTCCCCATTTGAAGAAACTCTAATATACACTGTTCCACGAAGAGAAAAGACTGCAGTGAGTTTGTTTTCACGTTTTTTTTGCAATGCGTGTAACATAATCACGCGGTTTCTTTTACTCAGGCTCTCATGCATGCAAAATCGTTCACGTCCACCACAGCCGATATCATTGAGCGTAAGATGCGTCTTGTTCAATTTACAAAAAGAGGAGACTGCTTTAAAAAATTTATTTCGCTCAAATGCTGACTGAAGCTTCACTATAATAGGAGAAAATTTGTTGTTGTTGTTGTTTTTAATTCTGAACACATTGCGTATAGTTGGCACAGCATAGTTGCAAGCAGAACAAATTTAATAAAATATTTACTAAATTAAATTTCGCTCAATTACAAGTCTTACAGGAAGTAACGGTTTCATGAACGATTTTTTTAACTCTTCTTTAAAAAAGAGTTAAAACACTTTCTTACATCTTTTTGCTATGTTAGTTACGGAACCGATGACAAGTTAAGCTTTATAAAAATGAGCCATGTAAATTTTTCGTTTCGCCTCATAAATATTTTTATTAGTACGGAACAGTACTCTTTAAGCAAAAAAATATTGTTATGAAGTTACTTCCATTATACCATCCACCAGAGTGCTTTGCCACTGAGCTATTCTGGTTATAACAATCACCGTTACAAATACGTTTTGTTGTTCACTACGTGACCATGCTAAGTGTATAGCTGTCAAATTATCTCTTTGAAAGCAAGCTAAGGTGCCATTAGATGTGAGGACGAGCCCTTCCGATGTTTCGAAATTTTGGTTTAGTAGTTTTTAGGCCTGCAGAAAAGTTTTTCATTAACGTAGGCAAACTTTTTTCGCGCTCAAGAGGACCGTGAAGAGTTCAAAGCAGTTGAAACAGTTCTCAATGGTTGCGTCACGTTTCCGAAATTTATGACAGCGGTTGCTAATTTATATATGACCAAGCAGCGTAGACTTGCTAGTCCTTCAGAAACTTTGCTAAATGTATGCACTGAATGGGTTACTGATAATCTTATTCTTTGTTTAACTCCTCAGCAGCATATGGCCCTGGCGATTGGTGCTGGTGCCATTGCCATGCCTGTGATAACATCTTTGACCAATGCTATGCATCGGAACGTACTTGTATCATATGTATCACCTATAGTGAACGAGCTCTTCACGAAGAAACTAATGAGGTCAGTTTTTCCACAGATTTCCAAAAATTTCCTAGGTCGATAAAATCCGCAAGGTCACCATCTTTATCAAACCTAGCGTGGGTTTTACTTAGCAATAGTAATTTTTTACCCCATCATAGCTAAATTTTAAACATGCAACCTGCATTGCATTGTGTTGTTTGTATTTATTGAGTTTTCTGAAGTTACAATGAAAATTGCGACCTATTCTTATGTATAACATTCGATAAAAGTCATTAAATAATAATAAGCAAAAGCAAACACCTAGTTTAGAGTTGATCCTTAATTTAAGAGTTATTTGTTTGATTAACTATAATACTTCTCTGCAGAGGTGCGGCAAGAAGCTGTTCAACAAGCCTTGGCTGCATTAAAAAATCGACCAAAACCAAGTTTACCAATGCCTTCAAAGCGAAGTTCTGTTTTAAATCGTAGCCCAGAAAGAAACAAGGATATAACTGGTATGTATACAAATTTATTGTTTTGTTTAACCTACAAATTTTGTTTATCCAACTAGATTCAAGCTCTGACGATGAATACCTTACTGAGGAGCGAACATCGCCAGACAGAGACTATAATTATCCTCGTGATCATGTCAGTAATATTCCAGAGCAAGTCATTAAACCACCAGTGCGGGATTCATCAGTCGGAGGAGGATTCAATAATCAAAAAAAATACTTAGATCGTAGGCCACCACAAAACCTGCCACCGATAGTAGGTTTATTAAAAATGTATAATTTGAATAACTTTTAATTACGGTTTTTTCAATTAAATACCCCGTCAATGCCAAAAACTTAACCTTCAGTCTTAAATCACCCGAAATATGCGCTATCTCTCGCGCATTTTACTACTCGCCTTTTTTCTATGATATCACAGGTAGGGTAGCTCATCCAGGGTTTTTTGTTCTACTGGTCCAAGTATGAACTCACTAGCTACAACTTGATATTGTGCCATTTAGATCCTATTGAATGTCACTGAGTCTTTTTGCTTCGTCGATGAAGTTTTCCCGAAAACAGGTATCCTTGAGTTTATGTAGGATAACTTTTTTGTTATTGCACGGGTCTATTGAATGTCTACTATCTTGAAGAAAATTCACTAGGAGGTGGGGATGGGACCCGACGTCGGCGGTACTACTGACTCTCACGTCAAGAGTGCAATTTTTCCTATGTTCTCTATACAGATATGGAATCTTTGGTTTCTTTTGGCGCTTTAGATTTATATTCACTATTTCTGCTGCCGATTTCTGTTTTTATTTTGTTATAACTGCAATCAAAAATATGTTGTTTGTTTTGTCTTAAGACGATAATAATGCTAACTTAAAATATTTTTCTATGTTTGTTTATTAACAGCCAACATCTGATACTTCCAGTGCAGATTCACCACCAACAGTGCATAAAAAGAACAGCTACGATATTGCAGACTTAAACGAATTCCAAAAATCTTGTAAGTATAATTGTTTATTTTCGTTCTAATTTCATTTAAATGGTGTAAAGATATATCGAATGAAAAGATCGTGTTTGAATATCAATTTTGGATAAACATCCAAAAACACTTTGGATTATTTACACAGCGTTCAAAATTGATAGGTATTTAAATGTTTAATAATCAAAGTTCATATAAGAAATCAACCATCGATCAAATTTGGCCAAATAGAGCCTTTTGCCCATGGACTACAAAACTTTGCCTTACATTTAAAAAAAAAACCTTCAGTTCAAAGCTGTAGATGAGAGTAAACGTAGCTATTTATTGTCCAAAATACCTTCATGTGGTAGGATTTCTTTATGTAATGATGTATGTACTTTTTTCGTTATGTGACAAAAAATACTTTCAATGCTTAATATTATAAGGCTATAATAAGGTTATGATACTAAATTATTATATATTTTACATCCTACGATTAAAGTAGACAGCATGAAATTTTTGAATTGTAGCTTAACTCATTTAGTGTCATGATTATTTTTTCCGAGTTTTCCAGGTAAACTTATAGGAATTATGGATTGAACATTCCTGATTTTAAAAATATTATTTATTTATTTCTAATTGACTAGGTGCGCAGCCATGTGTGATAATTACTCCGTTACCATATGGTAACGCTGTCACTGATAGGGTGCAGGTTTGTGAATACTAGAAAAAATTTAATTACGCAATTAAATCTAACAGTAATGAAGAATCGATTCTGTTAAGCGATATGTGCTTTGTAATTTCTTGTTTACTACACAAGTTCTGCTTGTTGTGACACATAAAGTGAAATCATAAAGACTTTGATTAGTTACGATTGCACTTCCTGTGACTTAACTCATTGAGAGTGTCATGCGGCAATGTGATGCTTCATTTTGCCTTCTTGCAATAGCAACTTAAGTCTTGGTGACTTTGGTTCTTTAAATATGTGCCATTTGCTTAAAACATAAGCCACATGTGGTTGTACTACTCTAGTTATTTTATGCCACATTTATATTTTTTGAACTTACTTATTTAAAATACTAAACTTGATTTCTTTTGTTATTGTTAATTTTCTTATAGATGTGGCACCAGACATAACACAATTCAATAATTCTCGGCGTGGTGCCGATCGTGTTACAAGATACGTAAATGTATCCCAAACTGATAGTGGAGACACAGGAACGGCAGGCCGATGGAAAGTCTCAGCAAAAATTCAACAATTGTTAAATACACTTAAAAGGCCTAAACGACGCCCTCTTCCTGAGTTTTATGAAGACAATGACATCGAATTAGAAATAGCTGCAAATCCAAAAGACCCAAACGCACCAAAACCTGAAGGTAGTACCATGAGTGCTGTTCAGGGTGAGCAACTTTCAGTAGCAGCAGGCTTACCACGATCCCTTGAAGCAGCACTTCAACGGTTTAGCACAAGTTCATTTAAGTCACCAATGGCAACGGTTCTTGATCCAAATGGAAAGATTACAACAACTTTAACTTATGGAAAATTATTTTCGCGTGCTCAAAAAATTGCGTATGCTCTTCTGACGAAAGTTTTTAGTAAAGGACCAGAACATGTAACTTTAAAACCAGGAGATAGAGTTGCATTAG
The DNA here is from genome assembly GCA_963680825.1 of Meiosimyza decipiens. Classification (NCBI taxonomy): domain Eukaryota; kingdom Metazoa; phylum Arthropoda; class Insecta; order Diptera; family Lauxaniidae; genus Meiosimyza; species Meiosimyza decipiens. The sequence continues at coordinate 39,550,269 of OY804258.1, forward strand.
TTTACCCCAACAACGATCCTTTAAGGTAATAAGTAAGCTTTTAAGTAATTTGATTGTCACTACTAAAATATTAATGTCAAAAAAATTATGCTTTTTGGCGCCGCTTACTCTATTTTGCAATCTGTATTAATTCGTTGTATCATCAGAGACTTTATATTTAAGAGACTTTTCTTTGTGGCAGTGTACACCAGCGGAAAGATTAAGACCCCGTTTCCCTCCGTCAAATCACATATATACAGTAAAGAATGGCATGGAATATTCCGGCGATTCTGTAACAAAACATGTCTCATGTGCGCATTTCACTTTAATGCCTATTGAGTTAATTATTGATTGCTGCCAGTCTGCCGCTCAGATAATAAAACGGAGGCGCACCGAATTGAGTATCCTTAGACAAAATTCATTTCCCCGATCAAAATATCTAGCTTGATGCTCTCAAGGTGTTTTAGTCACTGATATGAATCCACTGCAAGTTTATGGTCTCTTGAATTCGAACACGAAATAAATGTTTTTGGTTTTTGGCCGAAATAAATTGATTGTTTCTCTTTTAATCCATGAAAAACGGTGAATATTAGAATAAAAATAATATTCAAAACAAGTGTTTATCAAAAAAATGAAATAAAAAATAATAACACTGTTTTACTCAGAAAATAGTCTTAAAATGACAAAAATAGGACTAGCGCCATCTGGTGGGTGTTTTTGGTAAAAATAAATATATTAATTGATTTATTCCTCATATCAAACCCACTTTTGTGAAAAAAGTGGGTTTTGATATGAACGATCTATGTATATCGGAAGTCTTAAAATGAGGCGCCTTAAAATTTATCGTAATATCTATGGTGTAGTGAATTTTATTATTAATTAATTTTTTAATATTTTATTTTTTAGTTTTATTACTGCATGGTACGGCTGTATGTTTCGAGGACTCGTTCCACTACCGATTGAATTACCATTGTCCAGTTCAGATACACCACCACAACAAGTTGGATTTCTTCTTAGCTCATGCGGTATAAGCGTTGCTTTGACATCAGAGGCTTGTCTTAAAGGATTACCTAAATCAACTACTGGAGAAGTTGCCAAACTGAAAGGTTGGCCACGTTTGCAGTGGTTTGTGACGGAACATCTTCCAAAACCACCAAAAGACTTTAATGTTAGTAACATACGGATTGAAGATACAAACACCGCTTACATCGAGTATACAACGGATAAAGATGGCAGTGTTATGGGTAAATTTATCTTATATACAATTTTTCTCTCAAAACGGTTTTTATATCAGTAATTCATAAGCGCTGCACTTGCAGCGATCTTAATGACATGCACCACACATATAAAGTTATATTTACTTACTTACATACATACGTATTGGCATTTGCATAGTTTATAAAGAAAAATGACACGGAGAATTTTTAGAATGAATTTCAAAGCATTAATTTATTTTTACAAGAAGCTGTTCTAACGAAACATACCTTTTAAATAAAATATAGCTATATTTTATATCTTACTAAATTTATTTTTAAAATTCTTCGGCAGCAACTTCATTTCGGAAAGTTTTTTATGTAGAATGTGAGAAAGTATAGTTAGCTAAAATCCAAAGTTTGAGCTACTTTTTTCACAACTTTTTGTTTTATGATTATTACTGCAACATTTAAAGGAATAAATATTTTTATCTCTTCACATTTTGCAGCGCTTAACAATAATTTTATCAATTGTAAAAGCTCACAGTGTGAAGGAAGTTGCTTGAAGTTGGAATGATGTACTCTTAAGTAGAGGGGAACAGATAAGAGCTATTTTTTCTCTTTTTATTCCCCTTGGGGTAAAAGACATAAGCTCCAATGCTTTTTAAAATCCGTACAGATAAGCTTTTGAAACTGTTTTTCTCCAATTACTTGTAAACTATAAAAGATATCGCAAAACTTGTAACATTTTTGAAATCAGCATTGCCAAATTTATGGAAATTGATACCAATTGTGAAATAAAGTCTCAACCACATTCCACCTTTATATGGAAGGTAGGCGTATTCGTAGATTGAATTTTTTATATTCACAAATTTTTGTTGTCTTAGCCTAAAAAACTTCTGTGCCAAATTTCAAGAGTCTAGCGCAATTATTACTATATAGTATATGGTCGCCGTTTCATACAAACCCCTCATCCACTGTGCGGCATGGTACGACAGTCCACAAAAAAACTTAAACGAGCTTTGGTCCCAAGAACAAACGAAGTGGGCCAGTATTTCGCACCAGCTCATCAAGAAACTGGTTGAAAGCATACCCAGACGAGTCAACAGTGCCATTGAAGCCAAGAAGCTTGTGACTAGTGCTTCTCCGAGAAGTGCGTTCTCGTTATCGAGATAACGAGACGATATTAAAAATATTATTTCTCGTGTGACCGAGAACGAGAACGTTCTGACCGATATCTTGTTCTCTGCGATAATGTAGTGTTTATCGCACGATAAACATTTAGAACGTTGAACGCGCATATACCATACAAGTTTGCTTAACAAAATATTCCACTTTATTTTTAATAAACACATACACCTTTTATATTTCTTTTTCTAAAAACAAAAATAAAATCCCCAAAACGAAATGAGGGAATTCACATCACATCCTGCCATGGTAGCAGCAACTCCAAATAATGCTCCTTCGTTTTAATTGTTATAGTTACCTGAATGTCAAAACCAGCATGTTTTGTTTACTCTTGATAGCGATGAAGTCACTTTTACTGCGTTGAATAATGCGTCTTAGCTCATACCATACAACCAATCCCTTATATTGCTTTTCTTGATACTTATACCAATTTGTGAAATTCGGTACATGAACCAATTTGTATGCAGTAAAAGGAAAGTGGAATGGAACAACAGACAGTGCGCGGATAAGGCCGCTGTTCCAGTTAGTATTCAATATGTAAATGTAAACGAGAATAACCGAAAAATAGATCGAAAAACTTTCATACGAGAGCGAGTACGAGACGATAAGCTTGGTGCCACTACGAGCACGATGCGATAATGTTTGAATTACCGTATCGGTGAAGCACTACTTGGGACTAAATATTAAAAATATTATATTGAACACTTGATTTTTGAACGTACAAAAGTGGATACTTTAAGTTTTTTTCACAATATAAATTAAAAGTTAATTTTTGCTTCTGGTTTTGAAGGAGATTCTAATATAATCTCATTTTTATAGGTGTGGCAGTAACACGTCAAGCCATGATGAATCATTGTCGGGCAATTACCATGTCTTGTCATTATACTGAAGGAGAAACTAGTGTGTGTGTTCTTGACTTTAAACGGGAAGTTGGTTTATGGCATGCAGTACTTACTTCAATTTTGAATGGGATGCATGTTCTTTTCATTCCATACGCTCTTATGAAATTGAGACCGTCTTCTTGGATGCAGTTAATAACAAAACATAGAGCTTCTTGCTGTTTAGTAAAGAGCAGGGACTTGCATTGGGGCCTGTTAGCTACCAAGGATCATAAAGATATCTCATTATCCTCTCTACGAATGTTGATTGTTGCAGATGGAGCTAACCCGTGGTCATTATCATCTTGTGATCAATTTTTAAGTGTTTTTCAGTCAAAAGGTCTAAGGCCTGATGCTATATGTCCTTGTGCTAGCAGTTCCGAAGTGTTCACAGTTTCACTACGTCGACCTGGTCGCTCTTCAAGTGGATTTAGTCAATCTGCCACTGGCCGTGGTGTCCTGTCAATGGCTGCTCTTTCTCATGGAGTTGTGCGAGTCGATAGTGAAGATTCCTTAACATCTTTGACATTACAAGACTGTGGTCAAGTTATGCCAGGTGCACAAATCGTAGTTATTCGATCCGAAGGTGCTCCTGTGTTATGCAAAACTGACCAAGTTGGCGAAATATGTGTAACTAGTGGTGCTACTGGTTCGAGCTATTTTGGCTTGGATGGTATGACTAATACAACGTTTAGAGTTCAGCCGATGTTAGAAGATCCTGATTTAACGAAAGAAGAATCTGCACCAAAACCAGTGAGCGAAGAATTTTATGTTCGTTCAGGATTACTGGGATTTCTTGGTCCTGGAGGTCTGGTGTTTGTATGTGGGTCTCGTGATGGATTAATGACAGTTACAGGTAGAAGACACAATGCTGATGATATTATCGCCACAGTTTTGGCCGTTGAGCCGATGCGATTTATTTATAGAGGTCGAATCGCTGTGTTTAGTATAAAAGTATTACGAGACGAACGAGTTTGTGTCATTGCTGAACAAAGGCCAGATTGTTCTGAAGAGGAGAGTTTTCAATGGATGTCAAGAGTTTTACAAGCTGTTGATTCAATTCATCAAGTGGGAATATATTGTTTGGCATTAGTTCCTCCAAATCATTTACCAAAGACGCCATTAGGTGGTATACATTTATGTGAAGCAAGGCGAAGATTTACAGAAGGATCGTTACATCCAGCAAATGTCCTGATGTGTCCGCATACATGTGTAACTAATTTGCCCAAACCAAGAGAAATTCATCAAGGTAAGCTTAAATTAATATCTTTTTAACACAAATTTAACACTTTTATATTTTGTTAAAAGTTTTCTTTTCTAACATACATACATATGTATATGTAAAACACGCCCTATATTTTTCATGTTTAAGTAACTTGTATTAAGTTATACACACAAGACTCTGTATTATCAGGGCTGTGGAAAAAACAAAAAACTTGTAAGGTTGTTATCTTTGGCAAATGGGCATTTTGGTTACTTTTGTTTTGATGAATAATAACTATATTAAATTCATTTTCATTGACCTCGAAATTAAAAAAAAAACATCTAGAGGTCAATGTCACTTTGAAGGTCCTTCACTTCCAAGCACGGATCTAACCATGTTTATTTTCCTGCAGTTTCACTGCACACAGTGTAATAATTAGATCTGCCAAATACAAGAAAGAATTAGTTCGACAAGTTTCAAATTAAATCCATAAATGCATTTGAAGTCGTTGGAACGTAAAGCTTTCTGTGCCAAAATGTAAAATCTACGGTCTAGCACATGCGTAGAATCCGTTTTTATTTTCTATACGTTTTACACCCTGTGATATTTAATTAATGAAATACCTTCTGCAATTTCAATTAAAAATATCCTCAAGAGATAGGGAGGGACAATTTCTGCGTCGAAATCAAAATGTGAATAGAAATCGTAATTGATATAATGTAGCAGCAACAGCGATTGATAATGATAACTCTATTGTTGTTTTGCGAAACACCTCCTTAGTTCAAACATTTTCTCTATAAATGAGATCAATCTCGGTGATTTTCAAATTTAATATTCGTTTAACGCTTGTGCAGCGTCTAAGAAATTTGTAGCTCTATACTTCTTTTCCTCAAAGGCTTTTCTTACTTCTGAAAGATTTATGTAAAACATAGTGCTTAATACAATTTTTAACATCTGCGGCTGTTCCGCCAAGTGCCTTACCATGTGGATGATTAGTACTCGTAACTTAGATTTTGTGACCTTCTATTTTGAAATTTTGTTAGATGTGTTTCGGTTGGCTGTTAAGAAAATTTTTTAACTCGTGTTTGTGCTTACTTATGCCGTTTGCTTATTCATAGCTTTTTCATGGTTCTTATAAAATTGTTTGCATCAACATGTGTTGTTTTTTAATTAGTTCCAGCATTAAAGTCTGCGTTGAATTGATTATGTTTTGAATAAGTTGTTCTAAGTTTTTGGCTTGTGCGTGGATTTTTTTCTGAGAGGGAAAGTCAGATTTATGTAAGAATCGTCATAACTATGTGACTTAAACTTCAACTTTATGAACTATCTATAGTGCTAAAATGGTGTCCGTAACCGAGAATTGAAACTCTCTTGCTGAAAGTATGATTGTTTCTTAAGATATTTCAAAAACGTTGGTTCAAGGGTCCTCTCATCAAAACTAATAGTATGTGGCGTCAATTATTCCCTTACTTGTTGCATTACGAGCTTCTGTAGTGGCTCTTTAAGCCGGTTGTTGGTAACGGTTTCACATTCGTTAATTACTCCATCGATGCAAGAGTTCCTCAGTGTGCTGTTCTATCTCCAACTCATTCCCTTGACTCTCCTTTCTATATATGTATATTACAACGGGATGTGTTGTAGAGAGATACGTGAACTGGTTCCATCTTATCGGACCCATCCCTTTCGCGTCACACTAGTGCTCAATGGAACACTATACATCGACATCAGTAAAAAAATGTACACCATCTATCTCTCTTCCTCTAGCCTTTCTTCATGCATTTCATTTAGAGGGAACAGCTCCTGAGCATTGGTTAAGCATAACAAAAAAAGTATCATTCAGCAATATTTTTCTAAACATTATGAATTCATGGAATAGTTGATAATGTTTTTGCCAAATTCAAATTACTTAACTATTTAGATTTTTTATTGATTTATACTAAATATGATATGATACTTTGGTGGAAATCAAATAAAAAATCAAACAATATTTCAACATGCCCTGATAATTACAAGCAGACACAAATTTTTTTTTTTTTTGTTAGGTAAAGTTTTTTACATTAATTTTAAATTTTCCAAATTTTTCTTTTTTTTCTTTATTTAAATGCTGCTGACATATATTCTTTACTGTCGATGAATACTTATCAAAAACTTCATATGGCATATCATACAACACAACACCTTGCACTAATTCTAAACATAAACTTAAATAACATACGCTTATCTTCTGAATAACAACCATATGCTTGTATTCTTAAATATACATTAATTTGTCGATCATATTTAACTTAAATATACTAAAACACAACGATTGGTAACATAAATGAAAAAAAACACTACTAACACAAATAATAAAAGGTGTGCAACAATCTACAAAAATAAGTTCATCTGGATGTGGTATTGCAGACACTTCCGTTGGACCAGCCTCAGTCATGGTTGGAAATTTAGTGCAGGGTAATCGCCTGGCAGTAGCTCAAGGACGAGATGTAGGACTCTCGGAGGACAGCGAACGAAAAGTATGTATAATTCTCATTAAATTACATTATGATATCTGAGTGATAGGGCTGTGAATCCCAATACCGAAAATTGTGTGACAGTTTTCACTCCCGGGATACCGAAATTCGAGATATAAAATGAGTGATGCAATTCCTGGACTTTCGCGATTGATAGCAAACTCTCTTTTGAAGGAAACGCACAAATTTATGTTTCTTATTTTAAAATATCGCTGTTGCCCTTTACGCATGGAGCAACGCTGATTCTAAATTTACCATCATCTATAGTAGAAAGAGTTCATGGATCAATTATTTTGTTTCTAAATACATGCATATTGTTTTTAAAATTTTTTAAATTGGTATTTTTCGATTTTATTTTCGTTTTTATGTTACGGAAATTATCGAATCTTCAGAACTTCATGAGGCATGAAATTTCAATTCTTTGTACGTCCATGCACTTCTTCATTGCGTGGTGCACATATTCGTGACCTTACTAAAAAAACTTTTGAATTCGGCTTATTCAAAAAAAAAACAATTTTTCAGAGTTTATTTCAGCCTTTTCCCATGGATTGGTGGAATAAGATTTTATTTCACAAAATGGGTCCAAAACAACTCATTTTTGACTCTTAAAAATAAAGTAAAATAAATCATACGTAAAAAATGTTTTTAAAAAGTTGTTTAGAAAGTTGTAGAAGTTTTTTTTAAAAGTTTTTCGGAAAAACTTTCATTCAATTAAAGTTTTTTAAGAAAGTTTACAAAAAGTTTTATTTATATTTATATAATGTTTTCAGAAACTTTTATTTTCTTTTTGAATAAAAGTATAAAGTTCAAAGGTCTGAAAATTTTTCAAAGACATCCTCAATGGACTTACAAAATCCGTTTTGAAGTGAATATCTCCAGAAAAACAGTTGGTGTCAGTTACGCTATTAATGAAGTCATTTCCGTTAAAAAATATAATGTGTTTTTATTATCGAAGTGTCCTGACCTTGCGGGAGAAAAAATTTTAAAATAAAGAGAATAAAAGCGACCACGGGAATAATTTGCTTGTAGTTTTTTTCCCAGGATTAAAACAGCTGCCCTTGAAACAATTAAATTACAAAGAGTGCTTGCTAGGAATTGAATAAAAAATAGTATTGCAAATAGTTTGCACTTGAGTTTTGTAAAAGATACGAGTATTAGTTATTGGTGAAGATATTGTTCATCTAGTAGATTTTCTTAGCTTCCAGGCCGGATCTCTATAACTTTTATGTCAACGAAATAACTCGTTTGGCAAGTAGTGTTCATCTGTGGAATTAAGCCAATGTTTTGCAATTACCATCGGCGAAATATACACAAAGGAATGCCTACTGAAATCACTGCTTCCTTTTTTAAAAAAGCTGAACAAAATGTAATAGTTTATTAAAAAATAAGAAATATTTTAATCAAGGCGATCGAGTTTTTGAGTCGGTCATTAATCAACAACCTCAATATGCACCAATATTTTTAGAAAGTTAAGTACATGCAAAATAAAGTTGTATTTATTTTTCTTTAGGCCGCCATGTCAATTTGAGTTTTGAAATTGATACGTAATATTAAAATTAAGCAACTTACGTTTAGCAAATAACACTTACTTACATTATAAACGAAATAAGATAAAGGAGACCACTGCGATAAGAATGCAACATAAGAAAATACTTTGTGCGGAACGGCGAGGACGTCACTTAAATATCGGCTCTGTGCCGCGATAGTTGAAAAAATCTTTTTTATTTGTTTATTATAATTTCTGTATTATTATTTCTTTATTGATGGAATAGTCTTAAACTATAATAGTAAGCTAAAAAATCAAGCTTTCATAAGAGCAGGGTTAAAAAAAAAATTAAAATGCGTTTTATTTCAAAAAATGCAAAAACATTTTTAGATTGCAAAATTTTTTTAAGAAATAAAGTATTTTTTTTTTGTAAAGATCACAAAAAAATCTATTGGAATCACTTATTGCAATTCCTAGTTTACAAATTAAATCCAAGTACTGAATTTAAAAAAAAAAGTTCGTAGAAACGCCTCGTTGGACGTTGGAGAAAAATTCTTTTGGTATTAAATCGATCTCTGCTAGAACTACAAATAACCAAAATTTGGACAAGATCGGAACATACAAAATTTTAACCTTATATTGAAACTAAGAAGAACTTTGGTTTTTCTAATACTGGCTATAGCTTTTCATCAAATAAAATACTTCATATAGTTTTCTTTTTTTTTTAGCATCAGCTTATTACTGGCGTATTACGATGGAGAGCAAATTCATCACCTGACCATATTATATATACTCTTCTTAATTCAAAAGGTAACTACTATCTTCGGACAATATTTTATATTTTTCACAGCTCTTCTATACACAATCAGTAGCAAAGACCGATATTCTTGTAATTATAGACCTTTGCTTAAAATTAATTAATTTTTTTTTCTTCTAGGAACTATTGCAAAAACTTTGACATGTTCAGAACTACATAAGCGGGCAGAAAAAATAGCAGCTTTATTACAGGAACGGGGAAAAATAGAATCTGGTGATCATGTTGGTGAGTTATTTGTAACAATTATTTTAAAATACTGAGCTTCATTCAATATCTAGTGAACAGTACCAACATCGATCAGATCGAGCCAGGAGTTTTCAAATTATAGCAAAAACTTGGAACATAAAACGCACCCGTAGATGCGAAATTCTAAATTTATTTTGCTTTGACTTGAGCACCTCTGGCTCGAACTGACCGATTTTGTACCGTTCGTTAGTTAATTAATTCAGGTAAGTTTTGTCGAAAAAAATTGTATGTAAGTGTTGCCGTTTTTCAGAATTTTAAAATAAACTAAATTTTTTTAAATTTTTTGTGGTAACCCTGAACCGATATGATCGATGTTGGTACCGTACATAATTTTATGGACCATATTATCAATCAAGAAAATATAAAATTGTATTTAATTTGAAAGTTATTAAAAAAAACATAACCCTGGAACATAAAAGGCAGCCTGTATGCAAAGTTTCGGCCGAGTAGTAATGTCATCCACATTTTTATTAATTATAAAAAAATTTTAAAGTGTTAATTTATAATAAAAAAAAACAAATTACTGCTTAGTAAAATTCCGGTTGCACGTTCCCGGCGAGCGTTGGCCTGCCTTGTGGTGCAGTGGTAATGTACTGGGCTTACATTCCAGAGGTCCCCGGATTCGATTCCCGGTTCAGACATGGCAATACACTTACCATATTTCCTCATTTTACTTTCTTTTCAATAATTTTCTTCTCCTGTCCTTAATTTTCTGGAGGTTTTTTCGAGCTCTTACCAAATTAGCACCACATTGAGCTTTTCAGCTGTGTTAAAAAAAGTACAAATAACTGAAGTGCAATGAAATTCAAAGGCATAACAGTTGCTTCAGATCACTTTCATTCACACTACACACTCCTACGCTCCTTTTATCAATCTGGAATATTCTACATACGTACTTTTATCTATCCAACTACCTGGTGTTTATGTTATGTCAGATACTTTGATTTATGATCGAAAAAATAATATGTTCAAATGTTTTTTTAGCTCTAATATTTCCACCTGGACTGGATTTACTTTGTGCATTTTATGGATGTTTGTATATAGCAGCGATTCCAATTACTATTCGACCTCCGCATCCTCAAAATTTAATAACAACCCTTCCAACTGTGCGAATGATAGTAGATGTTTCAAAAAGTGGAATAGTACTATCGATTCAGCCAATAATAAAACTTCTAAAGTCGCGTGAAGCTGCAGCATCTATTGATCCAAAAAGTTGGCCAACAATACTCGATATTGACGATAATCCTAAAAGAAAGCTAACATCTGTAGCGACTGCTTCTTTGGACTCAACTTCTTACCTAGATTTTAGTGTTTCAACTTGTGGTCGACTAAGTGGAGTTAATATCACACATAGGTATGTAGACAAGTTTACTCAAAATAAACGACGTTTTTGTGCTTATTTGAGCCAAGATACAGTTGAAGCGGGCTTTACACGGCAACTGCGGTTTTTTTTTATCGCTACGCGTGTTAATGTGTTTGTCAAAACCTATTTAGATTTAGAAAATTGATGTTATCACGGTTAGTCCATCTAGATAAAACAATTTTCTTTACTTTGTCGAGACCGGTTAATTGATATTCGCGGTTAATTGAATCAAGGCTCGACTTTGGGGGTGTGTCATCGCCCATTAAAAAAAAATAAAATCACAATCGGTCATTTCGTTCAGAAGCTACACTATTACTAACAGACGCACCAACGATTACATATATGTATTACCAAACTAGTTTTTCGGAGGCCAAACTAGTTCATCCGAAGCGTGTTAGCATGAACCAGTTTATGCTAGGAAGACTTTAGTACGTTAGGGTAAGTAGGAGGCTTCGCGTCGTACCACTACAGTATATCCAACACCGATGTGGTAGTGAAGTCCGTGTGGCACAAAGTACAGTGAACTGCGGCCTACTTTCCCAATTCACTAAAATCTTCCTTAAATAGTGCGATGTTATGTCGAAGATATTTTAAGAATCATTTTTATAATGTTTTAACTTGTTTATTTGAAGTTTTTTATTTTGATAAAATTAAAGCATTTTTAATCGAAAATGATACTGGGTTGTTTTATCCTATTCCTCATAGATTCTGAGATATTCCGTTTCAAAAAATGGTCAAAAAAGTCGCATGTTTTAGCAGTTGTACTTTTTTAAAGAATGACCGATATGTATGTATGCTGATAGCTCGTAATAACAGCATGGTACATTTAAGTACACTGTGAGTCCTCAGGATGCGAATACTTAACCTAGAAGTATCGATACTAGATATTGTTAGCTATATTAAAACTTACTACAGCTCGAAATTTGGAAGTATTTCTTAAACAAAAATACATGGGGAAATGTTGAAAATAATTGAGGGTACTCGATCCATTTAATAGAAGTTAGAGGGTAAGCCTGAAGTCATAAGTCATTTGCATTCAACTAAGGACTGTCCCAGAAAAACCTTACGTTTTTTTATTTTTTGTATTATGCTCTACCTGATTATCTTATAGGTCTAAAAAGACATAATATTTGTTCTATATAAAGTGACGTTTAATATAATGTATACCACTTTAAGATAGCACTTTTGACGACAAAGATGTCTAGCAAGCAACAAAAAGTCCACATACCTGCAAAATCCAAAACTAAAATATTCAGCTATAGCAAACTAGTTGGTGCATCAGAAAAATCTGTCTTTGTGGTTATTTTTAATTGTAAGAAGAGTCTACCAGTTTCATGTAAAAGGTTCAGGCAGAAAACCAAAATTTTTTAACCCAAAGGTAGCGACGAAGGTGAAGCGCCTTTTTAAGCAAAATCCCAACACCTCAGTGCTAGATATGGTGGCTAGAGCAGGTACATCAAAATCTACTGTACAAAAGATCAAAAAGAAAAGTAAGATAAAGACATAAAAAGTTCAAAAAGTACCAGACCGTTCTGATAAAAAGCATTTGATGGCTCAGATGCGAGCCCGAAAATTGTATGAAAGGTACCTGACTAAATTTGATTGCTGTGTTATGGACGACGAAACTTACGTCAAAGCAGATTTTAAGCAGCTATCTGGGCACGAATATTATACATCCCTAAAAAAGGAGCATGTGTCTAGTAAATTCAAAGAAAAAAAAAATTCGAAATTTCCGAAGCAATGTATGGCAGGCCATATGCACCTGTGGTCTCAGAAGCAGATTTTTTGTTACGCAAGGCACAATCAACTCAAAAGTTTATGTAGACGAGTGCCTCGAAAAACGTCTTCTGCCATTTATTCGTACACATGAGGGTACCGTGATGTTCTGGCCAGATTTAGCAACCTCTCATTACTCTAAAGCTACGATGGAATGGTATGCAAGTAAAAAGATCAATTTTGTTCCAAAAATTGCAAATCCGCCCAACTGCCCAGAGCTTCGCTCAATTGAAAGATATCGGGCTCTAATGAAAAGAGATTTTCGAAGGAGTGGTAAGAATGCAAAAAATTTACAAGACTTTAGACTTAAGTGGAAAAATCGTACCACACTGTCGATGAAACGACTGGACAAAATTTAATGAAGGGCCTTACGAAAAAAGTATGAAATTTTTATAAAAAAAAAATTTTTACTTAGTTTTTAGTTATTTATATTCTGAACACTAGCTATTATTAATAAAAAACGAAAAAAGACAAAAAAAAAATTACTGAGTATTTTTTATAACTAAAAAGCAAAACGTAAGTTTTTTCTGGGACAATGTCCTTATGTTTTAATTTTAAACGGAAGCTTACAAAATAGTTCATCCGATATTAGTTTTTATACCATCGCAAACATTTGTGTCAATTGAAACTCGGTCAAATGCGTTATTTTTATGCGTCAGAAATCATTTGAATATTTTTTATTTGTTCTAATATTATGCTTTCTTTTTGCAGGTCATTATCTAGTCTATGCGCCAGTTTAAAACTAGCTTGTGAATTGTATCCATCACGGCACGTGGCCTTGTGCTTAGATCCATATTGTGGATTAGGATTTGCTATGTGGACACTACTTGGAGTTTATAGTGGACATCATTCTATTTTGATTGCACCTTATGAGGTTGAAGCCAATCCAAGCTTGTGGCTATCAACGCTATCGCAATATCGAGTTCGTGATACTTTTTGCTCATATGGAGTTATTGAACTGTGCACAAAAGCATTAAGCAACTCAATTCCACTATTAAAACAAAGAAATATTGACTTAAGATGTGTTCGTACATGTGTCGTTGTGGCTGAAGAACGTCCGCGTGTGCAACTTACCCAACAGTTTTGTAAACTATTTCAAGCATTGGGATTGAATACACGATGTGTTTCAACCTCATTCGGATGCCGTGTTAATCCAGCAATTTGTGTTCAAGGAGCTAGCTCTGCAGAAAGTGCACAGGTCTTTGTGGACTTAAGAGCGTTAAGAAACAATAGAGTTGCTTTAGTAGAACGTGGCGCTCCAAATTCACTATGTCTCATAGAATCGGGAAAACTTTTACCTGGCGTAAAGGTAATAATAGCAAATCCGGAAACGAAAGGCCATTGCGGTGATTCTCATCTTGGTGAAATTTGGGTATGTAAATATAAGTTATATAAAACCTAGCTATACGCAATAGAATTTTTTGCATAGACTCTGTAATTAAAAATACAATGATGGGTTGTTTTATTACAGTGTAATCAAAAATCACACTTCGAATTACCGCCATTCTGTTGTGTCGTCTAATCCTTACAAAGTATCGGGGACTTACGAATTTAATAAAAACACAAAAGATGTGATAGAATTTTTTTTCTTATTCTTATTTTCATCTGAAATCTTTAAAGTGCGGTTTGATTTTCCTTTATCTGTTCTATTTGCATTTTGGTTTTATCTAAAATGAGCTTTAACGAACTCAAGCACAGACGTTTGCCTTGATATAACGCGTTCAAAGTAAAAATCAGAAGTATTTTTTGTGAAAGCAGGAATCTAAAGGAACAAATCTGCAAGTACATGCACCGTGTTCAATGGAAAAGTATCAGAACGCCAAATCAATGTGAAGTATGCTTTTGTGGCTTTGTACCTGCTTGCACACAATTATATTTCTAAGGACAGTTACCTATTGGAAATGAAATGTAATAAAATAATTTTTTTGAAATTGCACTTTTTGAGATGATTCCTTGCTTTAGGTGCGTGAAACTCTACCGAATTTTCAAAATTTCTAGTAGAAACTACCATAAATTAATTTGTTCAAATTTGTCTTATGTAACAAGTTTTTACTTTATAGCATAGATGGGCAAAAATGGGATTGGAATCAGCTATTTACAACAAAAGCAAAAAAAAAAATTATTACAACAACAACAAACCCTACCACAAATTCGATTTCGACAGCAAAAAAAAAATCTTCAATAAAGCCAATTCCAAGAATCAAGCAAAAACAAAATTAGTATAGAAATTAAAGTACACTGATCGAATGAAACGAGAGAAACTGCCCTAAATGCGCATTGTTGTTCCTTGTTCATTCCCTTCGTTTTTTTATTTTTTCCTGAATGATGTAACAATAACAATAACACAAATTCCGTGCATAACTCGTATTAAAAAAAACTCAACGATATAAATGTGCACAGCAGTGCATGTTGTTGTTTTGGTTATTTTTCTCAAGAGCAACGACATCTTTGTTGTAAGGAGCTAAAATTGGCTTATTATTTCTATTTTGCCCATCGCTGCCTCATAATTTTATTTCAATAAATTTTATAACGTAATTGTTATTTTGTTTTTATTGAGCTTACTGTTCGACATAATGTGTGTGTGTCAACACCAAAAATTGTTATTGTTATTGCCGCGGCTTGTAGGAAAACATTGTGATTGTTGAGAAAAATGTTTTTTGAATTGAGGAATCCGAAAACAAAAGAGTTTTTCAATATGATTTGTAGATTTTTTTTAAATAAGATATTAAAACTTATTTCTCGTACGACCCCCGTAGCAAAAAAGTTTTTTTTTACTATTTTAGGAAATCATTATTGCATCATGATAACTACAAAATATTGATACACAGTTATATTATTGTAATTTTTCAAAACAAACAACTTTTGCGAAATATATAAGATGGTTTTTTAATCAATTTATATGATGACTCCTTGACAATACAAAAACTTCAATCTATGTGCAGATTGAATGATATTAAAAAGTCTGTAGAAATGGATTTTGATCTGCGATTTTAATAACCAAGCTCGGAGCACTTAAAACAACGTCTGCTTACTTAAAGATACCTTCAACTGGTTTTTTTTCGTTTTAGGTGCAATCACAACATAGTGCTAATGGCTACTTTACAATTTATGGCGATGAAACAGACTATAATGATCATTTTAATGCTAAACTAGTTACCGGAGCTGTGACAGAAGTATATGCGAGAACGGGATACTTAGGATTTTTGAGGAGAACAGAATGCTCTCAATCAGCATCAATACTTGATGAAACAACACCCAGCATTGCTAGTCGGGATAGCGATAACGAATCCATTCATTCAAACAATCAGTTTCAGCAAAATGTGTCGACATCTACTGGTATTTCAAGTAATCAATCATTTGTATGTACAACTCAGGAACAAGAACAACACGATGCAGTGTATGTCGTCGGCGCTTTAGATGAAGTAATAACATTGCGTGGAATGAACTATCATCCAATTGACATAGAAAATTCGGTTTTAAGGTGCCACAAAAAAATTGCCGAGTGGTAAACAACTTTTTCGATCACTTTAAAACAAAACCTTATTGTTATTTGTTACAGTGCTGTTTTCACATGGACTAATTTGCTTGTTGTTGTTGCGGAATTGGATGGAAATGAATCTGAAGCATTGGACCTAGTCCCGCTTGTAACGAATACAATTTTAGAAGAACATCAATTAATAGTTGGAGTTGTGGTTGTAGTTGATCCAGGTAAAATCAAAAGTAAAAAAATTTATACTGTATTTAAGTATGAAAAAAATTACGAGTTTCGTGAAATGACATTCTTCCCTATAACTAGATTTTTAATATCTTAAGGAAATGAAGCAGTAAGAAAGCACACTGCAACACGTAAAATGTGAACACCCTTTTGAGTGTATTACCTGAAAGTACTTTACGGAACAGCAAAACCCAACGTGAGTTTTGCTAGTTAGGCTACCGTTCGGACTTTACCGTGTCATGCATATTTCGGCTCAAACCTGATTTTGAGAACTTTTTTCAAAAAAAATGCCTTTTTTTACAACTATATCTCGTATAAACTAGGAGAAAAAAATTTTACAACAAACTGAACCGAAAAAACTGCATTTAGTACCTCAAAATCGCAAAAATGTGTAAATTTTTTTACCTTTTTTGACCCATAGCTGCCAAACCATTCCGAATTTTGTCAAAGAATTAAAAAAAAATTTGTAGTCGAGACTAAACTGCATTTTCTTTGGGAAAAATGCTCAAAAGCTAGTTTGAGCCAAAATATACATGATACGATAAAATCCGATGGGTAACCAATCCTAGGTAGGGTTTTATCAATTACTTTGATGAACGGCACTCAAAAAAGTTCTTGACATTATATGACCTCGAAAATGTTGCATAGTGTAATCGTGAATTCTAAAATTTGGTACCTTAAAGAATAATCTTTTATGTGGGCTTAATGGATATTAATTTATGATTATCTATGGGGCAGTACTGCCCGCAGTAGCGCTAAAGGCGTATCTAAAAAAAATGCATATTCTGGATTCTTATGCCATCGGATAGCTTAAGAAATTACGCATCTAATGAACTTCGCCAAAATGCCAGCATCAATTATCTCAAAACACTTTTTTTTTTTTTGGAGACACACCTTTTGCGCTACTGAGGGCAGAGTGAGTCTATTAAAACAATTTAAATTGCTTACCTTCGTAGAAAAAATAGCCTACGCATACAAAGTCGCAGGCATCAGCTAGTTTTAATATAAAATTAAATCAACTTGTTTTAAAGAGAAGCATAAATAAAATAAGTAAAGTTTGTACTACATTGATCAATTCTGTTTAAAAAAATCAATTATTAAGAATTAGTTTTTTTTATCTAACTGTTACCTTGAGGCAAATTTAAATTAGCCTTTGTGGCTTATGTAAACGATAAGCTTTGTGGCTGAATTAAAAAGTCGAGTGCGCCCAAATACACAACCATTAAGCCCTCTCCCCTTACCAGCACACTATAATATAAAACATTATAATACAAACATAAGAACCACAAAGGCTGTATTAAAAGTACGAATACAGATGAGATGTCAACAAAAGGAAAATGTCACCGAAACAGAAATCTTAGACAAAGAAACCAAACACAATGTATCGTACACATTGGAAAGTCTGCGAATCCAACAGAAGTTGTCAACAATGAATGCGAAGGAGGTTTACAAATAAGTAAAATTCACGCAGGAACAATCAGGCAGCAGCAATAATCTTTTTAGGCTTTTTTTTATTTTATCTTTTTTGTGATTTTAATTTTTCGTTTTTAATTTTTTCACAATTTTTCTGTGAATGCAGTTATTTTTACTGACAATATTTAATTACTTATGTATAAGCCACTTTTACCAATAGTGTTTTTTGAATTAAGAAGTCCCCAAAGAAGTGGAGAACTATCCACGAAACGTTGAACGAAATAATATTTAAAAAAAACATTAAAATAATGTTTTTTGAAAAATTTTAATATCTAGATCACATAGCCCACATATCAAATCAACAAAATCAACAATAAAAATATTCAATTTTTGTTGCTTACGGCAACATATCTAAACCCTTTTAATAATTGTTTTTTTTTTATATTTTTAAAGGTGTCGTTCCAATTAACAGTAGAGGTGAAAAACAACGTATGCATCTTCGAGACGGTTTCTTGGCCGATCAATTGGACCCCATATATGTTGCATATAATATGTAGATAAAGTAGTCGAATCAATTTATTTTATGAGTATTATAATAAGTTATAACTTAAATCAGTTCAATATTTCATTAACAAGACACGAATAAATAAAGAAAAACTTAATTTTTTCACACGAGAAGCATTGTGGACAAGTCTTCTTTTAATGTTAAAAGATTAATCAAATAAGTCGAGAATCGAATACCATAGTTTAAGGAAATCACTAACGTTAAAGCGTAGCTTTTTTGAAGAATTTACGAGTTTCGCAAATATACCAACTTATTAAAATAATATATTTTTAATGTTACTATTATACGATAATATCTTTGAGAAGCAAAACTGTAGGCTTTGATTTCGCAATCAGAAACTAAACACAACTGGGACATGCGATTTACCTTCTATGTCAAATCGCACCAAAAAATAGAATTCGTTCTATTTCTCTGCGACACATTTTATAGTGTCAATTTTGTACTCACTATTAACGTACAGGAAAAATCTGGACGATATCACACGTCCCAGTTGTGTTTAGCTTCTGAGGCTGTCCACTTCTATGCTAGATTTGCCAATTATAAAGCAACTACTATCAGACCTATTTCTACGTAAGTAAAGTCACATAATAAGATCAAAAACAGTGATAAAACAACGCATTGATCACTGCTTTGTCTCTGTTCGCTTTTTTATTGTACAGCTTCAAATAGTTGTGTTCTTCACGTTTTGACTTCGATTTTTTTTTATACTCGGAAAACGAAAGAAAAAAACTTTGGCATTATAGTTTATGACGCTATGAAAACAATTCAAAAGTGTTTAATAACAATTTTTTTGAAAATAAAAAAAATTATGTGCGAACGTGTGAGGCCCATTATCGCGCTAAGCCCGGCTGCCGGCCATAAAGGCGGCACTGATCTTAAAACAGCAGTTTTGTCAAACACTGTAATGCCTCCTAGTGTTCAGTAGCAGATTTAGAAAAGCTTTAAGTTTAGCCGAAGTGAATAAAACACGGCTATTATAATAGCAACAATTATGGCTCTAATGCTACGAGTGAAATAAAAGTGTTCATAGTGTCCAGAAATATAATAATCAATAACATGGTCATCATCATCAAAAGGATTAACACAGTATCCATAAAGAGAATCATGTTTACGATCATCAGTATTGTCCGCGTTGTGACGATTGTGTCATAGTTATAAAGGCGGTTGGCACGGTTTTTCGATTCCATTCAGTTACAATATAAGTGGGTGCAGATAATATTATTTTGTTAGAATGGGCTATTGCTGGTTAGTTGGCTGGTTGTTGCTTTTGACAGACAACATTTTGCAATATTTAATGTAAAATAAAAAGTTGTTTTACTGTATGTAGGACTAATAAGATGAAAACTAAGATGCAAAATACTAAAGTAAGTACATATTGTTGTTTTCAATAAATGCAAAAAAGTTTTAAAACCAAAGTTATTTTCAAAATTGTGGCAGTGTATTAAAATTGAACAGATAAGTGTGTACATATGTATATGTACATAGAATATGTCTGTTGAAAACAGCTAACGAAATAATATCTGAGCCCAAAGTAAATTGTCAGCTTAACGAGAGATGAAAACAAACAAGTCGGTCGTCTAGTGTTTAAAAAATCGGTTCTTCAAAAATATGAAATAACCAAAAGTGGCAAAACGGGACTAAAAATATTTTTTATTTATTGTCGAATATTTTTCTTTACCAAGGAAATAGAAATCATAAATCAGCAGCAGTTTCTGCAACTGCAGCATTTACTTTTTCTTAAAAATGTTAAAAAAATTTCTCATTGTTGCTGTTTTTTTCTTATTTCTGATCATTTTTACTTTCTTAATCTTAATCAAAATCCGTTCAGCCAAAGTTACGAAATTCCGCTCAAAGTACATACATTAATTCCATCGCAGTTGTTTAAAAGTAGCTCCTAAGAGATGCAACAATATTTGTTGAAATATTTAACACTGGGCATTTTTTGAATAAAATATGTAGCATAACTTTGAGCATGCACAATATTTACAATTTTCATTTCTTAAAAATTCATTGTTGATAGACAGAACTTACGGGTTTTCGTTCAACAATTCCTTGTGCTAAGAATCAGCAGTGGAATTTATTATTTTTTGAGTGCAAAACAGTCGTACTGTCAAAAAAACACATGCGATTATCCGTATATATGTAAATCAAATGCTGCATCGCCTGGTGTGTAGGGATTTTTCTCTATGCAATTTTGAAAAAAGTACTTTTTTATTGATGCAATAAAATAAAATGTAAATGATTTTACATTATTTGAAGAATTTCGATTTAGTTAAATAATGAAGAGCTAACGATTTTTTTTCAAATTAAAATTCGTTCACATCTTTAGGCAGATTTTGGGACGTATTTTTTAAACGAAATTATATGCTGCCACGCTCCTTAAAAACGTCAAAAGTGCTTACAAATGTATTTTATTGCCTCTTTTTCTTTTCCAAGTTTTTAAAGTCTCTAACTCAACTTGTTTGCAGTAAAGTTAATTTTTTGCTATGTAATTTAAAAATAGAATTCAATTACCTTAAGTATCTAACGATATGCTAAAGTTTTTGAAAAACTTTGTAAATGTAGTACAAAAAATTAAATACCCATACATTTTATAAGAAATAACGAGTTTGGTGAGCGAACTCTAAAAATCAAAAGTTGAGGCTGGCTGTTACGCGTACATACATAAATTACAAAATAAGAGGCCATCCTGAATACAAAAAAATATTAAATCGATCTAATAAAGTGTCAGAAAGGAAGGTGCCGCCATTTTGGTAAATATTAGATTAAAAAATTCATATTTGGCAGTCGTGAATTCAAGATGTTTTAAGGGGTTGAACCAAAGAATGTACGTCTTTTCGAAATCGTTTTTTTTTTGCTCAAAAAATACATTAACGTACATATTTAGAATCCGGAAAAAATAGTTTATGTGGAAAAAAAGTTTTCATCGAAATTGCATAAAAGCGTTTCAGAGCGATCCGCTCCGTATTTGAAATTTTAAATGCATTTTTCTCAAAATAAGTTTTTGAGCAAAAAACTCCCATAATTTTTGTCAAATTTCTTTAAAATTATAAGTCTTGGTATTTTGATTTTTTGCCAACTTTAAGTGCGAATGTTCTCAAAAGAGCCCGCATTTGTGAGGCTAGCAGAGGCAAACATTTATCTGACATTGTATTCCATACATATTTGCCAACATTTAATAAACCATTTATAAACATTAGATCCATTCTCTTTCGTTTACGCAATATTTATAAGCTGTTTGGTATGAATTGAACTTTTACCTGTGAAAATCCTCCGCATCTTAACATAAAATCTTCCTCAAATGCTTACATGACAATACGATTCTTCCCTTAATATTCTGTCTACTATAATTATTTTGAAGCATAATTTATCTAAACTCCCTCTTCTTATAGAACA
Organism: Meiosimyza decipiens; assembly: GCA_963680825.1. Taxonomy (NCBI): domain Eukaryota; kingdom Metazoa; phylum Arthropoda; class Insecta; order Diptera; family Lauxaniidae; genus Meiosimyza; species Meiosimyza decipiens. The sequence continues at coordinate 39,571,998 of OY804258.1, forward strand.
AGTAATGGGTTGGTTTGATATTAAAAATTAAATAGAAAGAAAATAAAAAAAAACTGCAATGTTTTACTTATTTATTTGTTTCATTTTTTAAGTATAACACACCGACTTTGGTGCATTTTAAAATTAATATATGGCTTTAAATAAATCATTTCATTGCTTGCTGAGCTTCTTTCTTTGAATTAACAAGATCAACAAGTTCTTTTACTCTTCGGAGACAATCTTTTTTAGATCTATTAGGAACACATTCCGCAATACGATCCCACCGATCTGGTGTCGAAATAGGAAATGATTTAATCGCTTGTTCTAAAAGAGCTTGTTCTTCTTTGGTCCAACTTTTTGAAGAATTTTGCGCTTTAATAGATTTTTCCGAATTATTACAAATAGGTGTGTTATTTTCCTTAACAAAAGAATTGTTATCTGAAGTATTCACTGTAATATCAAGACAAGTTTGAACATCTTTTTTCTTTTTTTCAAAACTCTCAAAAGCAGCTTCGTTAGCTTGTGTTTTCAAAGAATTTTTTGAAAAATCACTATTTTGAAGTGCTTTAGCTTTATTTAAAACATCTCGCGCAATAAAAATAGCTTCAACAGTTGAGTGTTGGTTGAGAAATGTAGCTATGACGTCCCAGCGCTGAGCTGTTCCTGCCGGGAATAGGTTGACAGCCTTAATGAGCAACTGAATAGTTTCAATATTCCATATATCGGTTTTGTTAATATTTTTTACGTCTTTCACTGCTTTTTTCTGTGTCAAATGTACTTCTTCCAATTCAGTTTGAATCTTTTTATCTGCATTTTTTAAAGCAGTATAGAATGATTCTTTACCTGATACTTCCATTTCTTTATTTAATGATTGCAATTCGCTTAAACTATAAATTTCGCAAATTCTTTCAATTCCTTCCATGTTTTTAAGCATATCTTTATCATTGCTACTAAAGTAATTGCATTCCTTAGCCTTGTCACGCAGAGTTTTTCTTTCTTTTTTCAATGCTTTTTTCATCTGCTCTTTTTCAATACGTATTTGCTCAATTCGTTTTTGCTCAGCTTTCTCGGCTTTCTCTTTCGCCAGCTGTGCTTCCTTGTAAGCTCGTTCCTGTTCGGCTTTAAGTGCTTGCGCAGCATCCATTTTTGCTCGTTTTAGTGCCAATTTCTTTTCTTTCTCCTCGTTTTTAAACTTAAGAATGCGTTTGTCATTGTTATAAGCAAGATCAACTAAGGTGCGGATTCTCAACATTTCCTCTTTCTTACGCTTTATTCTTGCAACTTTGTTTTCCTTTTCAATCCATCTCCTTTCGTCACGGTCTTGACCTTTTTCTTTATCTTCTTCATCCAAATAACTAAACTCCCGCCAACTTTTAAAATCGTACCAAAAGTTATAAAACTGATCAACATCTTCACGTTTTGAATTTTCGTCTCCGAACATTGGAACAAATTTCTTTTCACTCCATCTTGCATTTAAACTGAAAAATTTGCGAAATGATACATAAAAGTTGTTTTCTATATCTGTTTGAGTTGGAAAGGAATCGTCAAACTCTGGATCAACAGAATCGTAAGCCCTTCTAGCTTTTGGTGTACCTATAAAAACAAGAGTTCTCGTTAAATCACACACCTTAGTAAATATAAATAAATAACACTGCCCAAGAGCAAAAAAATATCAGGTTTTTATTCCAGCTAAGAATAATAAAGTAAATATGAAATTTAACCCCCGGCATAACACTCAACGTGATCTGTAACACGAGAAAATTCGCATTACCCAGGTGAAAGTTTTTTGGTGCATAACAAATGTATTTTTGACTGAAAAATAAATAAATGACGCTAAATTTATTTTAAAAGTAAAAATAAAAAATCTTTCCGAAAAGAAATCGGAAAAACCAATTGCATTTTGAGGGTGTCGAGTTTTGTAGAGAAAAATTAATTGGCGGTGTGATATCTCGAATATAGCGAATGGGAAGGAGCAATTCTGAGGTCGGATTCAGCCCTTTGAAGAACTTTGGGAAAGTATATGATTTCAAAACTATTTTGATAATTTAATAATTTTTAAAAGTAGCATTTTGTATAAGTAACGTTTTGTACTAAAGCGTCGTTTAGTACTAAAGTGTCGTTTAGTGAAGTAAATAATGAAATAAATAAAGTATGTTTTTGATTGCATCACAATCGCGAGGTCGAAATCTTTAAAGCCAAATATGTTATTTAAAGGACTAAATTTCGTAGATTTTTAAGCTATTTTGAAACATTAATACGCCGAAATTGGGGAGTTTCAAACTAGAAAAATACGTGAAAGTTTAAAATGAATGTAAGTGCATTTTTCTCAGATCACAGTAAAGATAATTGTGTTTATCTAACTGCAAGTCAACTGGCAGTCACACGAAACGACGCTGACTTACTAGCCAGAAAAGTCTTAATTAATACCTAACTATTCAAATTTGTTAAATCTTCTAGAACTAAAGCTTAACGCCACATAATTCCATATTTTTGCATACGAGCGCAAAAACTTTGTTTCGTTTTCGACTCTTTATAATAGATTTAATCAGTTTGAAAGTGGGATTTTGTAACATACTCTGCTTTGATTATATGACCAATACACTTAAAGCATATATGTACATAATCAAAATATAATACAAAAAATATTAAAAATTACCTAAGATTTCATAAGCTTTTGTAATGCACGTGAAATAGTCGTCTTCCGATATAATTTGTTCTCCAGTGGCTCTTCTTTTGTCAGGGTGATGTTGCAGCACAATTTTTCTATACGCCCGCCTTATATCGTCCTCTGAAGCATCAAACCTAAAAGTCATTCAACATCATGGGCTTAAATTATTTTTGGCTTAACAAATACAGTTGCTTTAAATGCAACAAACGAGAAACGTTGCTGTAAAAACTTTCTTGGCAACCATTTGATAGATTTTATTTATCATGTGGAATTATATATTAAAATATTTAATAAAAATCAAAGTTTTTCAAAAATCACGAGTTTTATCCCTTAAAAATCTTAAAGCTGAAAACGGACGATGGCATATCAAACATTGGCACCACTTCTCACAAAAATATTGTCAAATATCCAAAATTATTCTATAATCTGTGTGTTATCTAAATTATAAAGTATTTCCAACTACGATTTTGGTAGCCACATTACTTCTGCATTTATATAAGCACAAACAAATAAAATATCTTGCTTATCAATTCGGTACTTTGCCCATAATTCTTGAGGAAAAGAATCATAAATAGCAAAAATATAACGAATTCGTTTAAGTCGTGCATTTTATATGCTAATTTGATATTCATTTCAATCCATATTATAATCAAATTAGAGTTTCCTAAGAAGTCGAGAGTCCCGAAATTTTTTAAGGAATTGTTTTGTATGCAAATGAAGCATCATGCAAAAAATTTGCTAAATTAGAAGTTTTACGTTTTCGGAAGTAAACCTTATTTATGTACCATTTGTTATGTATTCTAAATTTTATTACATGATAAATAAAATTTTAGTAGGCCGAATTAGTTTTTTTCATTTTTCAATTTTTCCTGAACTACCGCCTAAGGCCATTCACTTACCTAGACTTTAAAGCAAAAGTACTGTGGCCAGCGAATCTGCTGTTATACATAGGCGGCCATGTACATCGACTTTAGCGCAGATATACTTTTAATAGCAAAGCTAGTGATCTATGTAAACTATGTTACTATTCAAACTTACCCAAAATAAAATAAAAGCTATATCCGCAACTTCCGACGGCAGATTTGCAGATTTATTATTTATTCATAGCACGCTATTTCTCCTTAAAAACAAATCAAATCGGAGAGTTGTCCCTAAAGCCCACAAAAAGTTTTGTTTTTTAAAAATTGAAGAATGAGAGCTAAAGTAAACTTAAGTCCAAATAGCTGCAGAGGAATAGCGATTTTTGGAAAGTTTCTGTTCGCAACTTCCGAAAGCTATAACTCCAAAATCAGACCCAACCGTTATCGATTTATGATTTGCATTTTTAATATAAAAACTCACATATTTTTTGGCAAAAGGAATGAAAATCTCGCTGATGCCTTAGGTTCAATTGTTCAAATTTTTGAAGTAATACATATATATTGACTAAAGATGCTATTCCTATGGTGATATAGTTACAATTACCTGTATTTTTCCAGCCCAAGAACTCTATAATGATCTTGATTTCTCCATTCTTTTGGGTCCAAGGATTTTAAATAATTGATATCAACGGATAATTCGTCACACAATTTATCGTAAGAATCGTTTAGTGATGTACGCTCATCTCTTCTTTTATTTTTTAAAAGTTGGAAGCCAAATCCTACTCTTTCAATTTTTATTTCACCGGTTAAAAAACTACAATTTAGTCTAATACTTTCCATAATTGTAAGTTCTATATATAAATCAATGAGGAAAAACCAAAATGTTCCTAAATATTGAATTATTGTTCTGTCAAATTAGCACACGAGCTGGGTATAATTTTCACCACTAAATGTGACGTTTGTATATTTCCCGAAAAATGACATTTGTGATTCTCACCTTATAATGAATTAGTATTAAAGGACCTAACCCATATAGTCCATCAAAACCATTGCGTCAATTTATACAATTTTCATGAAACCATGATTCAATTATGTTTGCTGGAGAGTAATGTTAAAATTTTAAAATTCATCCCTGGTAGAGCAGACTTCTTCACAAATTGTTATCATTATAATCAAAACGAACAAGAAACGAAGATGCTTTGACTTTGGTTTGGTTTTTTACGTCTTAACCAAAGTATGGTGTTGTGTTTTGCTCGATTTTGACAATTCGCGAAAAAGCAAATGATAGAAAAGAGGCACCATTTGGCATTGCGAGTTTAATTGTTCTGAAAGTTTAGCATTTTTTTCCCGTTAGCTCAGCAATATATTAATTTTTTATTTTGAGTAAACCTAATTCTGACAAATCCTATTGTAAAGTTATCCGATTCGAAGAAGCAATTTTTTGCTTTGATTTTTGTCTCAAATTAACGGATTTATCTCTAATTAACGTCCTTCTACGCGTCTATAGCTTTGGCATCCAATTAACGGCTTCGCTGCGTCAATAACAGCCACTTCGCATCCCTGATTTGAAGTCAGATAACAAAGGATTTTCATATTAACCCTTTGTTACCGTAAAAAATTAAATCACTGGTGAACTTTCTATGACATGTTCCTCGACAATATCTTTAGACATATGCGTAATAATGTATTAAAATACTCAAATAATTTAAAATTTTGTCAAAAAAGTAATGAAAAACTTTTCCTTAAAAAAAAAGAAAAGGTGTAGGTTAAAAAATTTGTAATAAATATCGGGTGCGCAATTTCTAATGAAAGTTTTTCAATTTCAAAGTGGTAATATTTTTATATAAATTTAGCTGTTTTATAAAATTAGTGGTGGTTGTTGTTGTTTTTATTGCAGTTATAATTTCTTAACATTTTAAAGAAGCTATAGATCAACACATTTTTTGGAATAAATATCGGTTTTTAAATAAAAAACTTCAAAGCTATAGGTTAAATTTGAAAAATGTATTTACCATTACTGTAGTTCATTAAATTAACCACCTCGGAACAGAGCACAATAAGAATCGCTAAATATTTCATTTCAATTCAGCCGCGATTGACCCCAATCAATAAAATAAAAAAGGCAAAAATTTTTTTTGGTTGTTAACTTATTTTACTTATATTATTTATTCAGTATAAATTAATTACAATATTTTTGAGTTATATATAACATGGTTACCATGAATAGCGATATCGTATGTGAGAGTATGTAATGAATTAAAATACATCTTAAGGATTATATTCATTAGACAACAGTTGCTAATCGATTTCTGACTCAGTTGATAGATTGTGCAGTTCGGAATAGTTTGCAATCGCGCGGTGTAGGAACTCGTATTGTGCCTGAAAATGAAAAGGTATTTTTAAGTAAACTAAACACATTTACCTAATAACTAGCTCAAGACTTTATTAATAAGTGCCTTAGTTTATATAGACCTACACATTCGTTTTATATAAAAAATTATTTGAATTTCATGTCATTTCAATGTGGTGGCTTATTAGAGACAGGACCTCACACCGACGCCTGAAAATCTTTTCTTCATCTAGAGGAAACGTAGACTGAACCTTTTGCTTGTAGCGATGTTCCCATTTCATTTGAACAATAAGACTTAGTCTTTACTAGTTCATCATCAATATAAATTCTTATGTATACATAATGCTGCCAACTCTAAGAGTAGCTCACCTATTTTGTTTTCATACTGCATTGATGGTATGGTTTTGACTTGAGTTAATGAAATTCGTGATCTTGGTGTTTTCTTTGACTCTCGTTTTAGACTAATTAGTCATGTTGCATTATACAGAAAGCAAATTCTCTGCTTGCTTTTATTAAAACATTTACTTTAAAAAAGCTTTACATTTCCTTTGTGAGATCGATCAAACATTGTATATGTACCTTCATATGGAACCCATATTATTTGATACATATTGTTTGTTTGGAGTGTATTCAAGAAAAATTTCTAAAGTTTGCTTTACGCTTGATAAACTTCACTGAACCATTTCTCTTTTACAATGCTCACTCTATGCTAATAAATCTTGATTATTTATGATGAACTTAATGGTAATATTGATTGTCCTAACCTTCTTGAGATGATAATTTTTAATATTCTTTTCGGAACCTTAGGCTCCTCCGACTATTTCTATGTTAAGTGTCATAGATCCAGGAATAGAATTAATAGAACTCTCTTAATATTGAATAAATTGTATAAAGACAATTCAATTGATTTCTGTATGCCCTAAATCTGTTTTGTTGAAGCTTTTTAATTTAATATTTAACTAATTATAAGTTGTTATATATTTTAAGTTATTCAAGTTCCTTATATTCTAAGTCAATTTGTTCTAGTCTGTATGGTTTTTACATAGACTCAATATATACTAAATACTAAACATAAAACTAACTTTTTTAAATGCATTTACTTACGTATGTATCCAAAAGTTTCGGCCGCTGAGACCTCAGTTTCCGCGCAGCTGTACAAATATCAATCCTATTTTCAGTCCTTAGTTGTTGAACTAATATACACATTGCCACAAATATTGAACTTCTATCGGTACCCAAGCTTAAAAGAAAACATTTGTAAATCAAAAAAAATTTTGATTTTTAATTATAAGCAATTGTTTGATAGATGTGAGTATCCAAAAAAACAGCGTAAAAGTAATTAAAACTTATAAGCCATAACTTTTCTGATCAACTATGAAAACAGTTACAAGATTTCATTTAACAATAGTGGTCAAATTGAGATATACTGCTTGTTGTAAGCATCATCAAACCATTCTTCTAGCCAGAGTCACAAAAAAATATATTAATATAAAAACATGCAACTAAATCTAAAAACTGACCAAAGGAGCTATAATAAAGTCAGAGTTCGTTAATTTTTTTAATTCTCGGCTAAAATTGCGAAATGTTGCATAAACAGCAAAGAATAATCAGAGAAAATGTTTATTAGAATACCGGTAACACATAATTTATATTAAGCTTCAGATAAAAGAGAATGATAACCTATCCCGATTCAACTTGTATTAAAGAACGCGCTCAGTTAGTGAGTGTCTCAGACCAATCTGAATGGAATCCGTCTGTACAATACTTACAGTGTACTTAATATTGATCGATATAAAATATTGAACATCACGGAGAGAAGGAAACGGGATTCTTGAAATAAATCTCTTCAACTAGGACTAGTGAACAATAAATAGGCGACAAAACTACACACTTTTAATTTTTAAAACCCAACCAACTAGATTAAGCCCACTTTTATTGTTGAGGTACAGTATGCACTTTAAGGTGATTCAAATATTTTTTAAATTTTTTTGCTGAATTTCCTGTCCAGTAATTTTAGTGCAATGAACACAAAAAAAATACAGCGCAAAGTGCATAAAAAGAAAATTAGCTGTTTATATTAGTTTCAACCGCTGCTACACGGTAACATCAGTGAACTTTATTAGTCGACGTTTAATAATTTCTGAGGATTTCTGCAATTTAAACAATTTTATCTTTCAATTAAGAGAAAAACTACAGTTCAGTTTCAATTAATTTTCCTAAATGCCGAGTAGATAATTACAGAGAGGCAAAATATAAAAAAGAACAATAACACTGCTTAAATCACAAATCGCTGACTAAAAACCTATAAAATGCTGTTTTCTCCATTTCATGTTTTCACTGTCAAGACACTTACACTCTGAGCTGACGATGTGTAGTTTCTCAGTGTAATTGAATTTAAATCAATACTTTAAAAAAATTTTTTTCTATATAATGATTTCTTTAGTTTTACTTTACCTGCAGTGAACAACTATAGGTGCACTGTTATTAAAATTTTTTTCCTTAAAATGATGATTTTGTGCTTGATCTACTAATTCTATTATTCCACGACAAACTTCCGGAACTTCTCCATCAACTGTTGGCCAACCATTATATTGAAATTGGGTTACCTTAATTGTGTCGTCGATTTTGCAATTCGTTACATTAAATTCTCTACGAGTGTAATAAGGACAGCTTTCACCATGTACATATTTGACAAGAATATGCTCATAATGAATTTCGTCATCAGCCCAATAACGAGGACACTTTCGGGGACCGTCACCAATCTTATGCAAGAAATTAAAATTAGTTTCAAAGGTAAAATAATGCGAACTATATTTTTTAAGTACCTCAGATATCATTATTAGCGTTGTAATACTTTGTTCGGATATCATTCTCCAAAAATCGACAACAGTGTTTTCCAATGGATCCTGAGTTATAATAAAATTTTCTGTACTATCGTAGCCTTCAATAAACGATGCATTTATGTATGTAGAATTTTCACGTACTGGAAGTGGCGCAAGTATTACCTAAAAATGTATAAAAATATGTGAATAAGGAGGTAAATAGACGAACCAATGTAACATAGCGTTTCCAATGGAGCACTTGAAAGTTTCGTAACAGTCCGTTGGGAAACTGTCTACACACGATAACTTAAGTTTTATGGGAAATGCTACCTCCCTTAAAATGTAAGTTTCAAAATATCTTTTCTTAGCTTGTTTATGTGAGAATCCTATACTATACGAAAATCTCAACTTTCAGTTTTGCTTGTGCCATAAATTTGTCGTTTTCTGTGATAAACTTTTTTTGGCTGTTTGGTGAAAAGTTTACCTTGTTCTTTAATATGTCCTTTAAAATAATGTGTTAATGAAAAACGTAGTTAATAAATTTTGAAAGTTGCATCCAGTTAAAACTAACCACTAGTAATTTTTCGATGCAATTCTCAAATTTTATGGTACTGGATGTTACATTAAAGTTTCAATAAATTTTCGTTTACTAAATTTTAAGATTTTAAGGCCTCCAGAAAACTACTTTTTTAAAGTATTACACCACAAAGTGGTAATATTTTAAGTTTTCAAGTTTTAGGAATAGTTTTGGCGTTTGAAAAAAAAAATGGTATTCACAGAAAAAAAAAAACTCGATTTGGATGAAGTCTTAGTATAATGTTTTTACCTAATTATTTTCCGAAATTTAAAGCACCCGAAGTTTTAGTTCGACCAAATAAAGACGTTTTCTAAAAAAAATTAAAACTTTGCAGGTAGTTTACAAATATATTACTTACACGATTCCTGTCATATGGTACGATAAGTAAATTTCTATTCTTGCAGGCATTTTCATCGCTGTTACCTATTGTGGACGCTTTATTTGTTTCATCGGCTACTGATTGCAGTTTCTATGGAATAAAAGTTTAAGAATTAAAAATTTACAGCAATCATATATTCAACCATTAAAATGTCTATATGATACACATTTATTTTTTTATATTTTCACGGAAGAACCAAACATGGAACTCTAAATCATGGTGTAAAATAGTTTCGGACTCCGTTTATTTTTTTATTTTTATGCACTTATAACTAAAATGGTAAAATAATTATCGGTTAGCTATCATGAGATATAACCGCTCAAAGAGGGCAAAAAAAGTTTTTGCTCATTGACTTGAAAAGCTCAAATTAAAAAATTAACAAAATTCTGAAGTTTTAAAGTAGATAAAAACACATTGATCTCCTTGCTCCACCTCACAACGTTGTTATATGTTCAAAAAAAGTAAGTTTTCGGAATTACGTTACTTTTAGTAGGTCACTTTAATGTTTTCAATAAAAGTCGTATCTTTCACCAAAAATATATATGTATATTTTGTTTTTGAAAAAGACGATATTTATTGGGAATCTTAAAACGATAAACTACTATTAACTAGTAATATCCTAAGGTTCCATTAAGAGCGTAAGGCCTGAGAAAAGGTTCCATAAATATTTCAATCCCTGGCTCTTTGTTTTAGGCTGTGCCACTTCGTTTCAAGTTTTGACGAATCCTTTCTATCATTCGGTGTTCTGGGTCTTCCTCTGTTTTTTTCACAATGGAGATTGCACAAAAGCGCTGATCAACAAGTGTCTCTAAGATCTTTCATCATTCTTTGGTATGGCCGATCTATTGCCAGCCTGTTTCATAGTGTCAAATGAAATAGAAATATAGTTGGAAGCCAGATGAAGTTCGCGATTGTGTGTGTCATAGTGTGCCTATTTAATGTTAATAAATTTGACACGAATATTTTTTGTTTCCAGTGCGTCAACTCTCTAAATACATATGCTATCCAATACATAGGTAAAGTTAATGTAGTATATTTCATGGCTTGTTTGTCATTCGCATGATACGGAGCGACCATATAAACTGTACATGACCGATTTCTACGGAGATAGGCTTATTTTGCATATAAACCAAGTCTTATCATATGAAGGTTACTTGAAATCGATGTGATTTTATCTCCTCAACAATTTTGGACTCAATTTTATTTTAATTTCAGAAGTTTGCCTCAAAGCTATTGAGCAAAAACCGTTACTCAGCCTCTCTAAGCGGTTAAGTATCTCAAACCAACCGTTAGGTAGATAGCATGTCTTTAAAAACGTAGTCAGGTAGGGTAAAAATATCATATTATATAATAAAATTTCAGCTAATATCATGAACCTTCACCACAATTTAAGAGCTCTTGGTATAGTTTTTTAATATACCTCAAATTCAAGCTCCAGTTTGCACTTGTCTTTTCCGTCGATGGGCTTTGCTTTTAAGTTTTCAATTGTAGTTTTTAATGAAAGTGCAGATATTTCTGTATTACCGAAGTAAGCACAGTCCAGTAAAGCGCGGTATAAAAATATATATTGCTTCTGTAAAGTTAGAAAGTATAAATTTAATAATCATTTGAATCAAAATTCATAAAATTTATTATTTTTTTTTTGTTTTTTGTAATTTTAAGCTAAAAATATTTTTGACAAAATCTAAGAGAGTATAATATGGTATAAGCAAGATAATTTTATTTCTAAATATACATAAAATATTATTTTAAGTCTATGATTCAACAAGCAGCTTGGTGTCATAAAGTTAAACCGAACAATTTTAATAGAATTATTATGTAGACGGAAACGCAGCCTGTGCTCATCATAAGTTTTATGAAATACATGGCTTATAGAGATCATCGATTATATTATATTTGGACATAGTTATGGTTCCAACCAAACATAAACTATGAGCTGCATGGACATGTCAATTACTTTAATTTTGATGTGGAAGCATCTACAAGCTATATTCATACCGAAAGTACACGTGATCCAAATACATATACGACCGACTCCCATACGAATTAATACAAAAAAATTGTCATAATTTTGAACTACTCTTGTTTCAATAAGGTTTAAGGGCTTATAATAATTTCCATATTCATATATGCAAATATCCCATACGACGAATAATAAAAATGATTTTAACAGGTGATACCAACCATCGGCGAGCAACAATCGTCTAAAATGGTCCTTATTTTGTTAAAATAAATGGATATTTCTTATGTATGGCGCATCGTTCATATCTTCGATATAAAAGGAATGAAACCAAATTATATAAAATTAATTCATCACCCACAGCAGAATCAATCGACAACGTTGCTATGCTAGTTGGTTGCTTGGATAAATATTTATCCTGGCTGGCAATTCTTCAAGCAATCCTGGTTGAGTATTTTGAAACTCAAACTACTCAATACGTTATATTTCATAAACAGAATGAACTTAAGCATTTCCATATGTAAAAAAAACGTTCAACTCAGCGCTCAGCCAGGCAAACATAGGATGTATTCGAACATCTCAACCCATCGATCTTTTATAGATATCTTCTTGTCTTTCCATCCTCGACTGAAGTCAGTATCCGAATTCAATCAGTACCTGTGTCTGAAACTCAGTATGATACTGATTAAATCAGTATAGTTGGTAGTATTAATTATAACTTTGAATTTTTTCAATAAAATATGACTAGAAATTTTTTTAAATATACAATTTGCTAATACGATTTACAATCGAAGAAGAAAGCAACAACACACTTCCATACTTAAACACAACCATTTTCAAAAAAAACAATATATAATTTTCAACTGGCACACAAAACCAATATCATCCGGCAGAGGAATGAATTTTAACTCAACACAATTTTATAAACTATAAAGCAACACAGCCAGCAACATAATACGAACACCACTAACAACCAGCAACAAAACATTAAAAAAATAAAACAGAAAAACTTAAAAAATATTACCACACAAAATATTACTATACGGACCACATAACCGCATCTTAGATATTAAAACAACAAATTCTGTCATAATGCGACTATTGTTTTCACCCAGTATGCAGCCTAGAACCTTTTTTTACATGATGAATGCTCTAGATATCCTCAGAAGGATAGCTGCTAGTATCAAAGTATATGGCTTATTCGCGCTTAAAATTTCATACAAGTCGGAATAAGCTTCTTGATAGATAAGGGATTTCGCGTAGGTATACTGGTGTACAAATATGAAACCGGTAATTTTTTATTCAAAAAAACACGTTCATTTTGCGAAAATAGTTCCAAATTTAATCTTCAAAGTAATTCCCCTCGCTAGCTACACATCTTTCCCATCTTTCAGGCAATTTATGGATTCCTCGCCAAAAAAATTCTTTGTTTTTTGAGGCTATCCATTCATCGAGCCATTTTTGCACTTCCTCGTAAGAATTGAAGTGCGAATCGTTGAGTGCGTGTCCCATCGATGAAAACAAATAGTAATCGGATGGCGCCAGGTCCGGTGAGTACGGCGGGTGGGGCAGGGGCTCCCAGTTGTACGATTCTACCAAGTTTTTAATGACCGCTGCTCGATGTGGCGATGCGTTGTCATCTTGGAATACAATTTTGTCATGGCAAAGTTGAAATTCGGGCCTCTTCTGTCGTATAGCACGGTTCAAAGCGATCAATTGTTGATGGTAACGTGCACCAGTAACTGTTTCACCTGGTTTTAGTAGCTCATACCAAATAACACCACGCTGATCCCAGAAAATACACAGCATTGTCTTTCGGCCGAAGCGAATTGGTCTTGGCGTTGATTTGGGTCGTTGGCCGGGGCTCAAATATGATTTTTTTCGTTTGGGATTGTTGAAATAAATCCACTTTTTATCGCCAGTGATGATTCGATGGAGAAAACCTTTTCTGTTTTGCCTGGCGAGCAGCAATTCACAAGTGGTTTTTCGGTTTTCTTGCTGCCTGTCGGTCAGTTCATGTGGCACCCATCTACCGACCTTTAAAATCTTTCCCATGGCCTTCAAACGCAAGGAAACGGTTTGTTGTGTCACATTGAGTTGTTCAGCGAGCTGTTGTTGCGTTTGACCATCATCTTCGTCCAATAATGTTTGCAATTCGGTGTCTTCAAACTTTTTCGGTGGCCGGCCGCGCTCCTCATTTATCACATCAAAATCACCACTTTTAAATTTATTGAACCATTCATTGCACTGTGTACGACCAAGAGCATGCTCGCCGTAAGCTTCAACAAGCATTCGATGCGATTCAGAAGCGTTTTTCTTCAAATGGAAACAGAAAATCAATGCTTTCCGCAAATGAGAGTTTTCAGGCACAAAATTCGACATCTTTACGACCGGAAAAAATGCGTTGTTGTATGAAACTTGACAAATTGTGAACTGAATATTGTTGACAAATGATAGAATGAACAATTAAGATATTTGGTGCGGTTCGGAAGCTCATACAAATACGGCTATCGACCGCTAGATGTCATTACCGGTTTCATATTTGTACACCAGTAACAAACAGTACAATTTGAGAAACCTATGTCTACATCTTTTGCCTTAGCATTTATTTTCAGTGAAAGACATGTAAATTTAGCGCAAAAAGTTTTTTGAATAATTTTATTTGTTGTCTGTCCTACACTCTTAACAAAATGTGACACAATGTTTTTGTTGCTTATGTCTATCCAATTATCGGGAATCGGGAACTAGGTTTAATTAAAAGATTGACTTACAACCAAAGAAAAAGTAATCTCCAGAGCGGTACAGGGTTGCCAAGTTGAAAAAAAGGAATTCCCGGTCACATACTTAAAATGAATCATAGCATACAATTGGACTTTGGAATTGAGTCATCTAAAAAATGGCTTATACCGATGATAGCACACTGTCGTCATCAAGATTGTCCGGTATGCAAACCAACCTAACATGACTCACCGAGAAGGTAGCTACTATTGGACTACATGTTAACACAGAGAAAACAAATTTTAACATATACGGGAACAACACATGCACCAATACATCATCTGCTACCTTGGCGACGTACTCACTACTTAAGGCGGCACCACGGAAGGCGTAACAGGAAGAGTCAACAAAAGTTCATAAAATTGTAAATTAAAGATAATTTCAACACACACCGAAGTGCGAGTATTTATTATTATTATCTAGAGGTAGAGAGAAAACTTTTGACTATCACTGAATTTATTTAATACTAGTGAGCAGCATGGTGCACTGCCCCCGTGTGCTTGAAAGGCTGATGCACATATGTAATACGAAACACAAAAACATATCTGTTTCATACAAATCTTATAGCCATTGCCTCTAAAAGGAGCTTTAAAATGAGTAAGAGGCTAGTCTTAAGCGATAGGTTATATGGTGGATACGATACTGTGGCTACTTTAGCTAAAAATTTAATTTTGAGATTAACCTTAGGACACTTTAATGTTTCACTGGGATACATAGAGTAATCCATGTGCGCACTTTGAAAAGCTCTGCAAAGTCAATGGTTTGCAAAGTACTGAACCGAACCGATACAGGGCTATATACCAAGTTCCCTATTTTATTTGCCAATATCTCGAGAACTAAGTAAGATAGTTATAAATGTTGTATGTTTTCTACGGGGTCAAATAACAGTGGACTTGCCTTTGATCTTGAAATTAATTTGCAAGGTCAATTCGAGTTCAACTGTGATCTTTTAAATATAATTTTTTGCTGCAGATCTGTATTACATGGGAAAAAATTTATGTTTTGCAAAAAAAAATTTTACCAGAACTTAAATTTATTAACGAAAAAATAAAATTAATTGACCTTGCAATTTGGTTTCCATCCCCCCCCCCCCCCCCGCATGAAATTCAAATATAGCTCACGTTTTCATAGTAAAAATTTGCTTGAGCTTGTTTCGCCATGTTAAAGTTAAATTTTATACTACAAATTAATCGGTTCTAATTTTTGAAAAACAATTAAGTGGGACACATGGCGTGCCATCATAAATTGTCTACAAAATATTTTCTGCTCTCATTAAAGATAGCCGTAAAGAGTAAATTATCTACGTCGTTATTATACTTACCAAAGATTGAACCAGAAAATTTCTTTGGTGACGTAAATCACACACCGTATTATAAATCGAAACTTGCTCTTCTTCCTCAAGCTGTTGCATCAGTGAGTCCAATGCGACAAGCGTACCAGTTCGGCCCACTCCAGCACTACAATGTACTAATATTGGCCCACGTTGTACAGAATAAATCCTATTTATTGTGCGAACGAATTTAATTATTCCATGTGGATGTTCTGGAGCCATAAAATCCTTCCAAGCTAAATAATGATACTGAGTAATTTGTCGGCGCTCTTCGTCAAATTCGTTTGATGCATTTCGTCTAAATACTTCTAAGCTGCGAATAAAGTAGTCACCACATTTTTGCTCTGATATAAATTTCACGGATATATCGCCAAACTGTTTACAATCTGAAACTTTTTCTGGCCAGTATTTAGCACATTTAGCTTTGTTATACTCTTCTAAATTTGTTAACATTACGATTATTTCTAAATGTTGTTCCCATATCATACGCCAAAAATCACTTATGGTACTTTCCATTGGCCCTTGGGCACAAATGAATTTCTTTCTCTCCTTATATCCAATGACGAAGTTTGCGTTTATATAATCAGAACATGGAATGCAATTAATTTGTGACAGTTTAACCCTAGTCTGGTCATATGCTTTAATATCTGGATACCGATTTTTAGTTGAATTTTCTTTCAAGTCCGAATTTTTAGTTGTTCTGTCACTAAATCGATTAGGCAACATTTCATATTCGCGAAGAAATCCATAATCAGTATCTTTATGCCGATTTTTATAGGCTTGTGCTAAGTCAAGTTTTTGAATTGGACCGATATCTGAAGATTTTGCTGTTGCCGCACCTATAAAATGTCTATGGTTACTGTTGCGTCCACCGCAAAGGACTCTGCTGCAAAATAGGATCAATAATAATATATTTATTTGGGCAGAAGAAAAATCAAGTTTTTACAATACTAGGATATAATCACATATTTTAAAATAAAAGAAAAACTCTACTAAGCTATATTCGATAGAGAAAAAAGTCTAAAGGTGTTGTGAGAACTTATGTTTTCCAGTCGAATTACAAAAGTATTGCGCTTTGGAATACAATTTTAATAATTCTCACACATATATTTACTCAACGTCTTACTGCCTGGGCTAAAGCAAATGGCGCAGTTCCTGAGTGCCAAAGAAGGGTTTCAAAATAAAATTTTTTTGTATTTACAATATGTTTATCTTACAATCGGCAATTCAATTACATCTTAGATAAAAAAATAGTCTGCTTTCGGTCTCTTAAGAGCATTTTGACTATATTTCTCATAAAATATTGTGACCAAAACTCTATTATTTGTATGGCCGCGCATCCACGATCTTTGCTCTCTTTCTACCTATATCTTTAAAACTACCAGTACCTCTATCTGCATTTCTATTTTTATACCTCTATCGCCATCAAAACCCCGCAGTAATGAAAATTTAAATTTGAAAAAACAAAAAAATTAATTGAAATGTTGAATAAATCAAAAAAATCAAAAAAAAAGTGTGGTTATGCTGAAAACTAACCTCACAATAACATGGCACAATAAGGTTAAACGTAGATTTTAGAAAAAAGGCAAACTAAAAAGCCTTAAACTAAAAACATTTCCAAGTGCCTTAAATAAAGATTAGAGCCGGTTTAAGACTAAATTTAGTTTTTAGAAAATAAGCAAACTAAGTAGCCTTAAACTAATATCATTTCCAAGATAATGCGAATCAAATTATTAGAGTTTTAGACAGTGGTTGCATTGGTCATGTTATAAAATATGGCACGTTGTTTGTAGAGTTAATCTAGAGTATTCAAAAAAGATCCAATTGATGTCAAACTGGGTGATCTTAGAATCTTAAAAACAAAAAATAGTTGAAGTCATAACAAATTTTGGATGTTTTTGGTAAATGAAGCGAAATGTCTTTTTCAAATGCTTTTTAAGTAAAAGAAATAAAGAAAAACTTAATAAAATATTCAAAAGAAATAAAAATGAAGAAATTATAGTAATTTATACTACATGTCAACTTATAAGAATAATAATTATAATTTTAAAGTTAATAAAATACAAGTACAAGTCTTGCCAAAAATGTAAACAGTAAAATGTCTGTAAAAGAAAAATGGCATCGGGTTAGTTTTAAATATTTAAATACTGAATAGCTAGATAGCATGAAATTACTGCATTTTAGTGCCAACCTTCTTTCATTCCCTTTACATAGAAACCCCAAAACAAAAAAATGTTTCAAATAAAACCATCTGTTATCAATATATATTTTGGCCGCTATTATGACAGCTTTTCTTTAAATATAAAAAAATCAGAAAATTTACGTAGATCTCGTTACGCGCCAAAAAAACAAACTGACATCGGAAAGTCAGCGAACTCTCCACAAAAACTAAAGTTTCACAAACATAGAACAACATTTATAAAAGCGGCACAAACAATTCAACAACCACAGAATATAATATTTATCCAAGTCCAGAACAAAATAAATTGTACAAGGAATACAAGAAACAAAAAATTATTCATTTATACAATATGGTGTGATAGTGAATGATTTAACCTTGGATAACTCACATATATTGTATTACAAAATTCATATTTTATTATAAATTTAAATTTGTTTTATACTCTATCAAATTTGAAATAATCTATAATCTACACCATTATAATAAAACCTATTAAAATTATGTTTTATCTGTTTCAACTTTAATCACTCTATTAGATATATGTTACATGCCTCTTTGTTTTGAATTTGTTTTATATTTTATCAATTTGGAATGCTCTTTAATTTACACCATTATAATGAGACCAATTTGAATTTGATAATACGTGTTTCAACTTTCATAACCCTTTTATATATACGTTACATACTTCCTTTTCATTTTGCTAACATTGCTCTACATTAATAGTTGAAAGCAATTTGTGTAGCCACAATTTAAACCTGATATTATTATATTAGAAGTAAAATAATCAACAAATAATTCATATACATAATAAGAAACTTAACATACCTTAAGGAATCCCGTAAACTAACATCTTCTCCAGTTTCAGAAGTTTTTGTATTGTAGCGGTGTAAAAAGCAGAGAGATATAAGGAGCAACAAAACTATTCCAATGAGAACTCCGAGAATTTGAATTACTATATTTAAAATAACTGATACATCATTCACAGAATCCATGTACTCCGCTTCAGTTCCTGGTGTGATTACTTCAAAATAGTTACTATAAGCAGTCAAAATCATATTTTTGTCCCTCACTTAAAAAAAGGAAAACAATAAAAAGAGATTAGATTCTTTTAAAAATAATAATAAATTACAAATATTGAGAAAAGAAGAATTAAAGGGCCAAAATATGACGCAAACTACCTAAAGTTCATAATTGGATGACAACGTTTTACATATTTGAATGGTATTTTTTAGCACTATAATTTTAACTAAAAACCGATTCTATAAGTTGAGCCCACAAGTCAAACAACGTCCCATACTACCTATGATCCATGACTGTAGGCATATACAAGCTAATTTCTGGAATAATTCACATGTATATCGTTTGAAATAGCATATATATATAATTGTACCTCTAAGACTCTTTCTGTTAGATTTATATGAGAGGCAAAATGAATTTAAAATTTCAGAGGTACCGACTTATTACGTATCGGTTCAACTATAACCCATATATAGTTAGGTATGGACAAATTTTTACATATCGTATCTTTCATGTACAACCTACAGAATCGGTCTCTATTTAAAACTTATAGCGCTAAGGCTTTTTTGATGATACACAACTCTATGGTATCCCTAAAATTTTCAACTTGCATTTCCAAAGATTTTATACAATATCGGGAGCTTATCAAAAACAACTTATAGAGACTGCACTACCTGCCATATGATGGAAGACATGAGTGGATGAGGGTGAATCATAAGAAATTAAAATTTTACAGAAAACAAGCTTTAATGGTTTCACGCTTAATACATTAATGTTTGGTTGGACGTAGACATAGATTAAGTGTGTTTCTTTCATAAATTCTGAGTAAAAAATGCAGACGCCACCTCAATCTGGTCAATTGATCTTGTGTGATTTATGTTCTCGCGGAGCATAGAGCAACAAAACACTTCCAACGTAAACGATCAGCAGCGAGTTCCTTCAATTCTTTCCAAAATTTCCCCGATTCATGTATTTCCTTCTACAGGAAACGTTTCCACGATGTTTCAGGACTACCGCGATTTCTGCTACCCTGAGGATTCCACTCCTATGCTTATCGACAAATTTCAGTTGGTCTGTTTTTTGACCACAATATTTTCAACGATATGCACGTTGAGTTAACACAGTTGAGCGATTACTTCAATGCAAAGTGCCAGTACATGGCTAAAATTGTACTAAATTGATGTTTCCAAAACGTGCGTGATGACGCCGATCGGTTGCGGATTGTCAAAGTCATTCAATATTTCCATTGACCAGATTGAGATGGCTCACCCGTAATTCATAAATATTTATAAGCTTGTACCACAGAATGTATTTCTTTCAGCGAAAATGGGGTGATTGCGAGAGAAAAATGAGAGTGAAAAACTTGTGGCTAAAACTCGAAGACTTACAGAGATGAGACGGGAGTGTTTGGCCAATACTTTTCTTATAAAATATAGCAAAATGTTTAAAGTCGAAATATTTTTTGGTATATTGTCATTTATGCAATTACTAAGGCTTTGTTATTATTAATTGGTTGTTTCAGCTCATAAATTACTAAACGAATAAATAAAATAAATAAATAGCTAACCGACAGCAAAACATCGCATTGTTACAGGTGATTGTCAAACTGTTTGCTACAAACTAAGAAGTACTGCACTTGCCAATAGGATAGTTGAAGCCTTAATTAAAAGATGGACCAGGAAAGTGTCATCGAGCCCCTAAAGGACCAATGTAATTTTCGGGATTGCCCTTGTACGCTTCGCTGTTGGCAGTTTGATGTCATGCCGATTAGTTATTGCAATGCTTCAGCTATATTCGAGTATCTTATGAAAAGTGCTCTTAAAGACCGGTACTGGTTTCGCAAACGCTGCAAGCAGTTTGCATGAACTAACGAAGAAAAAATCAGAACTTCGATTGGAGCAGCCTATAGAAAACTGCGTTCCAGAAGTTCAAAAAATAAATATGCATAGCACTAGATCTCGCGTATCCAGTAATTGGCTAAAAGATTGGTTCGATTAACTCGACAATAGCTAAGGAATGGTCTCATACTTTTGTTAAATTCTGTGTAAACTTGAAGGGAGTTACTGGCAGTAATAAAATGCGAGAATCAATTCCACAAGTACTTCTATGGACAGCCATTTTATCTGAGGACATATTACGCAGCTTAGAGATGGCTAATCCATTTCAAGGATCACGGAAGACAAATTACACAATTTTGGGTGTATTATCGTGAGTACGCTGGTAGCAGTTAATACCCTCACGGCTACCGTCTCGCAAGTCATTAGTAATGCTTTGAGAGCATTGCCATAAAAAGTTTTTTCATCTACCAACGTACGAATACGACATTCTGTAAAATTTAAAAGAACACAACAGAATGGTGGTTCTTAATCGTAAATATTACACATAATTATTTTTGAATTTTAGGTAATTTTTAGATTAGCTTAACTTACCAATGACTTCTAAGAATCCCGTATAATTACTATTCATATCAATTTCTCCATCAAATACATCATATTTTTGAGTAGAATAAGTTAACACATCCGCATTTTGATTGGTATTTGGGAGGTCATCAGAAACATTTTCTGCCAAGTCTTGAAGGTTATTTTGACCAGCAATGACTTTTGGGTTTCTGCGACGTCTTTTTTTATTATCCAGAATTTTCGCTGCAGCATCTGTTAAATTGCCAGCTTTATTAATTTGGATGCGTTGTGACAGCTCAGGCGTTTCATTATTCAGTTCTACAAATAGTATTTATGTTAGATTAGATTATATATATATGTAAGTATGTGTAAATCAAAAGTATTATCTTTGGTCAGGCATAATACTCTTCACTGCATTAAAAAGTACGAATTCTGCGTTACGTTCTACGTGAAATTTCCGAACATTTTGTTCAGGGGGAAAATTCGACGTCTTAAAGGTACCTTTCTTCACATTTTATGAATTTACATCTTTCAAACCCCTCTATTTCTTCATACTTTGTTATAATAGCGATGGATGTTACTCGATTAAAGGACTGTATTCAATTAATGGATTTCAAGATACAACACAAAAACAGAGCAAAATACATTTTTTTTGCAAAGTTTTTGTGATGTAGTTTACGAAAAAAAATATAGACGTAATTTTTACAAATCCTAGTCAAAGCAAACTCACAAAAAATATATCTAAAAAGCTGTTCGGTCGCGTGAAAAAGCACAATTTGAATCTGTATCGAGACACTTTAAGCATAATTCTCATTAGAAATACCTTAGAAAAATATAACTTAAGCTAAATTCATCTAAATAGTTTAAAATTGTATACTTTACTTTGAGGTATTTCCGTGGTAGTTAAAAGTGCGGTTGGATGCAGTTTTACAGGATTTTTTCTAGCAAACGGAATGCCATCAAGGCATTTGTTACAAGTTTCATCTGCTGCATATAAATCGCTTTCATGTGAATCACGAAATCTTTTTCCATCACCTAAAAATATTTCTGACTTAAAGTTATCTCCAGAGAACATTTCTGCAATGTAGGCTCCGCCATAACTGTTGTTTGGTGAATGAACTTCATGATATGTTGATATATTTAAGTAATTTGGTGGCGGGGGCTCCTTATTAAGGTTATTGATTCTTATTAAGTAGATGCGATAACAGCAAATTGGTCCGTTGCGTTCACTTATTTTAGGCATGAACATTTTAAAAACACACTTATTATGTGATGTTTTTATCTTTGTCCACATTATGCGAGTAATACTATCAGGAACTGATATTGGCATTGTACACTTTCCAATAACGGGTTCGCCCGTTTTTCTGTGTCGGGTTATGGCTGATACAGTAACGGTATAATTTGTATTAGGATTAACTCCTTCATAAACAGTTTTATGATGTGGTTCATCAACTCGACGAATTTTTGGTCCCCAAGTCTCTTCATGCAGTTTACCTTCCAATTTATAAGTTGATTTTCCATCCAAATGTATTAAATACGACACTACTTTACCGTTTGGTGTTTTCGGTGAATTCCAACTAACAGCCACCGAATTCAGATGTGAAACATTATACTGAATACAAGTTACTTTCAAGTCTGTCGGCTTACTAGCTACTCCATCCATGGTTGTGCCATTGACAATTTCTGACCAAGGACCACAAAGTTTCGTAAGATCACTACAAGCTCTCACTTTGAATTCATATGCAGTTGCAGTCCTTAAGTTATCAAACATGTATGGTAAGTTTCGAGAATTTTGTTGGTATATTGCTTCTTCAATTACTTTAGGATTTTCACCGGTTTCCGATACCACAAGCTCATAATATTGAATATATTCTAATACATGTGGAGGAGGGGGGTCCCATCCTATAGTAATAGTCGACGCTGTACTACCAGTGGTTTCTACTTTTGGTATAAATATAGGGTCACTTTCCAAAGTCTTTACTGGTTGATGATATTGATGGTGTGGTCCGCCGCCGATACTATTTTTCGCAGACATTCTTAATGAATACCTAGTATTTGGTAGAAAATTTTCTAAGACATATGAAACGTTTTTCCCACCAATTACATGATTGTAGTAAGTAAATGTAGGATCACCTTCTTGCATATACTGTACAAAATACATTTGAATAGGATCATTGCCATCAATAACGGTCCAGTTTAAAAATATTTTATTTGCTCCAACTGCTTTGACATAGTCTATGCTGACCTGCGGAACGTCCATTACCAAAAGATTTATTTTCCTCTTGATAGTATCTTTACCATTTAACGAAGTTAGAGAACAAGCATAGGTTCCATTTTCTTTTTTGTATACTTCTGGCAATTCTAAAGTAGCATTGAGATGTGTACTGTTCAGCTCTGTAATACTCGCAAAATCATTTAGATGCGCATCAAACGTATCATCTTTGGTCCATCTAATTTGACTTTTAAGGGAATCATTTAACGGAAAAACTTCTATGACACAAAATATTATTACTCCTTGACCAATTTTCTGTTTAATGTTCTTTGGGCTAGTTGAGACTATTTTCGGTACTACAAAAGGTTTAAGATTAAAAGATTTAGGAGTTTCGTTTGTTGCTTCATCTGGCTTGCAAGAGAAAATACCGTCATCATCAAGCGTTACATTAGCTATGGCTAATGTGTGATTGTATATCAAGTTGTCATCTAAATTCTCTTGTAGATTTTTCAAAACAAATCTAGAAATAAACAATACAAAACAAATATGAAATAAAAAATCTATTAGTTCTTAAAATATTAATAACTGTATGAAATAGCTTTGTTGACTTCATTACTGCCATCGATAGCATATAGTCAATTTGGAACGCATTGGAAACAAGAAATATTCCTATCAATCTTATTAACATGATTAAGGTGCATCATACACAACAATAATCTCTCACCACTAATGGAACCAAATGCTGGGATTAAGCAGGACTGCTGTTGTTTTTAATTGTGCTGAACCCTGTGATTAACTGCAACCTCACGAGAGTCATGGGATACAATGGGACTTTTGAAATTACCTGGAAGTACAGGTTTATGCCGATGATATCTCCCTGTTGCCATCACTGTAGTCAAATATACAAATCATACTTCCACGACTCAGCAAGCAGACATTTTATGAAGTACTTGGAATTATATTTTTTGCGATACGGCAGATCACAGCACGAATCGGGTATATTTTAACACAAATTTTAACTGCAACGACTTTAACTCCCTGTTGATAGATAGTTTTTATCAAATCATCTACAATGCGAAGCCAAAATTAAAGCGAAATGACTCCACCTTGAGTTGTTCCCATAGAAACTGATGTAGATTGATGTTTTTCTAGATACATATTTTCGAAATGAGCTTTGACGCTCTCTGCCGTTCCCATACAAAACAAAGCAGAGTGAATAGCATCAGAAAAATCGTTTTTAAATTAACTTTCGATAACTAGAAAGTCTGCAAGGGTTAGTTTTTTGAAATAAAGTGATTATTCAATTATGAAGAAGCTTGAAACCAACAGGCGAAACATCGGGAAAAATTAATTTAAAAAGTTTTTGTTATTTATTTCAAATATAATAAATAACCAAAAAATGTTGCTCAATTTCTCAAAGCAGTTTTAATTGGCTTTCCTTTTAAATAAGTATGATGGTTAGTAAATCCATATAAATAAACTGATAGCCGTTTTTGATGTTCGCGCATCACGCCAAAAATACTGAATCTATTTTGATCAAATTTGTTTAGTTATATTCCCTAGACACTTGGTCTCAATCTCCAATAAAAATAATTACGATATTCCCACTAAGGAGCAAGCATGCATGCATAACAAGTCGTTTAATGTGTTTGTGTGTGTTTTGTTTTTGTCTTTCCCATGGCAATGCAATGGAATATTTATGAAAAAAAAACTAAGGGTATATTCAAATTTTACTCTTTCTCTCTCATTTTCAAATTGTCAATTTACATTGCAAACAACAACAACGTGGGATTTGAGAGGAACGATTAAAAATTACAGTAGGTCTACTAAAAAATTTTAAGTTGTTTGCGTTCATAGAAGAAACTAAAACAGGATACGCGTACAAAGTCGCGGGCATCAGCTAGTAAACAATAAAGTGTTGCCTTTTGGTGTATAATCAAACATTTATAACGCAAAATCAATCAACTATCGGTCTCCTGGTACTGCTCATTACGTGCGGTCAACGATCCTTTTTAAGGATAATCAGAGTTCAAGCGAGCATATGTCAAAGAGGTACAAATTTATTTACTCTTATTACACTAACATTAATTGTTTGAGTGATTTTATATTCAACATACCTATTATTTTGAACTGTTACACCGTCTTTTGAAGTCCATGTCATATTTCTGCTAGATGATAAGCATATGAGTGTAATATTTTTTCCTACTTCGACCGATATTCGTTCTAAAAAACACAAAAAATATTATTTAAATACTTATTTAATTATTTACTAAGGCGTTATAAGTATATTAGTGAAGATTACGCAATAAATAATGTTAATAATTTTATTAAACTATCTATTATATAGTATACAAAATATTTTATTTCAATAATAATGGTAGTAACAAAAAAAGCTAACCAGTTTCCCACATATGACAATCTGCAAGTGACTTTGGTTCATTTTTTCGAAGACAGAATATCACTTTTTAGGAAAAGCATTCGAGTCTACTTAGTGAATAATTTCTCTTTAAAATTGCTACATTAGATTTTTGCAATTTAGTAGTCGAAAAATTGATATTTTTCCGCCACGTTACTAACAGGAAAATACTTTTTCACAGTTAACTTTATGGACTGACTTTGATAAAATTTGGTATGGAGATAGATTGAACCCTGAGGAAATGTATTTGCGCTGCCGCGCACTTAACAAGACAAAAATTGCTATTTTCTGTGTCAGTTCTTTAATATCGAAAAGTATTGTTGATAACCTCCACACTCCCGATTTTCTTGAAATTTTAGTAAGATTCACATTTTAGCATGCTTTATAAATACAATCGTTGGTGCGTTGCGTTGTAAGTTTCAATAAAAAAAATTACGAAAAAGTAGTTTTCAATTTCAATTTATACAACAGTAACTAAATCTTTTGGTGTAAAATTAATACGATTACACATAATATCAAGAAATTATTTGTGTAGTTAAAACTAAAACAGTAAAGTTTCTAAAAATCATGATATGCTTTTATAATTTTTAACATTTCATTCCGTAGTTTGCTGTGATTTGTTTAGGGAAGACGTTTACCAGGTTAAGTTTACTTTAGCTCCTATTCACCAATTTTTACTAAACTAAACTTTCCTTATATGGTTTTTAATTCAAAGAATAAATATGAAGTCAACTACTATCGGTCGGATCTATTTTCGGAGATAAAGTCATCGAAAATTCTATTGAAAACTATGTATTAATGGACAAGTTTGATTTCATAAATACTGGGCAATAGGATTTAAGTAAAGTAAAAGTAAATCTGTACCATAACTAATCAGAGCAAATTTAGAAATTAAATATTAAACTGTTTTAAAAGCATATCATACATGATTTTTATTATGTGTAATCGTATTAATTTTGCATTAGAAGACTGAGTTACTATTGTATATATTGAAATTTTATACTAATATTTCAGCTTTTTTGCGATATGAAAGCCAACCCAAACATATTTTTCTCACGCCAGGAGATATATTTCAGCTGCTTGTCTACTGGAGAAAAGCACACAAGTAGGCAGATGTGGCCTGGGTAAAAGCGGGACGTCTCAATATAGGTTACGGATTTTTTTTCCTCAAAATAGAGTAGACCCTTTAATTATCATCTATCTTTATTTCTACTTTCGTTCAAGCTTGTGCCGAATATAAATATGTGCCACTATAAATATTAAAATTCACATTTGTTATAACCTTCATTTACTAATTTTGCATAAAATATAGTCGGAATTTATTTAGGCAGAAACAAACATAAGTGATTTTATGTACCTTTCGCAAATGTATGTTGAGTAGTAAACAATACAATAAAAAACATTTTAAGAACAGATGAGTACCGCCCTTGGTGCAGACGATTCATTAAATTGCACATAATGGCGTTGTTTTCGAAAGTTCACAAATTGTAAACTAATAAACCACTCGAAGCACATACACAATTTTTTTAATTTACGTTTATGAACGTCAATATATTATGGTTTTTAAAACTTTATTAAACAAAACTACAAATTAAACATTTTACTCAATCAACAACAGAATTGCTAGGCCATGACTCAATTAGCATGGTTGAAGCGATGCCAACTATCTGAATTATTAGCTTCTTTGCGAATTGTCAAAATCGAGCACAACAATAAAAATGATAATCAATCTGTCAATTCTGATCCTGATAATCCAGAAGCCGATTGCGGTTCTAAGGTGTAACTGGTGCGTTCAACACAAGGCCGTAACATGGAACGACACATCGGACGACAAGAAGCTATATAAATATAAAAAAATCTTCAAAAGTTAATTCAAAACTTAACTCTTTAAAGAAAGTGTGTTAACTGAAGTTTACTGAATTTTGTTTAATTTTTCCCTAATCTTTACAATCACGCATCTTAACTTTTGTGAGAGACTGCTGTATAAGCAACGTTTTGCCAGCAGCAATTTACTATTTTCGTACATCGGAAAATTTTTACAGAATGAAACGCAAGTTTCATATGAGGGAATATGTGTACTGTCCTAATAGCACAAAAACACTAAAGGGCTATTCCCATTATCCCTCATGCTGTCCAGCATCAACATCGGATATCATGTGAACTTAAGAAAGAGCCAGATGACACTCATGTTGCACGGATTTAAATTTTTAGATTTTTCAACTGGCTTGTTAAACCATACAACCTGTCAAAACCAGTGCAAATTATTTGTTTCATATAAGACTTTGTGTTGTTGACTTTGATGTGGACGCTTATAAATTTTTCTGCAATTGATGTTTGATGGCATGCTGTATCAAGAGAACGCAAAGCGATATCGACATTCACGCATGTTGTCAAGCCTTGCTGTACTACATGAGTGATCATCTGATCTGCCCTATATATATATGAAGTGTCAGAAATTTATACAGAGATGTTTCATAACTTCAATAAACAAATACATAGGGTGAAACAAAAACAATTAAAGCTACTTTAATTAATAAACTTTAATATACAGATAGTTTCGAAGTTAACATTCGGCCATCCTCATATTAAATCGTCCTCGATTCTTCTAAATATTTGGGGCTTTGAAGTCATATGCTTTATTGTGATTGTATTCTCAAAATCAGTATCAGTTGCTATATCGTGTTTTAGTTGTTTTTCAATTTCAGGGAAAATCTCATTTTCAGGTTTTGAATACGGAATTGCAGCAATTCCTTTTAACTCACCGTTACACTTGAAACTAGGTCACTTGGCTGTTAATTAAAAAAAACTTCAAAAGGTGTTCTATTCTACTAAGCTAAGATGAGTGTCCCAAATATTGCTAACATTGGAGTGATACTCGATTTAAACGCTCTATCTGACCATTAGCACGCGGTCACATTCGATATATGAATACTTTTTTTATCAGTACAAAATAACTGAAATGGCTTACCCGTAAAAGTAGTTCCCTGATCAGCTATAATTCTTGTTGCCAAAAGTAGCAACGATCTCCTCGAAAACTTTAACGGTAACCTCAGAATTAACATTTCTTACTAGTCTCAATATACAATACTTCGTAAGTCCATCTATCACCTCCAACACATAACTGTGTCCTTTATTACTCTGCACAAATGGTCCTTGATAATCAGCACTAAGAGTGTAAAAGGTATTCCAGTTTTATTAATAGAATGTAAAAATCCACGTCTTTCTTCGCCAGGTTGTTCGTGATACAAATACTCTATTTAGGATCCAATAAAACTCTTTACGTAATTTTTGATCCTAGGGAACCAATACTTTCCTCGTATCCAGGAAACCGTGTTATCAAGTCCAATATGTCCATAATTATAATGGCATTAGTTCAAAATTCGCCATCTGGTTTTATTAGGTATATACCATCTTAAAAAGTCAGCATCAGAATTAAACCCTCGAACATATTTCATACAGAACTCCCCAAGAACAATTTTTTTCTTCATTCGATTTTGGTAATCTACGTTTAAAGTTGTATACATGCACGCCATGTCAGAAATAGTCTCTATATTTTCAGACGTAGAAACTAAATATCGACTTAAAGCGTAGACGTGTTTTATTCCTGGACGATGCTCAATCTCGAATTGGTACTCCATAAGATGTAACCACCATGTTTTAATTCGTGAATTAAGTCTCTTTATAATGATCTTCCTCACTGCATTGCATTACTTGTATGGAAGGTGCCGCGTCGACTTTACTGAGCCCTTCTAACCCTACAGTCACTAAACATTTTTAAACCAAACTTGTTCTTGTTAGCTGAAAAAGAGCACTCATTATAGCGGGTTCTTATTTTTTGCTGGTATGGGAACTGCAACGACACTTAATCTGAGACATATTCCAGTCACTCTAATTAGATTTGCTTCGCGTACATAGTTTCTGACTCTAATGTATGCATAAACAAATACAAAGCAACGATTCTCCTTATTTAGAATTTGTAACAGAAAATTTAAAAAAATTTATTTTGAAAAACGAATTATCCTGTACTTTAAGAGTATAAATTTTTTGTTATATTTAAACGTTAAATATAATCAAAGTATGATATAATAAGAGATCTTTAGAGTCTTTAGATTTTATTAGAAATTATAAAATATATTTTACAGTATCAGTGTGCTACGCTGGTAAAAGATCAAAGTCATCGGTAACATGTACCATTGGTACATGCTCTTCCTCAATTATTGCTTGTGAGTTGTAGTCGCAAAGTTCACGATGCTTTAAAGCTATTTCCCAATCCATAAGCTGAACAGCGCGCAAGCTTTCCGCTTCATTATGATGTCTAAGAACCATTGCATCCTTAAAAATACAAAGATAAATAAATATTTATATCCATATATACACCCAAAACATATATGGTTTGAAATGAAAGATTTATATAGACTGGAATCAACGAGGATAGTTGATAAAAGGTAGAGCCATGTGACACAATTAAATGACATGTATTCAATGTAACCCTGCAATGACGCTTATCTATCCAAACTTTTTCAAAATTTTCTAATTGCAAATGCTATCTATGATAAAGTTGAAAGACAGTATCCTGATGCCCCTATAGTTCTGGCATAATGATAAGTCCCCTTTATTTGGAATTTTCACTAAGGTTCCTATAAGCAGGTCTTCAGATATTCGTACTTCTTCCCAAATTTAAAAAATAACTGGCTACATGATTTCGGTGGCGAACTCCGGGAAAGCTTTTATTATTTCGGCAACTATACGATCTGCTCACATATTTGTTGATTTTGAGAGATTTGATGGCTTTCGCTATCTCCGCTAATGAAAGCGGGCACGAGGCTAGTCGTTGTAATCTTCCCTCAGGGAGAAGTATATAACGGTTGCTAACAGGTGGACGGTTGATGGTCTCCGCGAAAGGTTCTTTCCAACGGATTAGCTGGTTATTTGTAGTTGTCAATGGGCTCCCGTTTTTACTTTTGATTGGCCCATTTTGTCTGAGGTTGTTACCAGCCATCTTGCAAGTTATTTCGTAAACTGTACGAAGATATCTGATTTCTGCAGCTTGTTGAGCTTTGGCAGCGAGGTTGTTGAATAGTTCTCGCTTATTCCTTAGAACAAAAGGAAGAGCTTTTGGTAGCGCTTAAAGTGGTAGGTGATTAAATAAAGCATATTTCTGTTGTACAGAACTTTTTCGAAAACTTGGTATTCGAATAATTTGCAAAAGTGTTTTAACATAAATTTTCAGAATTTAAGGACCTCGTTGTCCTGTTCTGAGGACATATTTTCGTCAAGCTAACCAGATGGAACAAGA
The DNA here is from genome assembly GCA_963680825.1 of Meiosimyza decipiens. Classification (NCBI taxonomy): domain Eukaryota; kingdom Metazoa; phylum Arthropoda; class Insecta; order Diptera; family Lauxaniidae; genus Meiosimyza; species Meiosimyza decipiens. Next base: position 39,603,223 of record OY804258.1, read on the forward strand.
TAACTTGAGAGCACCTATAGCTAAGCTTAATCTTTATTTTTTTTTTTTTTTCAAAAAACTTACCTTAATCTTTTCCCACTTATCATCGACGTCTTGAAGCCAACTAAGTAGTAATCTTCCATTGAAACGAGACCTTGCATTACGATCCTTCTCCTCTTGTTCAGGAGTAATAAGATTGTATATTTCTTCATCTTTAATAAGAGTGCAAACAGAATATGGGGCAGATTGGTATGAAATACTTCGAGCTGCTTTTGTGTGAACACGTAGTATTTCTTGTTCGACGTTTAAGCTCAGCTTTTCTTTTTCTACGGTGTGTCGTAAGCAAAGTTCACGTCTCTCTCTTTCCTGATCCAAATATATATCTTTCATTTGGAGCGAAACTGAATGGGGAACTTTATACTGAAACTCATTATTATTGTTGTTTAGGATATATGACCTTTTTTTAACTAAATAATTTCCATAGCCTTGAGGTGGACGAGGTTTGATTGGGAATAATAGCTTATGCCTTTTCTCAATCTGTTTTCGTATATTTAAGTACATTTGAAAACAATTCGTGAAAGGAAAATCATGAGGATGAGTCTCTGAAGCAGCAGTCGTTTCAGAACTGATGTTTGGAGTTAATTTTACATGAGATTCATCTTGTTTTGATCGTATTTTTCTTTTTCGTGGATGTAACTCAACTATGGTTGGTGGCACTTCTTTTGATGACGATGTTGACGATGTTGATGGACTTGGTAAGTTAGAAATATTATCATTATCGTACACTGAATTGTGTAATATAGGGCTTGCTGTAAGCGTATTCGGAAACAAGGACGCTTTGTTTTCTATAACCTCATTCGTGGTGGAAGACGCAGGAGATGGAGAATTACTTTGCAATTGTGGTGACGAATTATTTGAACTTCGTTCAACATTTGAAGCACCAGTACGGTGAGAACTTCGTAGAACACGATGCAAGCCTTTATCTTCATTTGATAGCTTTGTACATTTGTCTTCCAACGTATTGCAACCAATATTGTTTTTTATAGGACTTTCATTTGGACTATCGCCCTGGGAAATATTATCCCTTTCGTTTGTATCGTTACTTGTACTTACAACATAAGGTAGGGCGGCATTCCTGGAAGTGCTAGCTTTCCCGTTACGCGATATATTACCCTCAGTGTCAATTGAGCAGTTTTGTGAAGGAATAACGATTTTTAGAGGAGGAACTTTTAATCCTCCTGAATATAAATTCTCGGAAATTTTTATTTCATCGCAATCTACCTCACTTTCGAAAGATTTATTTGTATTACTTTTAGGACTGTCGCATGAAAAATCTTTGTCTCCCGCTATATTAGGTTTGACAGGTGTAGGCGAGTTTTTATTAGTAGATGTAAATGGTTTTGCATTTTTATCTGATTTCACAAGCGTACGAGTGCCAAATGAGGATTTAATATCTTTGTTGCTTTCGGAATCTTTTCTTTTCTTTTTTTTTCCATCATCATTATCTTCATATTCATCGTCATCAAGATCCGAAAAATTTCTTTTACCTATTTGCTGCGCATCTAAATGAGAATTTCCATGATCGGGTGATTGCAATGAACATCTCTTTGTATTTAAATCAGTTTTACTCTCACTATGAAACTCGACTGATACCGATTTTTCAGAGTAAGTTTCCTGAATTTCATTTTTATCACTGAAAACGGTTTCATCCATTTCCTCTGACTTTTTGTGTTCACTTTTTTTTGAATTAGTTGATCGCGCAGTTTCTAAATATAGAAAAGTATAAAGATAAATAAATCTCGCATATAAATTTAATCCAGGAAAATATATCTAAGCCATTCAAAAAAGCAGGTACGGGTGAACATTAAAGTAATGGTCTTGATAACGTTTATATTGGCGTCACAGTTGTCTGAAAGCCTAACCCAGCTTATAATAAATATTTTAATCTACAACAAAATTTTGTTAAGACAAGAGCTTAGATTTTGACCCGATGCATATTGTTTCTGGGATTTCACAGTTTTATTATTTGAGATATGTTAACATAAAATGACAGATAGAAAATCGTTACAAGTTATCGTTTGTACTGAAGTATGCAGAAAGCAAGAAGTAATTTACAATTTTGCATTTTTATTTACTTTGAAAATAGCACCGTAGATTGCTTGGCAATGTTGAAAAAAATAATTGAAATCTCGGTTTTAGGAAAAAAAAATTCTCCTCACTCAAATTTCGTTTGGCCCGCATAAAACTTACATCATTTCTTCCTCATATCTGTACAAATTGTATGTAGTATGTACACTATGTATTTTAGTGAAAAAATGTGTACTTTTTGAGAAAATCGACTTTGTTTATTTCCATAAAGAAATAATTCGAATCTAGAGAAAAATTAATTATTTTGGCTAGGATGAACATGCCACATTTTTTTAAAGATGATATACTATCTCCGAAACTAGATACGAGCGATCCTTTTTAATGCATATTCTTTCTAAAGACTAAAAGTCACTCAATATAAATTAGGTTTAAAGAATAAAATACACTGTTGCTGAGCAAACTTAAAGCACATGCACATGTTCAAAACAAAATCCATGTTAAGTGGATATAGGTTTACTTTAAGAGCACCTCCCATATTTTTTTGGAACAAATAGGGGTCCAGGTGAAAATGTATAGTCAAAACTGGGAAACGCACCTAATTCCAGAAACATAGCCGCTGGAAGTCGCAGATTTTCAAAAAATCCTAAAAATTAGATATCATATGAAAGGTAATTTAATATACTTTAACATTAGTAGCTACATAAAAGTTTCAAATTTGGGTGAAAAATATATTTTTTCATAAATTTCTGCCAATTTTTTATTTTAAAAGACTTTTCTTTGCCCCAGAATATTATTTTTGCTGAAAAACAAATTTTACAAATTTTTCTTTATCAAATTACTCTTTAAAATTTTAACATCGGATGAATCGGTATTCTTCAATTTCATTTAAAATTGGGTTGTACTGTTCCCAGCTACTTTATGAAAGTGAAGAAGAACACCGGTTCGAAATTCCGTATTCCGTATTTTCACAAATTTGTATTAAAATGTTCGATTCGTTCACGGAAACAGCAGCGCCACAGACGAAAAATTTAAATAAAAATTGCACGTTTCTATATTAAAATTTCATAAATTTTTTAAAAATACTACCTAACGAAATTGGGTTAGCAAAGAAAAACCAAGTACGTAAGTCATATATAAAAAAATATAAAGCTAATCATAAACATGTGTTTATTTTTTAAAAAAGCTAGTCAGAAATTTAGAGAATTGTCATATCTCGAAAACAATGTCACAGATTTTAAACTTTTATTTGCCAATACTAGCATATTAAGTCCCCTTTCATATGACACCCTTATTTTTTATTTCGATCTAAGTTCGCACAATTTTTTTTTAATACTACATCCAAAACTTCCTATGTCTATATCTCCGAACCGAGACACGTCCCCTAACTTTTGATTCCATTTTCGTTGTCAGTATTTAAAGCCTCGTAAGAATAGCAGTTTTATAAAAAATGAAAGGGCTCTTAGAGTATTTATATCGTTTTCTTGTCAGAAAGCTCTAACCTGCAACTGTTGTTGAAGTCATTTGTATCAGCAACGCCATTTGCTGCCTTTCCGACATTGGTGTGTTTGGACTGGGTCTTCCAGATGAGACGCCTGCAGTAGTTCCTAATCCCCTAGGCCTTGGGGGTGGCATAATCAAAATATTTAATTTTTACTATTAAATCATTAAAAACTATTATATTAAAAATGCGAAATGTTTTAATTCAGTAGAAGTCAGAAGCATAGACAAATTACTCGAATTGTCATTGTACAAGACATTGGTCCCGTTCAGCCAAATAACATATAGCGCGAGACAGCGCTCAATTAAGTCTTCGATATATAGAAAGCTGAACATGCATCGCGCGCAGCAGATGCGACAAACGCGTGTGGTGCCACATAGAATGCGCGACTCTAGTTTTGATCGATTTCAATTGAAATCACTTTAATTTTCAAAAATTAGTTGAAAATAGACATAGAAATTGCTTGAATTGCATTGAAACTTTTACAAATATGTTAATAATTGTGTTATCACATGACATAAATTTTTGAATAGTTGCTCTTAAAGCCTTTCCACACTGAACGCATCCGCGTCAACGTCCGCGTCCAATACTTCACACAGGGCGCGATATTTTTGTGTGAGCGATTCAGTCTGTTCGCTTAATTTTTAGGAAAAAGTGGTGCGTTTTGAGTTTTTTTATTTGATATTGACTATGAGCTCGCAAGAAGAAGAACTCCTTTTTCTAGTAGCTTTACAAAGCAAAAAGAAGAAAAGACGATATTGGGTTCATGAAATCAATAATTGACTTCTTTCCCAATCTCGTTCCATGCCTCCGACTTTTTTAATAAATTTTTATAATCTTCGTCAGATTTGTCGAATAAAAATCTATATTTACGCACACTTTCAACTAAAATTTCAATTTCCTCACTCATTTTGCTTATTAGATAGCACAGTGTCAACGCGATATTCTGTAATTTTGTACAATTTGAACGCTGAACGCCGCGTCCCAAAAATAACGCCGGCTTTCAATCGTGATTCAACATTGTGTAATACAACGTCATTTTGGGACGCGGACGCTGACGTGGACGCGGACGCGTTCAGTGTGGAGAAGCTTTTAGGTGTTGTAAGCGTCTCATGCATTTGAAAAGGTGAAAGGTGACGAACTTTAGGTACTGAAACAGCACGCGCGTCAAGCTTATTTGCGTAAATATCACTCTTCCTATAAAGACATGTAATGAATTAATGTCAAAGCACATGATGCGTGCGATGGATGCGCTTCTTTTTATATACTAGAGCCTTTACAACTGTCAAAGTACGAAAGAAAAACAGCACTTGGGTCATCTGTACATTTGCTGCTCAATGCTCTGTTGTTCTCACACTTAAAATCTTGAATTGAAGACCTCGCAGATGCAGTAGTGTATATCGTAGAACTTAAGTCAAATACATGACTTAGCTGTTGAGTGAATAAGGATTTGTTAGTCTGCGATGAAGTGTCAAAATTGCTTAAATTAAAATTCAATAATAATATATATATAACAGAAATAAATTTTTCAATAAAAATATGAAGAAAAATCTTTTATTATTATTGTTCTTTTTTAATTTATTTTTACACTTTGTCGTAGTATATAACTCGGTTCACACGCGCGTTCCAGCTTAATACAATATTATATGCAATGAGCCACTTTGTGTTATGCTATAACGCGCGTTCGCAAACGCTTATCTGAACCCAACTTAAGCGATGGCTTCAGATGGTTCATGCGAGAGTTTTTTCAACGTCCGTTTTAGCATAACACAAATTTATATGCAATGAGCCACACCATCAATGCACATTTTTCAACGCACGCTACTTTTCTTTACGTTGGAGTTATGCTAAATAGTGCTTTGAGGAAAACATGCGTTGAAAAATTGCTCGTGTGAGCATAAAGCAAAACTAAACTATGCATGCCTTGATTAAAGTCAGCTTATTAAACTGTCCGAATACACACAAATCTCATTTTCCTAAGTAAAAAACTAAACTGGATGCACTTTCTGTACGGAATAGCTGCCTCTGTATTGTATACACAAGAAAATATATTTGGAGCCAGAGTGAAAATTTTTAAATTAATAGTAAATGTGGAAAAAATATGTTTACACAATAAAATAGGCGCATTTTATTATAATCGAAATGTTAAGAAAATGGCTTGCAGTGCAGCTGTACTACTTTGTGGTTCTTAAGCATGTGACAGACTTTTTTCGTTGGAATTTGACAGTAGATTAAGCAAGCCCATGCAAAGTTTAGTTGGGTCTTTAACCTTACATGCAGAATATAATTGGTTAGAAGCGTAGGATAAACATAGTAATTAGCACTCACATATGCTATCCAACTTGAGGAATCATGTGAACTGCCGTAATATTATTACTTACTCCACTGACATTGGGGTTTCAGAAACCGATCAATTAAAAAAATATTGTTTTTGTGTGCGATTGAAAAAAATTATTTTCTGTTCACTAGTCCATTGTTTCTTAAATATGCTGAAATCAGAATTACAGCACCAATTTTGGATAACAAAAAAGACAGTACAAAGAAAATTAGGTTCTAAGGAAGATGAGCATGTAATATCTTCTGATGCTGAGCTAGATTCCAAGATCGAGGTTTTTAAATCAATAGCTGAGACAAGCACAGATCTAAGTAAAATTATTGACCAATATCAGGAACGCGTCTGTGTTCTTTCACACGAGGAATGTGTTTTTGGTCGTTTTTTAAAAGAAATCGGAAAACGAAGTAAAACGACTGGGCAAAGCATACTAAGTACTGGTAAGGCAATATCATATACTGGACAACAAAGGATATGTGTGCGACTCCCTTTGCTTAGACTACAGCACGAAGTAGAAGTATTTCGACATCGTGCGATAAGTGATACACAACTGACTATCAGTGCTATGGAAAAGGAACGAACCGAATACCGTGCTGCTCTCTCTTGGATGAAATCAGCTAGCACAGAGCTCGATCCTGATACAGGAAAGGGTTTGGATAAATTTCGCATGGCACAATCGCACGTCAGAAATGCAAAGCAAAACTTCGATTGCATATCATTGGACTCTATACAAAAGGTAAACATGTTAAAGTAATACTGGTGTATGGTGTAAATTTTTAATACTCAAATGTGCATATGGTCGTTATAGGTTTTTGTAATAGTAATTAAATAGTTTATTACTAAATATATTAACTATACTTGGAATTCAATAATTTGTATAAAACACAAGTATTCAGGCGGCAATATATTGATTTCAAGTTATCGAGCATTGAAGTTGGCATGTTTTAAACTATTTTGTACATTTGGTGGCTGTACCCACTCATGACCGTTAAACAAAATCGAAAATCACAAAGCTATTAGTTTTTCAACTCAACCGGGTCGTCGTGCTTGAAAATAAAGCAAGATATCAAATTTTGTAATAACTTTTTTCAAAATGTCGAAATGTTTACTGTTTTTTTTTCTTCTGCAAACAGTCACTGTAACGATTGAATCTCGGAAATCATTTTATTATAAAGTTTACTGTATGCATTCGTTACAGTATTTGTTATATTTCCAAGGAATAAATAAAAGATTTAATCAATTTTTTGTAAACATTTTTACAGATAGACCTTTTAGCGGCTGCAAGGTGCAATATGTTTTCACATGCTTTAGTTTCTTTCATGTCAGAACTGCTGGAATTTTCAAAAAAAAACTTAGGCACCCTAGAGTCGATCTCAAAAGCGATTTCAAAATCACCTCGATACGATTTTTGCGTTCTAAAAGAACTTTCACAGAATGAAGAAAACGACATCAACACAAAGCGATTCGAACCAATTGATAAAGATCAATCATTATTTTTTGCGGTAAGATTATTCTAAGTATATATGTAAATAATGTGTCCATATGTTTTTTTTTCGAAAAAATTGTTGGAAAGTATTTTTTTAAAACAAAAATATTGCTCTAAAAAATGCGCTGATTTCTAAAATCACTTTGTAGGGTACTTTTGATCTACTGATTCTTAAAATTACTACCATTTTGCTCAATCAGGTTTAGTTTTCAAAAAGTTTTTTTATCCTTCTGCTTTTTTGTTTTTTCAATATGAATTGTATGGTTTGATCTACGAAGCTGAAATTTTGAAAGGCTTTTTTTCAAACCTATTCAAACCCACAAACCTATTCAAACCCACAAACCTATTCAAACCCACAAACCTAAAAAAACCACCCTTGGATGTAGGTATATTAGCCGCATTTTCAGTCACACCAAAAATGTTGTCGTGGTTTGATAACAGGAGGTGGCATCTTCCATGCAACTAAAATACCTAAAACGCTATATCTTGGTACTTTATCAAGATTTTTTCTAAGTTTTAGTAAGCCAATTTTATTTATTAAAACGAAGTCAGACTCAAACTCAGTCCGCACCGGTTACAGGTTTGAGGTAGGAAGCTCTAATTTTGTGACAATTTTTTAAACCCAATGCTGGAACATAGGCAAGTAAAATTAAAACTAACTACAAAATTTTCAAAATAAAGACCCTAATCATATATCTATGTATTGTAATACTTCTACTACTATAACCAATTTCTGTTCACCCATTATTTAAGATGCTCAATGCTATCAACTCTACTGCGCATGACTAAAAATTGACAATTGATTTTGATGAAAAATAGTAGCGGTTGATTTTTTTTGTTTTAACTTTTTTCTATTAAAAAAATTAAATTTTCTTCATTAGATCTAATTTTTTTCTGCGCTGCCCCTGAACTCATTTGACATTTAATACATTTTGTTTACAAATATTTCCAATTTATTGAATCTTTGTTTACAAATATTTCTAAGAACCAACACATAGAAAACTTGCGCATGCGCAAAACAAGCTGTAGCTTTGAGATATGTCAACAATCATGTCGGATTTCAAACACACTGCACAGGTTGCAATATAGAAGTATTACATATGTATATGACCCTAACGTACATACAGTATATATGTATATGGGTGCGAAAACGCCTCCTTCATATTATTTTTAAGCTTGAGAATCGGTTTCTTTTCTTTAGTATGTACAACACTGGCTTCGCAAGCTACATTAATTCTACATGTTCTTGAACATATTGGAGGATATCAACCCTGAGCCGCGGCTCAAAGCCGCCCACTTACCCTAACTTCTATGTAGAATTACTGTCGCTAGCGTAGCCGGTGTTGGGTATATTATAGGATGCAAACGATTTTCAAGTTCATAAAGAAATGAAGGAAGCGATTTCGCGCCCATGTATGTTGATCATTCTTGATCAGTAAACTGAACTGTACAATAAAATTTTTCTTATTGTTCTGGGATTTGTATCTTAAGAGATATGTGGTTAAAATCAAACACCATATATTAAAAAGTTGATCTGATTGAAAAAGTTTTTGGAATCAGTGAGTAAACAACACTCGAGAGAGTGATCTTAGATCTCGTCGCCTTAGGTTTTAGAACAGTGTTTTTGTAATATGTACATTAAAATTAAAAAAAAACGAAGTCCAAATTATGCATCGCTAGTCGCAACCTCTTCATTATTTTTTGTTTCATATTTTGTTATTGCTGATATTAAAAAAGTAGAAAAGTAGGATTTTCGTCAACGATGTGAAAGTTGTAAATTGAATTAAAATGTGGGTGATATGGACACTAATATAATACATGATCGCTTCTTTTCCTAATTTTATGTTTTTTTAGGACGAATATAAGGATAAAGAGAGCGAAAACATAGATCAGCCGCTCCTTACACCATTTCTTGATAATTCTGATGAAATAGATAAAATTTTGCCAACTTTCAATTCTGATGTACCAATACAACCTGAGTTGAGTGACTGTTCTAAATTTTTGTTAGATGCAGAAACACCTAAAGATTTGCCTTCCGGTCGTTTTGATAAAGCAAAGGAGTTATCGTTATCTCAATCCGAAACTGAAAACAAAAAATCCAAAATTACTAAACCGAAAGCAGTACACGCTTGGATGAATTTCTTTGCAGAATTGGATCCATTTGGAAATCTTGAAGAGTTTGACTTAAAACTACATGGTGAAAAAATTAACTTTCAAAAAATTTAATTTAAAGGATACCAACTAAAGCCACGAATTTATAATTTACATTACCAAATCATACTAGTAAATATTTGTAAATAATTGTCTAATTCTTTATTCCATTGTACGCAAAGTTTTGGGAAATGTAAGACTTCCATCTAAGAACCATGCATAAATATTTTTTAATGTATACCTTGCTCATAATTTTGTGTGTAATACGATGGTTGCTATTCATGTATTCAGATTTGCCAATACTGTTGATTGCCGCCATCTAACGGACTAATCGCAAAGTTTGTTCTTTAATCTGTGCATACGCATAACGTTTTGTTCTTCCGACACTATTTGTTTTATTTACAGATACTTTAAAAATTCATTTCACAACGAAAAATAGAATGAAATCGTAAGAACTTTTTCGTGATGATTTACTACGACTTTCAACGGCAGTGCATCGATCAACACACTTCGACATTTGGCAATGAAGCACCTTCAAAAACTATTGAATGTATATCACTAACTTAATGTATTCAAAGGTGGCCGCTCACGAACAAATTTAAAAAAGGTCGACGAAACGACCAAAATCGGTTGTTGTGCCAGAGAACATTGAAGCTACAAACTGAATATGCAATATTTGCATATTCAGACATACTGTGAGGTAGAGGAATGACGAGCATGCATAAGATTTAAAATGAAAATCTGTAATCAAGATGGGATTTCATATAATTTGGCAATTGCCCAAAGAAAAGCCCGTGTTGATTGGTGCACTGAAATTGTCAAAAAATGTAATCGTGGTGCATCAGAAGCTATCCACAGTATTTTCAAGGGTGACGAATCCTGGATATATGCGTGTGAACCAGAAACTAAGATGTCGACTATACGTGTCTTCCAAGAAGAGCCAAACCCAACAAAGTTTGTTCGTGCAAGAAGCATTTCGAAGAAAATGGTCTCTTTTTTTGGTATTTATTAATAGACTTGTGACTAGTTTGTGGCAAGAAACTCGTTAAACAGCCAATTCTGAATAGTACGCAACCATTTGTTTGTTTGAAGTCTTCAATGAAAAAAGTAAAACCAATAAGTGAAGTAAAAGTAACCTACACCACGATAACTCGATCTCTCACACATCGGCCGAAACAACTCAAAAGTGCAACTAAAATTGGTTTGACCGTATGCAAAAGTGTATCGATCATCGCGGACAAGAATACTTTGAAATACAACAAGACCATTTTTAATGAAAACTATTTGTTTTTCGTTGCAAGTCCATAAATAGCAATCTACATAACAACCATTTTAATATTTTTGTTGTTACAAAACTAGGAATTTAAAAAGCACATGGCATATGAAAACAAACGCTCAATAAAGATAGGATTCAATCTATTTAAAGCTTTGTTTGGAAGTAAAGTTTTAAAAAGACATACGCCTATTTTTTCAAGTTCAAATTTAGTTGTTTTAATCCATAACACTTTGTAACGCCTTTACATCTTAAACATAAATATGTACCTTTTCCATCACACCATCATACGTATTTTTGTCAGATATAGGCGGCTTTTGTCAAAAAACATTGCAGCAGGAGCCTTTAAAAATTCTATTTCTTTCTGGCGAAAGCGAAAAGTATAGTCACCGGCAGTGTTGCCATATTTACAGTTTTTTAACTGTAAATTTCAATTTTTTAGAGAAGCTTAGTTTTTTAAATAAGAAATAGTACAAATTACTTTTTTTTCGAAATTTCAGATTTGAAAGAATGAATTTAATATTTTAAAGTATGAAAGATATTTTAAGAACTAAAGATTTCATACAAAAAATGATTGTACCATTAAATTTGATGTATCGAATCAAATGTAAAAAAAAATTTATGAAAAATATTGCAATCGCATTTCACTAAAACAAAATGTGCTTTAAATGTTCCATTTTATAAAACTTTTTTTTGTTTAGTTACATATTATTTAAAATGCTTATGTTATTTTATTAAAAACTATTTATTTTTATTTTTAATAAAATTAAAAAAACTTTAATGTCAAAAAAATTCATTTGTTTTTGAAAGTTACAGTTTTTAAGTCTATTTTTGACTTCTTTTTTTTTTTGGAATGTAATGTTTTTTGGGAAAAAATCTGGTAACGTTGGTCACCAGTCCATGAGTGGAAGTAAAGTGATATTGATGATAATATTATTCAAATATATCGGTATCATTTTACTTGATTTCGTTTAATTTCACTTCTTCAAAAGCTTGAAATATATGCGGGCTGGACGTGAATGGTTAGTTCTGGTAAAATTTCTACAAAGAGGTTTTGAACATCTGAACTGACATGATGAAACAGCATAAAAACTTACCTCTTAAATTTCATTAAAAAAAAGATATTGAGTCGATGGTCCGGTCAGTCGCAGATATGATAGCCAACAAGTTGCAATATTTTATGATCCTTTTTTTGGCAGAGAAAAAAAAATTAACATAGCACACTCTTATTATCGCCAGCTATAACTTTGAAGGGATGATGAGGATCTAAGTAAATGTTGGAAAACTCTGGTCTCTAAAATCCTATGAACTTTTAAAAAAAGCGCAAAATTTTTACGTGTACAAATAAAAATTTTAAAAGCCGGTATTAAGGACAATTTAAATAATTAAGACAGCAACTAAAACAATCTTAGTGTAATCCTGTGTGCAGTGAATAATAATAATAAACTATGAAACAATTGAATAATAAGTTATATTAAAAATAAAAGTTGTGACTTTTTTTCAAAGCGTTAGTATGACGCAAAAAACAAGGTGAAATTAAAATCAACCATAAAGAGAAAGAATTAACATCAAGTGCTGCTGGATCGCTCCTATTGTGTTGGCTCGATACTATTTTGCTGCAAAGTTTAGTGCATATTTGTGTATTGGTTCGTTATAAAAATCGGTATAGCTAAGGAGTTGCGGAGGGGTTGGTCCTCTTAAAGTTTATCAAAAAATACGTGTGTAACTTTGTGAAGAATTCCATTGCAACACCCACTTCAGAGTATTTCGAGACTTAATCACAGCGAGCCACTGCACCTGTAAAAATATGAAGAATTGAAGGAAGGTTACTTTGACGCCGATATAGAGAACAAATTTGAGACAACATACTCCCATTCTTCATTTTGAGGTTTCAGTACACACTTGTAAAAACATAAAAATGTGAAGAGCGCCAGGTACACCTTCAATTTTTCGACGTATTTTTTATATGACAAAAAACTCTTCTCATCGACTCAAAATCACACCGTCTACGAAAAATAATAAAAAATTATCTCTGCGACTGCTTTACATATCAGCACGTTTTTACGAAAGAAAGAGGTTATCGAAAATTTCAACTGACTCACTCTCGGAAATACGGCTTTAACATCCTTTAAAAACAAGAAAAAGGGGGGCGCAGTTTGCATAGTTGCCATACATTTTTTGATACAACTGTATAACGAACCAATCCTTAAGGCGTAAGCCGAAGTTCTTCCTCCTCAATTTTTGATCGGGATGGAGAGAAAGTTTTTACATACATTTAAAGTTACAAACTGAACCCTTCCTTGGTCTTTAGGCCCTCCAGTAGAGGGAGTGTCCCCGAAAGTCGACTTAACTTTTAACAGTTTCAAATGGTGCAACCAATAGATCAGTGTTAGGCATTCTGTCGCCAGCGGGTAGCTGCGAAAGGACTCAAGCAGAAGCTGCGTGTTTGTATACTCGTGTTCGCTCGTATCGACTACGTTTTAATTTGTACTTATTATGTTCTTCGCTAATTTCTCCTGGTGTAGTTCACGCATACGTTTTACACATGTTCAGGGATGCTCTAGGGTTTCCTGGAGGTTTTCGGTCTCATATTTCAAAAAAGTTTTTTCACCAACCGATAGGAAAAGGTTGAAAATGATTTTTTAAAGCCAGCAGGAGGTCTCCAACCCCTCCAAGGTTGTTTGGCTTTTCACCATTGATTGGCGCATTAAAATTGGACCCAAGTACGGTCCTCAAGTAGGTCGTGTCTAATTTTAGTTTTGAGTTCTCCCCATGAATTAGCCTGTGATCACCAGTATACTGCATTAATATTTTTAACACCTGCATACTTCTAAGTCCACCATATATATGCTACTCTTGAAGCACTTACCTGCAGAAATCAAATCCATTTCAATAGAAGTTACATTGTAAAGAAATAACTCATCCGGCACAAGAAACCAAATTTAATCGGTATTTGATAAAATGAACGACAAAGTTGAGTGGAGTTCACATTAAACTCATGGTTGCGTTTGCGTTTTGTGAATCAAGTGAGCATAAGTCGTGTAAGTTTCCAAGTCTCTTGCTTTTTCAAATCTTTTCGCATATCTGATGTAAATACTCGTATATAAATAAAACTCAGATATTATTTTTAGTTTATATTTCCTAAAAAATACTAAATAAAAAGTTTTTTTTGATAATTGCGGTTTGATTCAGAGGTTAAATAACTCGGCAAACAACTTTAATATTTCGAGCTCTCTTTTTTTACTTTGGTTAGTGCAAAATTCAAGTTGTTCTTTTGAGATTGCTATTCCTCCTGACTTTAATATAAACCTTAATTTGCCATTGGAAATCCCAACATTGATTATGGCACTAGATAAATTCTCCTCTTCAGCTGTTGGATCTGAAATTAGAGTTCTAAAGCAAATTTAAAATTTTATTTAACACTACTTGAAAAATATGATTTGATTTAAAGTTTTCAGAGGATAAATTGAGGCAAATGTGCGATTTCACTTGCATCACCATCTGTGTAGAGTAGCAAAGTTTATAGCCACAGTTCATTGCAAACAAGTCTGCTTAGGACAAGGTCGGATTATGAAAATTTGGACAAAATACAGAAACGGAGAAATGTGACATTTATATTTTTGCCTCCTACATAAAATTTTAAAGTGGAACTTAACCTTATAGTTATCTAAAGAGCTGATAACTGTGTATATTAAGTCAAAAGCAAAGCCTTAAATATAAAAATATACTAACTTACAAGTTGTAGCAGAGATCAAACTTAGACCTAGCTAATATATTCGCAAATGTTAAACATAAAAAGCATTTTTTGATCAAAATTGACACGTTGGTGAAAATTGCAGTTTTTATATTTAACTTTTGCAGAAAGATTTACACCCATATTATGTAAGGCAAAAGAAGTGAGTGACTGAAAGCGACGCACTCGCAATAGCTGTTTGAATCTTTTAATTAAGAACTTTTTTGTTCATTTGAACTTAATTAACATAGTTTGTGTGATTTGCAAAAATAAAATAAACAAACTGTAAACGAAATTTTGAAAAAAAACGGTTCTTATGGACTAAATAAAATTTTGGTTTTTCAAGAAATATATTGTAAAATTAATCTTTAGGTATGCAGCTTTGTTAACGAAAGCTTGTTTGGTGTCAAGCAAGTGAACCGATCTGTATGGAGCTTTGGCATAGTAAAGAGGGGAGAATATGACTGAAAAATTCAACGCTACCAGCCGGATTATTAGCTTGCGGCAAAAATAAGATTTGTAGCAAAAATAAACTTAAAGACTCAAAGACTTATTATATTCGTCTCTAAGATAATTGCATACTTACTTCTCTATTAGGACATGTGTACTAATAACAGGAACGGACCTAATTTGCAATTTCACCGTCTCAGAAGAAATTTCTATATGATTGATCGACGAGTCATATATAATCTTTGGTAGCCTTAAGTCATGTAGTGCAGCTATGCATGCAATTGCAGCTGCATCGAATATACAGCCGTCCTCATCCAAACATATGATATCGAAATATAAGGCCCAAACCAACTTATCACTATGAATACACAAGTTTTTCATGTCAAAACACCTAGAGTTCGTAAGGACATTCAATACCGATGAGCTTATGATATCCGACAAATCGTTTATGGACATAGAGTTCCGTGTTTTATGTGGAAGAAATGATAAATCTACATTTGGTATTAGGTATCCTTTTTGTGGTGATGTTGAATTCGGTCTAGCCAGCTCTGCCCTGATACCACATAAAATGCTGGTTTTGCCCAGCTTAACAATAGCTGACCCAATGGACTCCGATATAGAGCCAGTGCTTATAGCAATAGGTCTTTGCATGTCATTTTTGCGGCCATCTGGACGGATGTTTTTAATTAAATAGTCCTGATAAAACTGCACCGGATGAATTAATCTGATGAATATAAAATTTATTAAAGATTTATTAAAATCAAGCGATTAATTAAAAGTTACTTGTATTGATCTGCCATTTCACTGAGACGTTTGGTCAGCTGTAAAGTTTAAGGTAATAAACTCTTTTGCGTCAAAATTTTTTACAGACACAAATATTTTGTTAAATCGACAGTTCACATGATCTCTCTTGTTGGACAGCGTGAAATGTGTAATTTCTCATATGACTTTGCGTTCATATTATACAGCGGGTCGTTGGTAGACATTGGCCAATATGCATAGAAACTGAGTAAATGATACATTTACCAGACTACGTACGCCTTGCGTAATCTGGTATTTACTGATTCATGGATTGATTGAGCATAAGTTGATTGAACATACATATGTTGACAATTTTAGAAAACTGCCAATAGAGTTTTAAATGGAGTAACAATAGTTCGAAAATATTCAAAAACCCTTTTGGAACGAAAAAGTATGATTTACAAAGTCTTGTAAAAAGCGGTATCCACCTGCTAGCCGTGATACGAGATTTCTGACGTGTAAATACCCTGTAGCAATTGAATATTATTCATTCCAGAAACTCATTCAGATTAATAGGTGTTAAGTCTCCGAAATTCTCTTTCGCGTTGGTTAATGCAGATTTCTGTATTATACTGTAGCTGATTTCTGTAAAATTTATATATATATTTGAGGCTATAATATAGTTGAGGGGACTTCTTATGAGCAGGAAAAAATGGTATGAATTTTTTAATGATTCTTATATGTACATGTGTGTGCTATATTGATACGAAAACTAATGCCCAACTAGAAAAAATTACAAATGTATATATTTTATTTTAGACTCTATCAATAAACAACATTTCCGAGCGGGTACTAAATAAGAGAGCAAACATCGTAATACTGAAGAGTGTAAGTCATAAAGTGTAGATTATCCTGAACCAAAAATACGGGGTGTAGTGGCTGCTTGCGGGGACGTAATCGTTCGTGCGGTTGGTTTCCCAGCAGGCAATTGAGCAAGGCCTTCCCCGGAGAAGGCCTGCTAGCACTGCTCCGATTGTAAGAGGCCTTCTCAGAACTAAATTTTCATGCAAATAACAAAAAAATTTTGTTTTTTTTATGATTTTTGTTTTTATTTACAATCGGTCAATATTAACAATAAGTAAATTTTATAAGTAGTGAATTTTTAATTAGCAGAATAGTTACACTCCATTGAACGCTATTATGCCTTACCACGGCAGGCATGCTATTATGCCTTCCCACAGCAGTACAGCTGTAAGGCCTTCCCATAGCAGCAGTGCTATAAGGCCTTTCCACAGCAGCAGTGCTATAAGGCCTCATAATAGAAGGCAAAAAAGAAGGACTTCATGTATTTTTTTATTTCATGTATTGCAATGTTGTATGATTCGACATTACTTTTTTGTCATTGCATTGTACTGAGACGACATCAAAAGTTGATACATGGTTAGAAGTAAGGAACGGTGTGCATGTTGCTAGGCTGGTCTTCTGTTCCATGTTATGTTAAAGTGGTAGTGTTGTGTATTCAATGTGAAATTATAAACTAAGAAAACGTCACAAAAAATAAACATTAAAAGTATCAAGACAATGGAGGTTGGCGCAGATAAAAAAAACATTTAACTAAGAGTCTCACGACGTATTAAGATTTAATTTTTTCAAAGTACTTCTTTGACCCCTTCTACGGTAAGCGCTCTTAGAAGGGCTCTTGACGCAAGCGATGTAGAAAGACCTGCTTAAAGAGTATTTCTAAGAGGCCTGCTAAAGAAGGCCTGTTTTATCGAGACGTTTCATATAAAAAAGAAAGTAAGTTTGAAAGTAGGTGGCAAGGCCTTAATCTTACCAAGGAAGGCCTGCTAGAAGGCATGCAAGCTCCTGCCCTTGCCTACTGGGTTGTTATGATTTTTTTGTATTTTTTCTCTGTTTAATAACAATTTAAAAATAAGCTCATTGTTTGATAAATAAGGTATTCTTCTCTCATATTAAGTTCACATTCTCAAATCTTTGAATATATGCGTTGTGTAAGATTTATATGACAATACCTCTGTCATATACTGTTCGGCTCCTAAGTACCGTTTTAAGCAGTTGAACTGGACATCACTAACGCAGATGAATAGTTACTTGAAGCATTCGTTACAATAATTCACAAAAATAAAAAAAATGTTTGGACAGTACACATTTCTTAAATTAATAATTGTTTTGAAAGTTACTACTGCAAGCGTATGGTTAGCAATTATGAGGTGTAACACAAAATATTGCACATATTAAGACCTTTGTGTTTTTTATGTTTATAGTAAGTCTGCGGATATTCATGGTTTAATATTAGCAAGAGGAGGATCTAAAGGAGTTCTAAACAAAAATTTAATGCAGTTCAATGGGATTTCTTTGCTGGGTCAAACTATAAGTACTTTAAAAAGTTCCATGCTGTTTGCATCAATATGGGTTTCAACAGATAGCAAAAATATTGAAAATGAAGCTGTTAAATGTATGTTAATATCAAATACTGCATGCATTGCATTGAACAAATCATAAGTTGAAGCACTTTTCTTGTAGGTATACAATTTATAAAATTGACGGCACTATTTGAATTTACCTCGTGTCTAAATTTTAATGGGTAATTGTTTGTTTCGTTATATGAAGATAATTTAAAGTTGGAAAAAAATGCCAACCACAAATTGGATACTTATTAATTATGGGCCGATAACTATTTCCGTGGCGCTGCGATCTGACAGTGGTTTTTGATAGAACACGTCAAAATAAATCGAAAATATTAAGCAAAAAATCGATATCTCGTTTGGTTTTCAAGATATTGATACTTAAAAAATTGATATTGATTGGTTTTTGAGATATGGTTACCTACCGCGATAAGAATTGAAAATAGTGCTTTGAGCAAAAACTGACACCAAGAGCAGATCAAAATCTATCGACTCATGTTTTTTATTATTTTCTAGCTATTTCTCTGCGATTACGAGCGAGTTGGATACAGCGCATTTTTTTGAATAATCGCAGCGCTAGCTCTTAGTGGACGCACCCATATATGCATCACATTTTAAAGACAAATCACCCACTAGTCATTCCAAAGCTTTTAAAACTTAAAAATTGTTATTGGCTGAATTATAGTTCAAAATAGCAATTTATACAATTTTTTCTTTTCAAAATCGATTAACGTATCGAATCAATAAGTAATTATCATAGCTTATTGTGTTTGCGTAATTGCTTCAGCACAGCTAAACTTACTGTTCACCCACCTCTACAGTAAAAAAAATAAATTGGTTTAATTTGTAAATTTACATTAATGTCGATCGTTGCTAACGACTGCAAGTTCAATAAAATAATAGTAGATATATAAAAGTTTATACAGCATGGGTTAATCTTTTTATTCCAGATGGAGCATTAGTTCATAGAAGGCATCCTTATTTTGCTCAAGACCAAACATCGTCTTTGGATTCTGTAAAAGAGTTTTTAGAGGCGCATTCGACTATTTCCCGATTCGCTTTGTTTCAATGTACGTCGTTCTTTTTGAATACCAATTATATAGCAGAAGCTTTTGAAAAGTTCAAATATAATGATTGTGTATTTTCTGTAAAAAGGTATGTTTTCAAATTAAATTAATTGTAGATATTATTACGTTTCATTATATAATTGTTTAAATATAGCTTGTTTTTTTAGAAGTTACAATCTAAGATGGAATGAAGTCAAGGGAAAAGTGGAACCACTTAATTTTGACCCAAATAACCGACCAAGGCGTCAAGAATGGAATGGAGAACTAATTGAAACTGGCATGTTTTACTTTTCAACAAGACAGCTAATTAATCAAAATCGTTTCCAAAATAAAAGGTAAGATACCTTCGGCTGATATGATCAGTAGGGTTATAAAGCTTAATAGGCAAAAATTGTACCAGCTCATAAGTACATATAATTTGAAAAGATTTTATTATTAGGAGACTTAAGTCTTCCTGATTTAAAATGGACTGACTCGGACGATGACTCATATAATTATGTGTCTAGTCCAAAAACTCGACACATTTTATGTGTTTATACCTAATTGTCGCGGACGACATCTTGACTTAGTCTTAACAGCAGATAGTAAGAATGTTGTGGTTAGGAATGCAATTGAAATTCTATCTGCGGCTGATGCTTATCACCCAGCTCTAAATATTTTGTACCAATTTAACATTGGTAATATGTCTAGTGCGTTTACCCCCGTAAGAACTTACTAGTTAAATTTTAGAAAAGCTAATTTTTTAACATTAAATAAAATTTCAGAAAATAAATTTAACGGATTTTTAAATTTTTTTTCAAAATAACGCTATGTGTAGATGATTGCATTACAGTTTCTTTAAAGATATTTTTGCAGTCATAGTTATATCGTTTACTTATAAGCTTAGGTTTAACAATATTTCCTCGTACCCATGATTTATTAAAGAGTTAAAAAAATTCTGTTTCTGGAATCTAAAAACAATCAGCTTTAATTTATTACTTTTTAGATGTGCTACAGTGGAAATTAAGCCTGAGGATTCATTAGAAATTGATACATATTATGACGTACAGCTGTTGCAATGTATTTTAAAAGTTAAAAATAAGTGTATAATGCAATAAAAATGTTTTAAGTAATTTTACTGAAATTTAAACTTTTATACAAGTTCTTATAGATAAATTGTTATAAATAGCATGCAAAAAATGTGAATGAAAAACATGCGTTTAGTTTTAAACACTGTTAAAAAAAACACGCATTTTATCAAGAATTTTATTTCATGTTTCATATATTTAATAAATCACAAATTTTTGACAAACATGAATATCAAAATTTAATTAATAATAGTATGATGTGATTGTCATAAGCTAAAGATACAAAGATGAATCCTGCTCTAACGGCTGACCTCATCTGGTCTGGGTAGATGCCTACCAGCAGCAGTGAAAAATATAAAATATGGGCACATAATTGGCAAATATGAAAATTTACTCTTTTGTGCTAGTGGCAGACCATATCAGGTTTCACAGCAGTAACGAAAACTATGAGATGAAGAATGCAAAACAGCCATCCTGATGATTAGGAAAATTGTTCAGGCAGCTCCAGGAGCTGATCACATTTAGTTGAAATGAAATTTTCATTTATGATCCATTTGTATTAGTTATATGCTCCATTCAATAAATTTGCAATTTCACCAAAGGACTTCCCATCATTGTGCATATCAATTATTATAGCTCTGGTGTTTTCGTCACAAGATTTCTTTTTACCCATAGCATTCACAAACTATAAGATGTTATTAAATAATAAAACTAACTTATTTTACCATAAAAGAAAAAAAACTTACTAAAATTATTGTTATTTTAGTGCAAAACACAAATAAAAGTACGCGTTGCTAATTATGTGACCGACTGCGCTTTGAGCTGATTTTCAAAATTATGCGACTAACGGGATTTTATGAAAAAATGTTGACATACAATTCAAAGCCTACTTTTAATAATCAATTCACATAAAAATTTAAATTACTTGACCGACAATTTTAAACTTAAGCTTAAGAGAAGTTCTATGTGATAGCCGTTGTTAATTAGGTGACCACAACTGTATATGTATAGAGACTGAGAAATGCTTATCCATCAGGATTAACTACAACGATTTTATGCATTTTTGAGAGATTGAGTTTTATGCGTTTTTTGAAATATTTTTTGAGTTTGATTGAATTGAATAACCACGTAAATACTATCAACAAACAAATCGATTTATTGGAACATTAATATATTGTAAATGAAACTCAACAGATACCCGCTGATAACGTTTTCATCAATAACCTTTTCACAAATAAATAATTAAGAAATACTCAACAATTTCTTAAAGATGATAAGTCGATTAGTTGTTGGATCCCAAGCGAAACTATGGAAACAAATATCATTGCATATATGCTTGTAAACTGAAATCGGATTGCTGATATTCTAAATACATATATTTCGCGCTACACTATCCTAAATTCAATCCATTTCAAAGCAACCTTTCTTCATACTAGGCGAAAAAAATTTCTGTTTAAACAAATAAACATTCCTTTAATTTATTGTAATTCCACTATTACACATAATCATCCCAAACACTTCTAATAGCGGAAGTGTCATATTTCAAACATCATTATGATGATTTCGATTGAGCGCGAGTTGCATACTTTGCATCGAACAACAGCACTGCCTCCTTAAAATCAAGTAATGTTGATGAATTAGTAAACAGCTAGATAGCGATGTGATTCCGGTATACAAAGGACAATTTACTTTGTTTAATAAATGAATGCAACACAAACAAATATATACATTTGTTTTTTTTTTATTTCAAAGTTACTCTGTCTGATAAACACAGTTGTGTTAAATATAAATTTTTTTAATTTTTTGAAGAAATCATCGATTGTTTTGTAATCAAGAAATAGTGTCAACACCTTTTGTTAACAAAAGTTCAAATGGGTTCACATATTCTATAATGTTTTGACAACACATTCATCACTGACATACTAGAAACTTCTTATGTCAAATTACAATTTCATACTTAATGCATCCTAACCTGAAATAGTTAATTTGTAATAATAAGTGATGGCGATTTAAGCCTATGACTGGCCAAATAAGTCCTGAAGCGCTGGATTTGGATTAGAAGACGCAGCAACATAAAACTATCGGCCACGATACACGTTTTGGCCCATGCCGATATTCAAAAAAACTTATCGCCTATGCCGATATTCATAAAAACTTATCGCCGACAAGTTCTTTCTATGTTTAAGTTTTTTTTTTTACTATTTTTAACTTTGTTGTGTTGTTTTTTGTTTGTCTTTGTTGTGGTTTTCTTTTTTTCTTAGTTTATTCTTTGTTTGGTGTAGCATATGTCTAAACTTGTTTCTCTCTCTCTCTCTTACAATATGCCAGTCATTCCGAAAGGCATACATATTCGCGGGAAAGGACTACCATAAACACTAGGTTTTCCTTGTAGTCCTTATCGTTGTGGTACAAAAGTGAGAGCCTGTATTAAGGCTGCAACAAGGCTTTTTTTTGTATGTATATAAACACGAAGTTTTTCTTGTAGATTTATATAATGATGAATTAAACGTTACTGATATATGAAGTTTCTTTCCGCGTATTCAGTTTCGCATCCAAACACCGACGACAATTTAATTGTCAGTTTCTTCTTCAAAAATGATGGTTTTTGATAAATTCTCTTTTGTTCAATTTTTAAAACACATCAATTTTTAAATGTATGTATATGTGAATACATAGTCTTCTAAAATGTTCATTATGGAACTACCGTTTGATCTGATGATTTAACTTTTGTACAGTTCTTATTTTAGTTATATATGTGTATATATATATGTTCTTCTCAAATGATCAATCCGTTTGATCTGATGGTTTAAATTTTATACAGTTCTCATTTTGGTTGTGTATGTGTTATACATGGTGTTTAATCGGGGGCTGACGCAAAAGTTGAAACACTAAATTCAATTTTGGGGGTTTATTATAATAAATATTATATGTGCAATGCAATATATAAATATCAATCTTATTTATACTATACGTGTTTATGTGTAGTGTATTCTAGTTAATGTTTTTGTCCAACGTTGAGTTGCTGTGTTGAGATGATGGTGGTTGTTTTTGTATTGATGAATTTGATGTTGATTGTGGAATCTTGTTGTGTTTCCCTGTGTTTGTTGTGTGATTTATGTTAAACTGTTGATGAATTGTTCACTGTTGTTTTTATGTTGAAAACAAACTTGTAATATATGTATATAATTTTATGTTAAATGTTTTTAGTGTTCGCGGGAGGGTTCGCTGACTTCTTTGTTAAGATGACGAAAGAATTATTGCGCGTTTTACTCGTTGTTGTTGTAGCCGATCAGCTTGGGGCATTCGTTGCAGCCACAACAAGTAAACGGCAGCGCTTTGCGGTGGATAGCAAAGACGAGCAGATATGTAGGCTACACACTAGTTTACGTTGTGCGTAAACACATGGTCTTCTGGGATGTTCAATCCTTTATATACAAACCGTTATTTCATTTACACAATGTAAGGTAAATTATATTTTATTATTAAAGATGATTTATATTTTAATTGTCAATTTATTTTATTATTAAAAATGTCTTATATTTAAAAAGGGAAAAACGTTGAAAGTAAAATCAAAACCAAGCTATCTCAAATCGAAAGTCTAATCGTAATATTTCACGGGTAATCAAACCACGTGAAATAGAGCCGCCATTTAATTTCAACTTTATGAAAAACACGCGACACGACGGTGAACACGTCTGTCCACTTCAGCTATCAAAACGGCACTCTCCTGTCTAAATTTGATGTTTTTTTTTTTGTACAGTTTGGCAGTTCTATATCTACTGTGCGCATAGTAGTCATAGTCATAAGTTAGTCTATGTAGTAGTGTTGATAAGTGCTACGCTTTTATCCGGTTATATTCTACAAGGGTTGAAACTTTTAAACATGTTATGTATTTATCGGTATCGACAAATAATTATGGTAGGTATCGATATATAGGAACATCGCTATATATCGGTAGCCGTACCGGCGCCATCTCTAGTTAAGGGAAAAAAAAAAAAATTCAATAAAACAATGTTTTGGAAATTGAATTTTGTGTCTCGCGTAGCAAATCAAATATCAATAAAAAGTGTAAAGTATAAACTCCAGCGCAAGTCTTTTTCCACACTTAAAAATGGTTAAGATTAACATTTTACTCAAAATAAAGCTGTGTACTATTTTCGGCTGTTACTGACTTCAAAGACTACTGCATTCAATGTTCGGCGCATGAACCTCAAGGCGTCCATAATATTGTTTCTTTAACCAATTGAAAAACGAACACAGCTACGCCACCTCCTTCAGAAGGCGTAAGACCTGCAAATCACCAATTGACCTCTTATCAGTACATAGTACGTGCAAAATCGTCATTCTCGTCTGCTAGATGGCACAGAAGATTTTTTACCATGTGGCACTCCGACGTTTCTGTCGGTGGGGTTTGAAATACATTATATTGTTTACCCCTTGCACATCTATCATCAAACCCAATATCAACAACACTAGCCATACGCAGGAACAGTTGGTACATCTGTACGCTTCTCAATCGATAAATGGATATCCTCTATTAACTAAACGAGCTAAATCATTCAGCGGAAACATTCCAGTTAAACGTTTGAATGAGCAGACTTCTACTATTATCGGGAACCGCTCTGTCTACAACGCATTTCCTCTAAAAACCAATGCTGCCCATTGACAGCAAGTTAAAGATTTACAAATAGAATGTGCCAGAAGTACGTAAAAATTCATTTTTATTTAAGTATAGTAAATAACAGTTTCATTTCTACAGATTAATTGGCGAGAACGTTAGTTGGATTTACATCGATCCAAAATCAATCTGGAAGAATCCGTGACTTAATCCGGAAAAAGGTAAGCTACATAAATTCAATGTTCAAATTAAATAACCAAATCTATATTTATAACAGCATAGTTGCGAAAAATAGAACCTATCCCATATTTCCAATGATTATTTTTTATAATATCCATAAAATATTGAATAAAAGTAGTGTAGTAGTAAAGAATTTTTTCTCAAAATATAACCGACATTAGCATTTAGTGCTAGAAAGGGCTTGAAACTTTTTTTTATTAATGAAACAAAGTTATAAACTTCTAAAATTTTCGCGGTATAGCTAAATGTTTAATTAAATTATTAGTCAAGTTGATTTGAACCATATTTTTCTTATGGATAACGAATCGCTCACTGACCACTTCATTGCTGCATTGAGAAAATATGATTGGTGCTATACTTGTACTTGGTACTTGGTGCGGTATATACGATATAGCTATCACACTTACGGTGCATATTTTGAGTTGAAAACGTGCAACTTAGGATAGGTATGCTTTTGTACATCCTACTAAAATATCCCAAAACTTCATTAGGAAAATAGGGCCTGTGCATGCGTGATATACATATGTACATATACATATGCACATACATATAATCGTCTTTGGTGTCCGAATTGGGCCGACAGTAGTACTGGTGCGCAACGTGACTTGCAAAGTCAAAAGTTGGTATCGTTTAGTTTTTAGCACAACGATGGTTTTTTTGACATTGACAAGGAATTTTGACATTTGTTTTTTTTAAAATCGCATTTAAAAAAAAAGTTTTGACTAATTCCTACATACCAGCGATCCCAATGTGCATCGCTCAAACCTTAATTAATTTTACTCAAAGTCGAATAAAACTGTTACCACTGTTCAATGCGTAAGCAATTTATTCACTGCTCAAATAGAATACATATGCACCCAAACATTAAAACAAAATTTAGAAAACTGTTGGTTTTTTTTTCGCCATCAATGGGGTCCTCTGTAAATCATGGGTGCTGAGCGATCGTTGGTCTTGGTGTGACGCAGTTTTACTGTTGCGAATTGTGATGCACTGAAATAAAAATTAAAATATATTGAGCTACAAATAAGCTTGCATGTTTTTCGATCAAACCTTTACATCATTTGTTCGTTTGGTTTTAAGTTTTAGCACATTTATTACGGGATATAACGGGTGATTTTTTTGCTATTTGTATTTCATTGTAATTTTTTTGATTCCTCACGCGTGATCGTAACACGTGTCAACGCCAAAAATGCTCAGTTAGATTTGTCATGCGCTTGCAAATCATTGAATTTATAATGAAAATTCGTGCTTTTTGAAAAATGTGTTTTTATCGAAAACTTTTCTTCAGCGACGCAGCTCATTTTGGTCCGTCAACACACAGAATTGTCGATTTTAGTCTGAAGAGCAGCCAGAGGCAGTTCAAGAGCTGACAATGCACCCTGAAAAATGCGCTGATTGGTGTGGTTTGTGGGCCAGCGGCATCATTGGACCGTACTTTTTCAAAAATAATGAAAATCGCAACAATACAGTCAATGAAGCAAGGTACCGTGCGATGATTACCGACTTTTTTTTGCCCAAAATGGAAGAATTGGACTTGGTTGACATGTGGTTTTAACAAGACGGTGCCACATGCCACACGGCACGCAAAACCATGGACCTATTGAGAGGCCAGTTTGGTGAGCAATTAATCTCAAGTTTTGGAGCAGCCAAATGGCCGCCAAGGGCATGCGATTTGACCCCGCTAGACTATTTTTGTGGGACTACTTGAAGTCTCTCGTGTACAGGGACAATTGCAGCCTTGGAAGACAACATTACAGCTGCCATTACTGAGATACCGGTCGAAATGCTAAAAAAAAGTATGCCATAATTGGAGCTTACGAATGAACAACCACATGCGTAGCCGCGGGCAATATTTACATGAAATAATCTTTAAAAAGTAAATGAAAAGAATTGGTGTATCGCTCCAAATAAATACTTCAATCACTGTTGCAAATTTTCTGCTCTTTTTTTCTATTTTAAAAACCAAACGCTTAAAAAATCACCCGTTATTTATTAGAGTACAGTTTTGCAAGTAGGAACAGAATTTTTGCGTTTCATTAGAAATATTTTACACTAGTCTGGCGATGTATTTAAAAATCTAACGATTATTGTGTTATGTTCTTCCTTTTATAAAAAAATATTTTCACATTAAATATTTATAAAAGGCAAAAATCAACAGCTTTTATGATACTTAATGAGTTAGATACATTTCAACGATTGTGTTAAATAAACAAACAATAGCAGTATTCAGGTGAGGACTTGTTTTTGCGTTAAAGTGTTAAATAGCTAAAAGCAACGAGTCTGGTGGCTTGTCTTAACGCAAAAATAAGACCTCGCGTAACTACCGCTTATATAAAAACTTTGCGATAGCAAAAATAGAACTAATGCTTTATTAAAGGTTCGGTAACGATTATAAACATTCAGTATATTTTATAACAATAATGGTTTCTAAGAATTTATTACAAACAATTGTCAATGATAAATTGAATAATAAATTGTAAAAATACTCAATATAAGTATAACAAAAATAATAAATACTGTACATAAAACAAAGAAATGAAATTTGATAATTTGTAAGCAAATTAAAAACACTATTCAAAAGTCAAAAAAAATTCCTGCGGATGAAACAAAACCTGTTTTTCTTAATGATTTTACTATTCTACAAACAATTTATTTTTAACTTTCTGTGCAGCGTCAGGATTTTGAAATATCGTAGTTTAAAGTGAGTGCAATGCTGCAAAAAAACTTTCTTTGCAAGTTTTACCCATCAGTCTGTAGATGCGCTATTTTTATTTCATTAGGTCAACAAGACATAATAATTGATGAGAAATGCAGATGCAGATTTAACTCGATTCCTTTACGCAATGTAAACCAGGTTCTTTGAGAATTCTAAGGTCACAAGTGCCGAGTTTTTATTTTTCTATAGGGAAATCACGATTGAATCCAAATATAATATTAAACCTTTAATTCACAAGCAAAAAATTTGTATTCCATAAAAAAAAAGATGTCTCATTTACAAAAGTTTGCAGGCTAGTGTAAATAAGGAGCCAGCGAAAACATATGTTCAAAATAGAGACTTGTATTTTTTAACAATATAAAATGTTTTTTTTTTATTCTTTCTGATTTCTTCATTTCAAATTACCTACAGCTTTTGAATTGGGTAATGTGTGCTGTAATTGTGGATCCCAAAAGTCATACCAAGGTCCGTATGTCTTAGAGAATTGCATTTCTTTGTCGGTTATAATGTCACTGCTTTTATCTTCCCTCAATTTTGGTTCCCTATTTCTTTCTAGAGTCAAGCTATTTGTGTTTGTAGATTTCATGAGCCTGGTGCGTGGCAGTATGGTGGCTGTTGGTGTGTTTATGGTGGCATTGTTGCCTGCTGAGTTTCTAGTAAGCGTGTTTGTATTGCTACTAAATCTATCGCTTTCTTGATCTTGTCGAGTTTTTGAAGACCCTGACTTGCTTTGTACGCTTGTTGACTTTATTTTTGTTGATGGAGGCGAGGATGCAGCCCTAAATGTTTGAAATTCCATTTGATGTTCCTGGTAAGAATTATGAATCTGACGTCTTTGCTTTTCGTCTCTACGAGCTAAGTGGTCATTTATAACTATACAATCATATGGATCAGAACTGGTTGACTTTATTTCTGCATCATCAGATTCTTCTTCACTGGTATAATATTGTTTAAGGATGTCTTTGCGCTTTACAGTCTTCATAACAACCCCAGAAGCACTATTCTGTGGGAGATCGTCAAAGAAGTTGTTAACATCGCTCATTTTAAGTGTACCATTGTTATCACTTTCATCTTCATCTTCCGTTGAATGCAGAAGTTCCATCGGATTGGATCTTTGTTTTTGCTGTGGTTCATGTTGTGCTTGTTTTTGTATGGTATTTCCACTAGCATGACCTGTCTTTACTTTTTCCAGATTCGATTTCTTATGATTAATACTTGTGCCTCCGTTGTTATTCTTTGATGTATTTCTAGTTTTCAAGCTATGCTGTTTTTTCGACACTTCATGTTCCTTTGAATTTCTATTTGTTGGTTGTTGCAGTGCGCTTTGATCGCTAGCTTCATTGTGAAAATCTTTTACATCTTTACTTACAGCATGTTCATTATCATTATGGTTCTCGATATCAATTTCAATGGTTCTCATTATTTTCATGCGTGATTTAGGTGTAAAATTGGTTTGCATTGGTGTTATTAATAAACGTTGTTTGGCAGTGTTACTTTTCATGCCGTAAATGTTTTCATTTTCCCCGAACATTTCCATACTGGTAATACTTTCTTTTCGATTTTTATTTGTATTCAAATAGTTTGAGTTAGCTCTGGTCAGCGTATTACTTTTACTATGCACATTATCATCATCTTGATCTTCACTTTCATGACTGCTCGATTTCTTCGCGTGAACTTCAGGAGTCTCGCTGACATTTGGCGCAGTCACTAAATCGCGATGACGCCACAAGGACATTCCAGCAAGGATTGAGTCATCATTGCGTCCGAATTTCCAAAAGGACTTTGTGCGCTTAATGCTGGTGCTACCAGAAGGTTGCAGAATTTCATCATCACTTCCTAGCATGCCATCATATTTGAAGTCGTGTGAGCCACTTTTTCTGTAATTCGACTTCAATTTTTTGTCATCGATCTGACTGTCGACACTACTTCGAAAGTTACGATTTAACGTCCAAGACGTGACTTCTCTAGAACTACGTGTATTTGTTTCGGCTCTACGCCTAGACAAAAGTTCGAGCGCATTCAACACAGGATAAGCAGTATGGAAAGATTATTATTTGTACAGATATATGCAAATACGAAGATGTTAACAAACAAAACAAGAAACCACACATGAAACAAAAAGATTGAAAAATAAAAAGGAAAAATTATCAAAATAGCACAGATACAAAATGAAAACTATGTACTCAGTAATAGCTACATTAAAATAATTTAATTAACGAATTGTAAGTCAAGAACTTACCGTATAGGCACTCTACTAGAACTATCTTCATCCGAGTAGTCGACTTCTGGCTGGGGAGGAGGTTCGTTAGCGAAACCACTGTCGTTGCTGCTGTGCAAAGATGTTTTCGCAACTGGTTTCTTGGAGCCACTGTTCAAGTGACTCGTAGTAATCTGTTTCTTGTTTGACAGAAAGCGATTCTATTAAAAATTATTAATTTAGTTCAGATAGTAAGCTTAATGTAGTAACTCACATGTGATGCCTGCAGGCCGCCTTGACTTTTTTGCGCCCGGCGTTCTAGTGTTGAAACACCATTGGATGAACAAAAGCTTTGTGAAGCATTAAGCATACGATTAGAATGTGGTGCAGATGGTGTGGGAGCTGGCAGTGTTGGTGGTGGTCCGGGTCGCGGATTAGTACCAGAAACTCCACGATACTAAACCAAATTAAAAAATACGTCAAAATAAGCCAGTTTCATTCTAATTCATTTAATCTGTACTTTCAGAATTGCCTAATAATGTTGTTAGTGTGGTATTTATTTGTTAGTTTGTAAATTTAAAATGTTATATATTCAGAGTTTTGAAAAATATTTCCAGGTTACCCACGGTCGTGTCCCACATGTCTCTTAGGCATTTTTTTTAATTTTATTTTATTTTACACAGCCGCCTAACCTGGATAAGTAGAGTCTCAAAAGATCAAGAGACCACTTTTTTAAGAGTTGCAAGTAAACATAAATGTATAATGTCCTACCCGAAACATTTTTGACCATCTGCTGTAACGTTCAGGAAAATATTCTTTAGATTTTTTTAGAATCTATACAATCCAGAGCTACAGTGCAAGGAATTAGTCAAAAAATGTAGTGATCAAGTGCAACTAATATTCTACTTTTCAACGAAGTTATTAACGTATCCTAGTTATTATTTATTTTAGTTTATTATTTGAGAAAAAATCAATACATTCGACTTCTCAAATTCTATGACTAGGTGGGGCCCCTGAAGAAGTTCAGAATAATCAAAGGAAAAATGACACTTTTGACACTTAAGTGCTAAATATATCGAAATTCAGCGCCAATTCGAAGAATTCGGTTTCACCACACTCAAAAACCCCCGGAAATCATTGGTCTAGGTCCTCGTACTTGCACATTTTCTATGAGTCCCTGTGTAATTTTAAACTCTGATAAATCAACGAGTAATTAAGAAATAATGAAGTCGAGTAATTAAGAAATAATAAAGTCACTTTGTAGCCATCCAATATAAAAAGGAAATCTATATACCTTTTTCTGATTTCTCAAATTTATTGTGTCTCCAAACATACGGGTAGGTGACGATTCTTCTGCGCTATTATTGCGTCGTCTGTTGCTCAAATCATTCTCCGTAACATTAGAACTTCCCAAGGATTTTGATTTGTACTCGGTGTCAGCATTACCTCCAGAATTGCGTTGAAACTTTACATTTTCATAGCAGCTCTGATCGCGTTCTAATAACTTGTCGCTATTTAATGTGTTCGTATAGGCTATTGGGAACCAACCAAATATTTGCGTCCGCAAGTTTTCGCCAAATTGCCAGCCTTTGGCCTTATGCCCTACTAGTGCAATTTTATCCTCTTCTTCAAATGAGAGTTGGTTCTCACCCGATGGCATGTATGCATATAAAGCATTGACGACTGGTCGTTGATCCCAGTTTTCATTTACCGCTTTAAAAAAAAAAATATTAGTTAAATTTAAAATTGGTTGCTTAAACTAATGCACATACGTGATGTTGTCGTCAAGTTAAAATCAGATTTGGCCCGTGGCAATGAGTTCTGCGTATATTCGTAATTCATACCACTGTTGTTAGCGTTCTCATGCAGCGTACGCATATCGCCGTACGGAGCATCAACACTACGTGATTTCTTTAATTGTGTTACTCCTGCAGTGTCTTCTTTCATTCGTTCCTTAAATTAAGAAATACTTTTTATAGTTAATTTGAATTGCTAAAAAAACTGTTCCAGGCGGCCACTTACCATACGTTTAGAGTAGTTGGTTTCATATAGTGTTGGAGGCATGACTTCACGCGAAGCTGCTATTTCATCCCATGCATCTAAATTGTTATCGATAGCCTCTTTACCAGTGGAATGATAAGCCATCCAGTGTTTCGCTATTGAACATTGTCGTTCCAAAACAAAGCCATACCGACGACGCTCTTGAGTTAAGGCCTATGCTCGTGGTATGAATTATTAGAAAATAAATTACAGTAAAACATTGAATTCAAAAAATATGAAGACACTTACACTTTTGTAGCTTTGCTCGCAGAAAGCATCAAGCTTTTTCTTTTGGTCTTCAAGTATTTGTAAACTCTGCAAATAAAGAAAAACTTCAATCAATTTTGCTGTATTAACTTAATACAATCCAACAAAAATAAAATTTTTGCAAAGTACCAGAAGACCGATCATAGTGCGGTTTTTCGTTTGAGGTTGAAGAACTCGTAAAGTATGTAAATATGAAAAATATCGAAAAAAGCTGAATAAGGCTGAATAAGTCGTAATTAATATTACAAATTACCAATCCCTACAAACCGATTTTGACCCAGAAATAGCTAATTATAAAAACTTATAGTTGGTAACCGACATCTCTACAGCAAATTTCATTGGGATTACTCTGATAATATGCTAAATATAACATTTAAATTTTTTGCTTGTATGAAAGCTGCCACGCCCACTGACGTAATTTTCAAGCTTAAACTAACCGACATCTCTACACCAAATTTTATTAAAGTTACTCCCATAGTACACTTAATATAACATTAAACGTTTTTTGCTTGTATGGGAGGTGCCACGACCACAGATACTGTTGCGCGCAATTTTGGTTATGAGGTAACTTATAGTAATTATAGCTGCCATATAAAATTTCATGCTGACAACGATATTAGTCCTCTCAGTCAAGCGAGGTGGGAGGATCGAGACCTTTTCCGACGTCCATTCTGTTCGTTTTTTGTTGTTCATGAAAAATTAATAAAACGGGTAGCATAATCCTTTGTAGACGTCTTTTAAGGGGGGAGACGAATTCGGAAAAACAGTGAACAACCAGGGGAGGGCATTAAAGATTTTTTGCGGATGTCTAAAGTTTATTCCTTCTGATCGTAAGTTTAAAGCAAATCTCATTTGCTACATTCTTAGATCATCTATACAAATTGGAAATATTGAATGTTGAATTGTTTTTTCAATATTTTTTATTTTATTCTCAATAAACATACCCGTAACTCTTTCTCCGTATTTTCAGGGCTACTTTTTTTCTTTCGTTGCTTTTTCATTGTTGCCATTGCCTTATGGTAGCTTTCCATGCGAACTTTGTGTTGTTGGAGAAACTTCTTCTGTTCATGCTGAACAACTTTAGTATCTTTCTCTAAATTCGTTTCTAATGGTACCAGCAAATCAACGTAAAATGCTTTCAACTAAAAATGCCCAAGTTTAGAATTTTTGGAAGTGATTGCAAATAGAGTTGATAATTTTCTTACGATATTCATTTGTTGCTCCTGTATTTCCTTGTAAACACTGACAACATTGAGTAAAGCAGCACCTAGAATTGAAATAAATATGAGTGTGTACATGAAGATCCTGATGGTACATAAGAATATAAAATAATCTAAGCTGTAATGCAATTTACCAATATCATTAGTTCCGTTTTGCTGCGCGTTCATAGCAATTTTGGCCAGTGTTTCGTTAAAAAGCCTAGAGGCCGATGCAGCACCTACCAAAAACAAAAATTATTTAAAATAAAAAAGTATAAACCACTTTATAGAACGTGTGCCAGGAAACTATTCGTTTACGAATAGCGGGGAAGTCATTCTGATGACAGATTTATATTTCCTGAAATCTCTTAACTTATATTTCTAATGTGAAATTCTGGTCCAGCTTGTTTCTAATGAGGCGTAAAGTTGTGAAAATTCAGTTACAAATGAAAATATTTTTGATTTATATAGAAAACTTAAAAGCCTATAGAATACGTTCATCACCAGAAAGATATTCACATTTATTTTTTCCCCAAAGGCTCCACAATCAACTTACAACATTTATAAAAAAGTGTTACCTAGTGCATTTTCTTACCGTGTAACGCCTTCAGATAACCTTTACCAGCTGTGATAAGTTGTCGAGCTCCAGGATTAAATTTTTCAAGTATATTCTAAAAAATAGAGGAAAAAATCGTTTAATGTCGAGCATTCAATTATTAATATGTACAGTGTGGCCAATAATAATTGTCAGTAAAACAAAACGTTACAAAAATCAGAGTTGTCAACGATATTTTATTTTATTTTATCTATTTTAGAGGTTCAACAATATTTCAAAATTTCTTAAATTAATGATTAAGTTCGAATCTTACACCCTTTTCCTTTATTACAAGACGGAACCGTTTGGAAAATGATTCACATGTGGCAAGCACCATATTCTGGACTATTTCGTCCCAAATCCTTGTAAAACGCTGTATGAACCCATCAATTCAAGCCTTTCGTTAAACCAATATTACCTTACATATAGCCCCATAAGCAGAACTCCAAGAGATTGGGATCCGGTGATGCTGCTGGCGATTCTTCGGCAGTGATGAAATCAGGCAAATTTTCTCGGTACCAGTCTTGAATTTCTCTTTTTGGGTGATACTGTTCTCCACACTATGATTTTGGTCACGTTTTGATATTGCAACAGCCAATTTATCCTTTGGAGCATTTACAAGTTGTCTTGCGTGCACACTGTTATTCTGTTGGTTGTGGATGTCTCGCAAGAAGAACAGTTTTTCATCCGAAACATTATCTCATTCTCATGAGCGCATTCTTTTTTATAGGTCTTGAGTCGTAGGTCAGTCCGGATAAGAAGCGGCAAGGACATCTTGAATATTTTGAAATCCTTTCCTATAGAACGGGTCCATATCGTCGAAATCGTTCTAACACTTGTTTTATGATGTCATTTGTTCGCACAGTCAGACTGTGTAAAATTTTCTTTTTTAATCTTCGAGCTCTCCGTTTCATTATATCGTTTCATTGTCCTATGTATGAATCTCTCTTCTATTCCGAGTGGTTTTAGTGTTTTTATGATGTTACAATTTTTATTAATATTTTTTAAAAATATCTATAACTAAGTCACGTTTACTTTCATGGCGCTTCTGAGCTTAATATAAAAAATTTTTCTTTTGCCGTGAACTTTCTTTGTGTACATGACTAATGCCCTCACGCTCGCACTCACAGGGAAAACTTTAAGGCGTCTGGGAGAATGATTGGCCCATCGGATTGGTCTGGCTACTTACAAAGGGTCTTGAAATAGTACCATGAGTAATACATATAAAAAGTAGGCTTGCTAGAATAAGTAGTTTACTTTTAAATAATCTTTATAACGTCTGGCGGAAGTAATGGCCCACCGAAATGGTTTGGAAATAATAATTATCAATTTTTGATAATATTCTTAAAAACATATTTAAATATGAGCGTTTCTACTTTAACGTAGGTGAGTAAGGCTTTTATACACCTTTAGTTCGCGCTACCTATGAAAGGGCCCCGCTTTCGAGCTAGTAAGTACGCATACTGTCTTAACGACATAGTAGACTAGAAATCCTCAAAATTTCAGCTTTGTTAAAATGACGTAGGTCTGGGGGCTCTGGGATCTTGGACTATTAGATTATAGAAAAATAAGATTTCAAAATTTTTTTAGTACAGTGAAATTTACAGTTATTATTGGCCACACTCTACAATGTAACATGTACAATCACTGTTACAATGCTCATTAACAAATATATTAATTTTAAGCCATCATTCGCCACTTTAGTTAGTGTCAGTAAATCTCACAACAAGTTGACAAAACTTAACTTTTTGGCAAATGTTCTCAATAAGTTACATTTTGAAGGTCTCATAATAAATACCAATAAAAATGATCGATAAGAAAATGGGTGCTCACACATGTCATATTTTATGGCACCTTGTAAATTCTCCCATCGTAATTTTAAAAAATCACAACATGAAAACGAACTTTTTAATCCTGATTTACTATAAGTCCTTGAAACGCTCAATTAATAATAAGTTCATTTTTTTGTTTCTTAACTTAAAAAACAGTTTGGCATCACCACTACTAAATAAATTCATTTAGAGTCAACCGCAAAAGTCAATAAAAAGATAAAACAATAATTTTTATCTCACAGCGACTAACACTCGTACATAAATATTTAAAAATTAGAATAAAGCATAAAGAAAGTGTGTGTCAGCGACTAAACAAACTCAATTGACTTATGCCATATACCTTAAAAAAAAACAAAAACACAAAAGTTTGAGCTACGGAACCATTTGCTCAAACGATTGATTTTATTGTATTATTGCTGTTTTGTTATGGCCAATAAAGTTTTTTGTTCAAATAACAAAGTTATGCGCACACGAGGCATCGACCTCTGTAGGTGTCAAAATTCTGCATTTGTTTTTGGCTCCGAAAAATTCAAACTTTGAACGAAATCAATGGCATCCATTGTGCATCCAAAGTACAAAGAACAACTAAATTTTTAAAGCACAAAGATAAGTCATTTAAATAAAAATTAGCAAATAATTTAGTCATGTCAGCACTAAATATTAGTAATTGTTTCACACAAATTAAGGTTATTTACATTGATGTTGCACGTTGGTATTATATATAAACCAAACTTGGCACTTTTGTACTGTCAGTTTATCATATGACCAAGATTCAAATCTATTTCTTCTTAGCTTTAACAAGCCATAGTTCTCAACTGAAAACAGGCTAGCAACAATGATACTAAAATATATGTGAGTTAATAACCTAATGGAACTCACTCATTTTATTGCTCTATCTTAATTACTTAGAATGTTATAAGATAATCTTTGTTTGTAAGCACTACTTTAAAGGGACTTTGTTAAACACCCTGTAACTCATTGGGATTCCAAGATAGATCCTCTCTCGCATTCAACTTCTTACTCACAATGAACCATGGAATCTAATAAAGAATACATAGTAGGTAGAGGAGAAAAAAATCGATTGCATGGAAAACGTCTTATGTATGCAGGGCTGCCAAGCCTGGAATTGCAGTTCAAAGCCGAGTGCTCTGTAGGAAGTGAAATATTTCTAGAAAAGCTCATTCATTTAGATGATTTTTGTTTTGAATGATCCAAAAAAAAGGTCATAAAAATTTTTCCACAAAAAAATATTTAATTTATTAATATTGGCGACTAAAAAAACCAAAAATTTCAAGATTTTTCAACACAAATATTATATTTCGGATGATAATATCACTTATTTAAATTTCTCGACTTTTTCCCAAAAAAAATTTTACTTATTACCATTTCAAGAAAAAATGGTTTTCTTTTGCAAAGGGCGGGAGTTCCTGCTTTTCAACTTGTCAACTCTGAAAAGGAAAAAAATACCGATTTTTCACTTTCTAGTTACAAAATCGGCCCATATTACTTTTTGAAAATCGTAGATAAATCTATAGAACAGTTGAATTATGTCAGATCTGTTAATTTAGAAAAATAAAGATATCTTGGTTTTGAAATAAGATATGCGGTTTACGGCATCCTTTTGAGCAAATAAAATTACCTTAAAAATGATGTATCACGGAATCGGCGGTAAAGTAATATGGGCCGATTTTACAATTAGAAAGTGGAAAATCAGTATTTTTTCATTTTTTTCCGTTCAATTTAAAATTTTTTTTATAAGAAAGAAAGAAGAAGACGAAAAACTAACTAATCACGGTTTCGAATTCCTTGATCGATAGCCCGAAATCTATATCCACTTTATTGGAAAATTTAAAAATCTTTTTAAATTGCACCATTTTTTAAATCAATATATTCTAAAATGGGTAGGCAACTTCAACCAGGGGCGCCAATCCAGTTTTCAACATTGATGAAAATTCTTTTAAGCAGATTTGTCTTGGCTATTGTAATCCGCTAACACATCATGAAAAAAACAAAAAAATTGTTTTTTTTTAACCGTTTATATGATAACATTTTATTAAATTGCACCGTTTTGAAAGTTTTCAGTTTTTGTTGATTGTCTCGGAAAATCCATTTTTAACAATGAAATAAATGTCACAATGAAAATTGTCGAAGTGACGAAAACACATCGATTTCTAGAACAGAAGATGTCGGCACGTTAAGATTTGGCCAAGCTATCGTGGCTCAAAGTTAGCATACTTACTTCAATCTTGTGTTTCTTACCGTATCATAAAAGTGTCAAATAGTTTCGACAGGTATCGAAATAGTCGATAAAAGTCTAAAAGAACCAAAATTTTCGTACAACTCACGAAGTATTGAATAATGTCGATCACAGCCCAAAAACATGGAATATCGAACAATTCGATAAGTATCGAGTGTGATGAAGAACTCGAAAAGTATCGAATAGTAATGAAAAAAACCAGTGAAATGGGTACCCTTGCATCTTTATTAAAATCCAATAAATTTTGCCTATGACGCCACCTCTGGAACACAAAAAGAATGAGACTTCTTTTCGTTTAAAATCATAAAGCCTATGAGATTTTGTTAATTTCCCTTTGCTCTAATTCTAACTTTATTCACAAAAGAAAACTAGCAAAAATTGTTCTAATTTTATGCATACACGAGCAGACGATTCAGGTGTTTATGTATATTGTCTAACACAGATATACAATATATTGGTAAAAGTTCTTTATGGCCAGACTATAAGATTGGCAAGAGGGTAAGCCAACATTCGTACCTATGCAATTGCATTCTTTTAACGAAAC
The DNA here is from genome assembly GCA_963680825.1 of Meiosimyza decipiens. Taxonomy (NCBI): domain Eukaryota; kingdom Metazoa; phylum Arthropoda; class Insecta; order Diptera; family Lauxaniidae; genus Meiosimyza; species Meiosimyza decipiens. Next base: position 39,642,019 of record OY804258.1, read on the forward strand.
CTTTTAAGTGCCTTAAGTGTTATATAATTCGTCGCGTGCTACATACGTATTTATACACAATACATATGTATGTATTAACCGCGTTCGGCATGTGTGCTCGGTATGCATTTATTTGTCGCTAACGTTGGTCTTTTAAAGGCTTCCTACATTGAGTATGGTCAGTAAAAGCGCTAGTAACGCTTCGATCAAATGACAATTTATTAAGTTTTCCATTCGTTTTAATTTTAGAATTTTTTAGTTATTACAAATTTGAAGTTTTGTGGAGGCCCTGTGAGGAAGTAAAGAGGTTGAAAATCTCGAAAAATATTGAAAAAGTCGTATTGAAATGTTCAAAATTCTTGGTTAACTTAATTATGCTGAAAAAGGTCGAAAGAATATGGAAAAAATGGAAAAAAAAAATGGTCAAAAAATGATGAAATATATTGAAAATTTCCAAAAAATCGGATAAATATAGAAAATATTGAAAAAAATTGAATAATTCGAAAAAACTTAAAAAGTCGAAGGAATATGGAAAATATTCAAAAAAATTGAAAGAGATTGAAAAAATCGAAAAAATTGAAAAATGTAAAAGAGTTCAAAAGTGCCACGCCCACTTTTCAAACTCTGCCTACTTTAGCTTAAAAACTTATAATTGTGATCGCCATAATAACTTGTTAATTTCCAAGATATGCCATAATTAGTCTTAAAATATAGGGTTGTGACATAGCCCCACTGATGCAATCCAGCCCGATTTAGATCCAGAAATAGCTTTTTACAAACAATATTATTATACTTAATCGATATCTTTATACATACATACATAAAAATCTCGTGTCACAGTGTTTGTTCGGGATAAACTCTGGAACTATTCCACCAATTTTTATGAAATTTGGCTTACTGTCTGTAATTTGGCCCTTCTACAAACATACGCATTTAGTCGATTCACACCAAATTTACACCACGTGCATTCTATATTAAGAGGCATAGTTAAGGTTACAAAACTTTTATTTAGGGTGCATATTTATGTTGGTCCTCATATAAAAATATTTTTTAACTATCATTTTCTCAAAAACCGCTCAATCGATTCTCATGGAATTTACACCATGTGGCTTTAATGTTAAGTTAATGTGCATAATTATTGTGGCTCTCATACAAAAGTATTTTTAATGAGAACTTTCACGAAGATTTCATAATTGTTTTTAAACGCTTCTTATGGTATATCGATGGTTTTTGCAAAGTTTGGCTTGGGAAAATGGAACTCAAAAATAGAATTTATCATATCTTATAAACTACTGGACGCAGATGAATGGGAATTATATTAAGAGTTCGAGCAAAAGTAAGTTTCAAAGAAAAAATGGGCGGTACCATGCCTCCCATATGCGAATAAAACAACATTTTGTATATATCAGCAACTATTTGATGCAGATGAATGAGACTTCGTACGTATAAAACACAGACTATAACAAATTAACTCATTGCGTCATCTGCCAGTAAGGGCATAACAACATCTGCCAGGGCCACCATATGTAAAAGCGTAGGGACATTATTAGTTTCACTGGATAAATGGGTTGTTTTGCTTTGCAATCCATTGCATGATTTCATACAACATTGAACCATCTACCGGAAAGGGCAGAACAGCGTCTGCTGGAATAGCAAGTTGTAGTATAATTGTTCAGATAGTTTGCTAGATATGTTATTTAAGGTATTTTACTTGTCAAGCTAGAGGGGTTTTTTAAAAAAAAAATTTGAGGAAACATTCGGAAATTATTTTCACAGCATTTTAAACAATCGATTTTTTCATTTCGGTTCTTAGCAATATGGAAAAAATTTTTTTTGTTATTTTTCTTTCTCCACAAGCTTGCCCGTTTTCATCTTCATTTCATACGGTATAAATAATACATTGTATTCCAAAACTAATCAAAGCAACCGGGTAAGACCAAACCGATGTTTGTTTGCAAGTTTGCGACGATTGGTCACTAAAAAGCAAAATTCGCGGACTGTGCTTTGACACTACAGCTTCTAACACAGCATTAAATTTAAATGCTTTTGCTTTGATTGAAAAAGGCCTTAATAAAGAGCTGACATGGACTGCTTGTCGTCGTTATTACGGCGCATTCTGGGTATACTTCAAAACTAGAGGCAAGCGACCTCAAAACACGTACCTGGCAGTGCTTTGCAACGAGGGCAGTACATCTAGAACTAGTCACCGACTTAACGACTGATGCATTCATAAGGGCGTTAAAACGATTCGTCACAAGAAGAGGACACTGCAAGACATTATACTGCGAGTATGCAATCAATTTTGTAGGGGCAAGGAACCAGCTGCAGGACCTCGATACCTCAATCTACTCTCAATCAGCAAAGGAGTGCATAATTGGAGCATGCAGTGCAAGTAGTGACCACCACCATAGGTTACCACATTTTGGGGAATTATGGAAAGCAGTAGTAAAATCTGCAAAACAATTAGTTTTAAACTGTCTCTTTTTTGATATCGAAGCAATTTTGAATTCTCGACCCATCATTCTTTGTTCTTCAAATGCGAATAACTTAAATGCAATCACTCCTGGTCACTTCCTAATCGGTGAGGAACTCACTTCCAGCGTTGATATACATACAGCAGATCCACAACGAAAACTGCTTGATCGATGGCAGATCGTATCAGAGATCAAACATCATTTTAGGCAACGTTGGTCAAGGGCGTACCTTAACGAACTACAGCAACTACGCAAATGGAAGGGTCCAGTGAGTGATATCAAGCCCAACACAATGGTAATTGTCAAGGAAGATAACCTGACACTGGTGAGAGTATGATGATAAAGTTTACATTGAGATGGAAGAAAGAAGCAAGACTTTTAAAAGAGCAACGGATTGCTTTGGCTGGCCAATTCAACTCTTCTTTTACAAAAACTGAAGATCAGAAACAGTAACTGCTTCCGGTAGTTGATTTAGATAGGAAGACATTTCCCATAACTTCTAAAGCCAAATGTTTCAATGACGACACTAAGCCATAAAAAATAATTATGTAATATAATAATTGTACATATATGTGTACATAATACACATATGAGTATATCAAGTATCCATGTAAATAATTTATCAAAAGATTTAAATTTTACGTCACTTAAGTTTAATTACAAGATCGGCAAATCGTAGCAACCTCTAAATACCGTGTCCAATTCGGCTCAAATTTAACATAGATATTAAATATCATGATTGGAATATGGGCAGACTTGTGGATTATATAAATTCTTAGCTTTAAAAAAATGGATCACCCTAATTCATATGTATATATATATTCCCAATTCTGGGAACTTAGCTATCCAAGCAATTTAGAAGTGTTACGTATAGTTGATTTTAAACTAACATTAGCATCAAGCTAATAAACTTGTATACATTATATGGAAAAAAGTTTAGCAACCTCTTAAATTGCATTGCATGAATGTATTTACCTTATAAACGCCGTCTACCAATTTGGTAATTTCTTCGGATTCCATTTTTAATTAGAAACTTTTAGCTTTCTTGTTGCTTTTCGCTGTTATGGCTGTTGTGCAGTAAACTTATTGGACATGCAACCTGGTTGCTGCTTAGGTTCGCTTAACTTTTGGCTGTGGAAAAATGTAACTTTGACTTTCGTTAGTAAAACGAAACCGAAATGTGATCGTAACCAGTTTGTTACCAGCGTCTTATTATGACCGATTTTGTTGTTTTGCTGGAATAGCACACAAACTGAAGTTCTTTGTTGGCTCAATTACTGCGGCCGATAAGCAGAGAATCGGTAATGTTTGATTCTGCTACTTCCCAAACTTAAATTCTTCCAAAACGCTAAGCATTTGTATTTGATTATCTATAAATAAAAGAAGCAAATAAAAAAGAATTAAAGTGAATATGATTTTTATTAAGTGATGAAAGAAATTTGCTGTTTAAAAGTAAGTGCACTTAACGTGGAGATGGGTCGAAAGAAGAATTTTTTGTTAATTAATTTTTTAATAGCGATATTATTATTATTATAATAAGGCCATGTAACTTAAATTCAAATGAGGAAATTCTGTAATGAGATTTGGGACTAAAACGATATGATATTTTAAGCTCATTTCTAATAATCGTTGAATGGTTGAAAAATTATTTCCGGAATTTTGGGATGAGTTCGTACCTATTTCGTATTGCGCTACATTTCTGCAAGTAATTAAGAAAATAAAAAACATCGGATGCTGGTTACTGTTTAATTTAATTTTTTCAATCAAGGAAATACCAGCAAAGTTTTGACGAAAAGAAAGAAAAAAAAATTCCAACATTGCAATAAAAAAAAAAGAAGAAAAAATTAGAGAAGCAAAAAATGAAAAGTAAATCTAAAACAGAAGCGGTTCAACTGTGTAATTGAAATGGAAAGGAAATTCCAGTGGGCAGTGCAGAAACCTGCTAGAGGCAAGCTCAATGCTTCCTGCTCCTAAGCAACAAATTCCGGAAAAATGTTGAGTTCGCTTATATCAAACGCTGTCGCGTGAGTGTCAAACAAAAGTAGAAAGTTTCGCGGAAAAACAATTTTTTTCACTTTTAAGTACATGTAAATTTTTGAAATTGCTTAAAGTTTTATCGGCAACTTGTTATGAAAAATGTTGTTTGTTGCTGCTGCTGCTGCTGCAGTTGCGCAACCACAAACCGAACAACCGCCTAAGCTACAGTCATATCAGTTGAAGTTGCACCATGGCGACGCATATTGATTTTTAACCAGCAATTGATGCAGAAGATGTCATGAAAGGTTTTTGACTTGGGCGCATTCCATACCTTCGATGTTCTGGCATATGTGTGTACACAGTACACAGTACACAATTTGATTATCGTCTATGGCATGCAGCTGCTCATAACAGAGAAGCAAGGAAATCCCATTGTTCAGTTTTCATTGCAGCAGAAGCAACTTGTGCCTAACTTTGAAGATGCGAAGTCACGAAACAACACGGACCGTTACCATAATCACTTTTTTATATTTAAGTGCATATTACTCAAACGACTTGTGATATCAAAGCTAAGTTAGTGAAAGTAAAAATCTCAAATATACAGAAAAAAAATTTTTGCTCGTCATTAGTTTTTATTTTGTACAAAAAATTAAGGCGCGCCTGTTTGTTAAGGAGAGTGACGACATGCAACTTAACGCTTTTATACGATATTCCTATTCAAAATTAAGTATGAGAACATGCTATTTGTTTACATATACTAGAGTTCGTCCAGGGGTTGACAAAACAAAAACAAAAATACTTTTTGACATTAAAAAACTGATATAAAAAATAATGTTTTTTTTTTGTCATCGCTTGCAAAAATAAAAATGATGTTACCATGTTGCCATGTTGCTCTTTTTTAGAGTTCAGTATACATATCAGCATTCCAAACCTCATCAAAATCGGTCGATTAGCTTAGTTCTTGTTAGGAGCGTGGCGCCGCCCACCCACCAAGTGCTTTTTCTCAAGGTACAATCTATCTCCATACCAAATTTCGTCAAAATCAGTTTAGCTAAGAAAACATATTTTTCTGTTTGGGGCGTGGCGCCGCCCATTTAAAAACAAGTACCTTTTCTCAAGTTACAATCTATCTTCATACCAAATTTCTTAAAAATCAGTCTATTATTTTAGCTATGGAAGCATATTTTCCTGTTGGTGCGTGGTGCCACCCACTTAAAAAGATTTACCTTTTCTCATGGTTCAATCTATGTATTTCTGTGCCAAATATCATCAAAATCGGTCCATTAGCTTAGCAGAAAAACGTTTTTTCCTAATCGTGGCACTGCAGTGTTTTTCTCCCTTAAGAGCGGTGCTATGCCTCCTTAAAGAACAAAGATTTCTTAATAAACTTTCTTTAGGTTCAATCTAACTCCAAACAAAATATCATCAAAATCAGTCCATTAGTTTAGCCGTGGAAACGTATTTTTCTGTTAGAGGCGTGGTACCGGCTACTCTTCACAACTTATCCAACAAAAAAAAAATTCAAACGATTATGCTGAGCTATGACAGTTAAAAAGGGATGGAACCGTTTTCCAACTACCCATTTACTGATATGTTCAGCACTAGTAACATGTCCAAAAACAGTGAAGGAGTTGAACAGGATGTGGTAAAACCTACTATACAAGAAACAAAAAGTGAACTTTTTTAGTTATTATTTCCACTTTAAACACATTGTAAACGCTTTTTTTTTAAAAAAAAATTTTAAGTGCCATTAGTATAGAGAAATAGAAAGCTTTTAGCTAAAAAAAATATATGAATTTCTTAAGCCTTCCATAAATTTTAAATCGAAATTGCGATTCATAGATATAGTTAATCGTGCTGAGACTTCACAGTATTTTTTTTTTACATTGAAGCCAAGTTAGAAGAAAATTTACGGACACCTTATTGGGAAGCTCCATGCTATGCCCGAACCCTTTTCACTTTTTCTCTATTTTGCTTGTAGGTTAGAATATCTTAAAAACTGGACTCATCTGAGAAATTTTGACCTGGACCCATCAGAGAAATTTCCTTGACCTTGGATTCAAATTCTGCGCGTCCAAAACCTTCGGAAAAGTATAATCTTGTTTCCGGATAAGAGGTTTGGTCAAACTTTGTCGGTCTGTGTTATTGTAAAACTTATTCTTGCCAAAAAGCTCATTAGAATTTAGGATATTATTTAAGGTAACGAAACCAAATTGCGCACAAACAATCAAAATAATTCAGAACAAGACAAGTTTCAAAAAGTAGGCGTGTCACTTGTACAGAAGAAAATCTATAAAACTATACTGAGAGAATTATTTAATGTATTGAAATCAAATTCCACATAAAAATTAAGAAATAGTTCTGTCTAGCATCATAAAAGGTGGTCGAATGAGAAAGAGCTCTCACCTCCATACAAGTACATAAATTATAAGTTCAAAACGGTATTTAATTTTTGGCGAGTCTTAAAATATCACCCACACTAGTTATATCCTACACTAAGAGTAGATTTACTTTGTCATTCCGTTTGTGACGCATAGAACGGGGAGTGGCGTGTGTAGAAAAGTATGTATGGCCTTGATTAGCGTCATCACCCGAGTTGCTTAAGCCATTTCTGCTTGTCTGTCTGTGGAAATCAGGAAACAATAATTAAAAAAATGCTTGAGAACTTACACTACAACTGCCCTGCATTCGCTCGGCGGACAAGGCTTAGAACACTTGAATTTACGATTTCGCCAGGCAGACGAACACTTTTGCCATAAACCAAACAACTAATATTATTTGGTTAAGTCTTGAGTGTTGTGGTAACACTATGAACTAAAGTATGCAGTGGTGAACAATGAAATCCGGACACATAAAAAAATTTTAAAAAAAGGTTTTACGATCCCGTCAACCTCTTTTGTTTTGTAGGTATGGTCTTTTTTACAGGTATGGCACAAGTACGGCTCTGTTTTACAAGTAGGACAATTTCTTAGTATAAATAGAAGTTATGTTATTAGTTTTTAATCATTCTTGTGTTATTGTGTTGGAAAAGATGCCAATTTATAAAAAAATGAACGAAGCGATAGACTAACGATAAGGGAAATTTCTACTAGAGTAAGCTTCAGTAAGTCCTCAGTAGCCGACTTTTTGAAAAGGTGTTCTAAAACTGGGTCAACAGGTTAAAAAGAAAGGTCAGGAGCGCGAACGAAGACTAAAGAAGCAGATGATTGACTTTTAAAAAGGATTAGTTTTGAAAATCGCTTCAAACCCACTGTAAAAATTAGAAAAGAGTTTGTTGAATGTGGAGGAATAGAAATTTCTCCAATGACTGTGCGATAAAGGCTCCATGACGATGGTGTATCCTGCACATCGTCCCGCTAAAAAGCCTGTTTGATATTTATAGTGTGGTTTTCCGCCCTACAGCAAAATATTTTCAATAAAAATTATTTACTTCTCTGATCCTCAGACTTAAAAATTTTTAAGGAGGTAAGACAAAATAATATCTACGATTTTTTTGAAACACTTTAATGCACGTACCTACATATAAATACACTCATGTTGTCAGCAAAGAATGTGGCCTTCAGTAATGCAATCTACAGATTATGCGGGCTTATAATTAACGATCAACTACCAACAAATATATTGGCTAACAAGCCTTTATAGCCAAACATTTTTTAAAATACTTGTTTTGCAAAGAGATTTTAGTTCTTGTTAAAAGCTAACCGGCACAAACTTGTTGAATATTTTAGAATTTTAAACAGTTTACTGTGCGCAATCGTTTTTATTTTGAATTCTGATTTCATAGTGTATTCCACTACATGTTAATTGTCGATTGTTGTAAAATAATATATATATATATATAGTATAGCAAAGGTAGAAAGTAAAAACCTCACATTATAAGTACATACATACGTATTTACAAACTGGAAATACAAGTTATTCATTGCAAAATTCATAGTTCACAATTAATTATTCATGATTTGCATTACTCTAGAATTAACCCATAAGTCACCAGTACCAAAATGCATTCGAATGGTTTTAAAGTTTGATATTTAACTGCTAAAATTAATTTTTTTTTTGATTAACCAGATATAAGTAATTTCAAATAGTTCAGAAATGTTTAAATCAGTCTTTGCGAAATCGTTCTGAAATGACGATTCAATCCAGTTACTTTTGCAGATGAAGAACCGACTTTTTTTTCGTATATGACACTATACCAGAATCCTTTAAAGTTTATTGTTTGCATATTGTTAGCTAAAATCTTTCAACTATCCTCTTCAAGTCGATGTGACTAATATGTTCTATAACTTATTTTTCGGTTCACATAAGGTTAAATGCACAAGATCTAAACATTTTCATCTTACTCGAAGCAATTTTTTTTAGGTCAAACCTGCTGTGTAAAATTTTATTTGATAAATATTCTAAAGATTGAGAATAATTTAAAGTGGAAAGAGGCTGAGAACTATTTTTTCCTGCCAGTAGCGTACCTAGCGGGGGCCGTCGCCCCGTGCGCAACGCTTGGGGGGTGGAAAAATGGTCGTGAAATATGCCTCATTTTGCTAGGGTTTTTGAGTAGTCAAAAGTTGAAGACCTTTTTTTTAGTAAATGATGTGTTGGATGTAGTAATTTTGCAATATTTAAGGTGGAGATTTTGGAATTTAAAGTGAAATATATCTCATTTTGCTAGGGTTTTGAAAGTCAAAAGTGATTAGTTTTTTTTTTGGTAAGGTAAACAAAATTTTTGCATAAATATCCAAATTTTCTATTGGTAGGGAGTGACAAATAACTTCTTTGCCCGGGCGCCCGATATGCACGCCTCTGCATCCTGCAACTGACAAAAACTGAAGACTGAATTTATTGCTTTATTGTTTGTACTTAAGTAAACTTAAAATTTCGCATGTTTGTTTAGGTTCCAAACTAATCTATTTTAGCACCTCTCACGTATGATCTTAAATAATTCTCTCAGTACAGCGTTTTAGAGGTTTTGTTTATATGGAGTGTGCCACGCCCACTTGTCTTCCGAAAAATTCTTACTATTTCCGCGAAATTTGGTCCCATTACCTTAAATAATTCTCTCAGTGTAACGTTTTGGAGTTCTTGCTTGTATGTGTGGTTCTACGTCCTCCTGTCATAATTTCGAAATATTTTTTCCGCAGTTTGTTAAATTTATTCCTAGTATTGTAAAATTTTTGGTTACACTAGATCGACTAACTCTCTCAAGATGGTGTTTTGTTTATTGATTCGATTGCGCCCATTTACTATCCCAAGAACCTTATTTGAAGAAATAGCTTGTGTACCGTAGGAATTTCGTTCAGTTATCTTATTTTTCTAGGAATTGTGATTTCCACAGAAAGTCATGGCTAAATCGACTCAGATGGAGACGCGGATCAATGAAACACACATATACGTTTCTATAACTGCCACGCCCTCTTCTATGCGTTACAAACGGAATGACAAAGTCAATATGCTCTGAGTGTAGAGTACAAAAATACATTAAAAAATATCTTCAGAAACATTATCCAGATTTTTTTTTTTAAATTAATGCACGTCGAAAGAATTCCACACTTTCTTTTGATTTAATATACTGAACTTATAATATTTGGCACAAATATTTTTTTGATAGAAAGTGTAGAAAAAAGAAAAACAACAAAACGTAAAGGTAATAAAATTTTAAAATCTCAGATTTCTACTCACAAAGAAGTATAGTTTATAGCAATATTCTTTTAGCTTTTAGTTTGGTTGCTTTTTAAATAACTTAAAACTAACAAGTAAGAACTAAACCTGTTTAGTTAAATAAAATTCCGGAGTTAGGTTTTATGTATAAATTACATATTTTTTTATTGAGCATAATTTACATGATAAAATTTTTCTGTATGATTGTGTTTTCTCTTTTTCATAAAACTTTTAATGATCTTTAGTCAAGAACCAAATCTGCGAAGAATGGACTGATTTTAATTAGTCTTTTTTTTAAATACTTTAAGCTCAAATTTAATCAAGGAAATGATGATAATTTTTGAATGCAATCTTTACATGTAAACGTGGGCGTGACGGGCGTAGATCAGAATTTGTGGTTGGACATAAAAATCGCTTGACGATCTAAAGTCGAAATTTTAGCGGATGGAATTAGTAAAGCTAGCTAATATTCCATCATCAGATGCTATCTATATTATAAGCCTGAATTTGTTATGTAAAAAATTTGGATATCTCGCTTGGTTTTTCGATATTTTTTATTAATTAAAATTAAAGCTACAGTTGCTACCATGCTCAAACATACTGTCACCGAGATAGAGAGGCATCGCAAGACATTCGCTGACTAAGTGCCGCATCAATTCTACTGCTTCAGATTTTTAGCTCCTAAAATAGTATCAGCGGGGTAAACCTAGCTCAAGAGCACATGTAAGTGCGCGGATTATACTTTTATTGGAAAAATCTTAGTCCTTATCTGGTGCAAAATTGACCCTGACCCAGTAGAGCCCGATATTTTGCTCACGAGTACGGTTTAGAAACATCCTGCAGTCTGCCAGACTGTCGACATATGATTGTTTTGTAGTATTAGAGATTCCTCACAACAATCATAAACGCGGTCTATTTGTTGGCATAAGTCTCTTTCTGAAAGACGCTGCTTGGCTGAATAGTTTAAACGATCCGTTCAGAAAAGCGAAAAACATTAATGGACTTGCTTACGAAATTTCACGCTCTTAGCCTACCTTCATTCAGCGGCACGAAAATTGTTTGGGCACCATATTTTAATCCGTCGCTATCGACTAAGGCTCTTGCTTCAGAGCTAGGGCCACGTTCACCTCAACAATGAGGTCGTCATGGCGACCCACTACGAGACATTGCAATTTCTCATGTAAAGTTTATTTAAGGCAGGTTTTAGCCAGTACGCCGGTAATGAATATGCACGGAAAAAAGGTTTATTTATTTATTTATTTATAAGTTCAATCTCTAGGTTTTGTAAAAAATAGCGTGTGATATTCAAAAAAAAAAAGCAAAATAATCAGGAAAAATTGTTGCATAGCCCCTTATTTTCTCATTTTATGAAATACTCAATACAAATTGATGGGTGAGAAAGGTTATTAAAAACTTCAAGTTCTTGAATTGGGCGTGACACCGTCCTGAATAGGTAAAAAACGCTATTACGTTTACGCCACTGCACCAATTTTGATGGTATAGACGTAGATTGAATTGTGAGTAAAAATATTATTGTATTGAGTGGGTGGTACCACGCCCCTAAAAGGAATAAACGTTTTCACTGCCAAACAAATGACCGATTTGGATTAAATTTTGCACAGAAATATGTCGATGGTGAATAGATGTATTTGTTTTAAAGTACACGGCGCCAAACGGACGACTGTGAAATACCAAAAAGTATTTTTTGTTTTTATTTTGTCACTATAAGTAATGGTTGAATTTCAGCCATAGGGTGAATCTAGTTGTTTTAAAGTTCGACAGAGATTTGATTTGGTATCGATGTTGTCTTGCGCCTATCCATTAAAAGTTCCAACAGGTTGGACTTCGCCCGAATATGCTAGCCGCCAGCTCCACAGTAGTCGGACTACGGTCTTATGTAAATTATATCAATCATGGAGCTCTGATATTAATTAGAGCTAGTGATGAGCAAACACCAAGACCATAGCAAATTTCAGATCTGGACTCATTTTACTCATCACCATTCAAAAATTCGCAATAAGAACAGCATCAAATTTGATTTGATGTACTCGAAAATCTATAAATGTCATTGATTTGAGTATATTTTCCTATGAATGTCCTCGACTTAGATATTAAAAACTGACGACCTTTTTTGTGTTTCAAAACTTTGCGAAAGAAAACACGTCAAAGGTTTGAAAACTTTTTAATCAAATGGAGAATAAAGTTTAAAGTTTTTGGTCTAATTTTCAAAGCGATTTGCATTTATTTTAATTTAAGTACGATTTTTCATAAAAACATTTCAAGCAAATTGTTAGTTTGAAATTATTTTAAGATTTAATAAAAAAATTTACAAATATTCGTTTTTTTAAGTCCCAAGACTAAATGTTTAGATCCGAAAATCCCCAGATTACTAATACAGTAGACGTCCAGTATAACGTACTAATTAATGCACGGGTCCGTCGTAATATCGTAAAATTCGTTTTATCGAAAAGTTTTTTTTCGAAGAAACTGGCTTTTATTTACTCATATACACACATACATATCTGATCATACTGGTAAAAAGAGTTATTCCAGTTCAACAGTTATTTTTGAATTAAACAGCGTTCGTTATTTGGAATAGTGAACACTTTTAATTTTCGTAATTTAGAGACATCAATGGAAAAATTCCAAGTTTTTCAAAAACTGTTCGTTAAAATGGAAATTCGTTATATCATTATACGCTTTACTGGACGCCTACTTATCAAGTTTTTAAACTCTTATAAACACCATTCAAGTCAGTTCGTGTAACTGCTTCGAAACTTTGCTTCAATTTATTTAAGGCCTCCTCACGTATCTCAATTCGTCACGTTTCGTCCCTAATTTGCATGCCTAAAAATATGCCAGTACAATTCTTATATTTTTAATTAATTATTCATATAACATAGACTTCGTTTTCATTTTTCATTTTCAGGATTGAAAATTAGAGACGAAACGCAACGAATCGAGCTCGAGCTACATAAAGAGGGGCTTAATTTTGATTTTAGCAAAGTCGACGACTATCTACGAGTATTACGTACGTTGGCAGTCTTGTAACAAATACAACATTTTAATAACAAAAGTAAGACCTCCGCTAATTTGAACAATGTCTTATGACAGGCAAATGTGGCAACACTGACAAACCTCTATCCCCGGATGTAATAGATATTAGATACACGAGAAAAATGGCGTAACCTCGGCTTTACAAAGTGTTCGCTAAACGCCAGCAACTATAGTGCAATTTTTCGTGTGGACCAAAAACGATCGCGGGGATTGTTACTTTTACTTTGTAAGTGAGTGAAGCGAATTCCAGCAATAACTTTGTTTTTGTGCAAAACTTTAAGAGTTTTCAAACTTGCGATTTTGTTGCGTAGTTACTTTTTCAGCCAATTATTAATTTTTTTTTTCATTTTCATTAATAAAACTCACTTTTATTTGCTCCTTAGGCAAATGCAAAAGGTTTTTGATGATTTCAAAGCCCAAAAACACAAATTGTTTTTAGAAGATAGAGAACGCGAAAAGCCACATTTAAGCACGAAAATTACCTTTTTTTTCAATTATTTTATATTTTTTTTTTGCGTTTATTGCTTTTGACTGATATTCCACTGATTGCCTCAGCGTTTTTTTTTTTTTTCAAAATTTTCTCAAACAACCGAACACTTTGATGGTTAAGACTCAACTGCACGCCGCTTTACCAACTCTTGGCAAGTTAATGGTAAACAAGTTTTTAAGTTTTTCGCCGTGACTTGTCAGGTTTCATTGTGCTTTACATCTTGTGGCTACGAGTCGAGTATTCAACAGATGATTAAACCTGTATACCGTAAGCTCCTAGACTTACAGCGTCTAAAAAAGCGCTCAAATGAATATGAGCATGGATTGTACACATGTACTTACATATAATGAACTAACAACTTTGTACTAAAAGGTTAGATATTTTACAACAGAGAAAGCCACTGAAAAATCGATAGAAATGTGTGTGTTTTTTTTAAATGTTAACACACCCTAACATTGTTTAAGAAAAAAAAAAAATTCTCAAGGTTTTCATGTTTCTTAGAATAAACCTTAAAATATGCTCCACAATCAGTACCTTTTTCTATGTTTTTCGGACATCTTTTTTTATATAAATTATCGAGATTAATAAGAAATAGTTTTTGGACAGGCACTAAAATTGCTTAACAGCTAAGTTTGACACTGTTGATACAAATACATTAAAGTTTTGATCTGATGTAGCAATTCTAACTACAGTTTTGGATTAAGCAAGCCAAATTACATGTAAAGGGTGATCCAATAAGAGCTTCCTACTTGTTGTTGTAAGGCGCATAAACCGAAATTAAAACGTAAACCAATATCAGCCAGCTTCAATTCTTGTACGAGCTCTATTTTATAGGCCTTCAGACCAAGATCACGCCTCAAGATACGCCACAATGATGCATAAGAGATGCCCAAAGCCTGAGATCGGCGACGAATCGATTGTTCTCGAACACTCTCTGTTACGGGCTGTATGCACTCTGGTTGAATTACGAATGCCCAATAGTGTAAAATTTTTTCGAAATTTGGTGATGGTGTTACAAATAGTGCACTCAGTTGGACAGTCATTACGACCAAAATGATGTTGAAGAACTTCTCCAACTGATGACTGATTTTGGTAGTAAGTTTCCACAATTAATAAACGTTGTTCAGGAGTAAGTCTATTCGTGATTGAGTCGTATTGAATACTGAACACAAACGTCATATGGACAAACCATTTGACACATGACAGCTGTCAAAACAATCCAGTTGAAAAAGGGAGCTCGTATTGGATCACCCTTTATTACATGTGACCTTCCGTGCTGAACCTCTTAGCATAGCTCTGTATTTTAACGTCCTGCTCTCGAAAATATTTTAAGCAACACGGAATGTAGACATGTTCAGTATTTCTGTATTAGTCCCGTTTTTTAAAATGTGTATATGTTTGTGTAAAAATTTTGTTGACCTAGTGTGCCATACGAATTCCTTTCGAATACGAGATGGACTTGCTTTTCCGTATATTTCATTCGAAACGAACCAGATCCGAAACTGTTCCGTTTTCAACTGAAAGTCATTTCAAAAATTTTTTTACTTTTTCGTATTCGTCTCGAACTCGAAACGGACTTCATATACGAATCCGTTTCGAACTCAATTTTTTAAATAATACGGATTCGAGAGGTAATAATGAGGCTTATGCCGGATTTGGCTTTATTTATTATAAATATTACGAAGTAATCAACTATTTGATTGACGAATTGTTTTCACGAATTCGAAATGGGTGTGTCGACGTTAAAGAAAACGAAGTCCGATCTAACGAACTTCTCGGAACGGATCCGCTTTGGTTTTTCTGCACATTGGGAAATTACAAAACTCACAATCTTATAAATTTAAGAAAATAAAGGCAGCCTCTACATAACCACCAAGCCAGTCCATTTGAATTCAATCGGCTACACATAAAGTTGTATCTCGTATGGTTTTCGATCTACTGAAGGTTAAAGTTCCGGTTTTGTAAGAAATTGAAAGATAACAGTTAGCCATTGAACTATATAGGTCTCAATATCTCTGTAGTTTGTGTTTTTTTGGAAATCAACGCTAAATATATCAAAAATTAAGTTTACGAAAAGTTTAAAGTTAAAACCCATGATCGGCAGCCTATCTGGGCGCGATTGAACGAACAGAATAAGCATTCGCTCCTGCTTAACGAATCAAGAACTTCAGTTTGAATTGAAACGTTGAATGAGTAATTTCTCGCTGCGCATTTTGTCTAGTGCACTGTGAAAAATATTTAGCCAACGTTTACACGAGGAAACTCTTGAGAGAAAGTTTTCCTGTTTGTGGGCAAGAAGAGAAAAACGAATGGGTGGTGTACAGAGTTTGTCGTACCCGCGAAATCCCTTTCGTTCTATTTGTTAGCTGATATTATGCTTTGAACGTTTGTTGTGGCGGGTTGACGCAGTAATTGCTTTGACATTTTCTTGCACAAACAAATTCTAATTTTCGTGTGTAAACGCAAAACAAATTCACAAAAGAGAATAGACAAGAATTTGTTTCACCGAATTTCCTCGTGTAAACGTTGACTTAAAGTTAAATGGGAAGAGAAATATTTTATCGCTGTACATTTTCTGATTTTCATGCACATTCTTATAATAAATAAAAAAATATTTATTTTATATAATTACTTATCATGAATTGTGTTTTTAATTATCTTTTTCACTTTTCGTATGCACGGAAAGCCAATTTAAGAATTTTCTTAAATTTCTTAAAGTGAATTTCTATTTGAATTTAATTTCTTTAATAATTTGTGCCCATCCACTCGGTAAAAAACAAATTTAAAAAAAATAAGGACCGAAGAACTGCGATGCCAAAATTTTAAAAGTGTAAACACAAGAATCTCTTTCAGTGGTGAGCGCGCTTTTGATTTGCCTCTTTTTTTGAGCGTAAGGAAATCTTTGAGTTTCGCTCTTTGCCGACCACTGGTTGTGCTCAGTACATTGAGATCTGTAAGATTTTGTATCAAATATTGGCTTACTGCTTTTATTTATATCGTACATAATTTGTTTTGAAAAATCCAAGCGAGTTACAAAAATGATTTCATCAAATATTTTTCAGTCCATTGAACTCTCTAAATTGCATTGGCAATATTATTAAATATTTTATAATATTTTGTATTAAGTAATAAAACTGAAATACAGTTTGTTTTAAACACTTGGACACCAATTTGAGGATATTTCTAACATTTATGAATTGCGAACAATTTCAAGGGGCGAGAATGTTTTTTTTTGTATATTATCCCTACAGATTCTATTTTTTTTATACTGCATGAAATTACGTTTTTCTGAACTCATTAGCTGACATTCTGACGCAGAGCGGTAGGCGAATCGGATTTTAATAAAAGTTGGTAGGTAGGTCACCTGAAATATTTGCGGGTGGGTTTCATCCGCCGCTTTTTTAAATTAAGCCAATCAATAGATCAAAAGGACCCAAGACAAAAAAAATCATATACGCTTTTCTAAGGTCGAGGTTGTACAGGAAATCAATGTTGGAAATTAAAAATTTTTAGAAGAATATAATATCATGATAAAAATATTATTTTGAATTTTTAAGTAAAGCTACGAAATAATTTTTTTCTTTTTCAATTTATTTTAAATAAATAATTTCATTTGTAAAACAGGGTACATAAAAATTTCAATATTTTATATATTTAATGATAATTTTTTTTTAACTTAAAGGTTTTTAAGTAAAGGCGGCAATCCAATTTCACGCAAATTCTGTGAATGTTTCAAACAAACGCTGTACAAAAATTGGGCGAATTCCAACAAGTGGCACCTCCTATACAAACGAAATCTTCAAAAGGCTATACTAAGGAAATTATTTAAGGTAATGCAAACACATTTTACACAAATACTTTACAATAGAAGTTGACCTATGACAAGTTGAAAATGCCAAACTGAACGATTTTTTAAAATAATATGCATCCAAACGTCACTTTCCTAGTTTTTACTCAAATATAAATATTCAGTTTAATCTTAATTGATTAGCAGTTTGACATCAAATTCTATTTTATCAGACAGCTTAGAATATATATTCTCAGTATTGACTGCCACTGGAAACTATAAAATCTCAGTTGACTGATGATATTTATCCTTAGAATCGTGTATAGTTAAATTATCCTAATCCCATGTATGGGATTAATTCTCTTTTTAATTCTCTTTTGAAAATATTTTGGGGACTCCAGTACCCCAAACACGAATCTTAGGTTATATTTAACACTGTACTTAAGTTGCCAATTCAGATTGTTATGTTAAAACCAGCAGTTTAGCATTGGTTTTATGACTACAGCTTGTAAATTTTATTCATTTAACTATAACTGCGATAAATTCACTCGCATTCATACGCAATATTTTACAGCTCTGTTTTCAAGACATTTCTTCTGAACTTTCTTATAAAAATATACTTAAAAGAAATAAAAAAAATGTTCTTTCTTTTTTTTAAATTGAAATATATTTTAAAGTGTTCCCTTAACTGCTACTCCTTAAATTTTTTTTATTTTATTATGCCACAGAGAAAATTTTATCTTCCCCTTTAAATTGATCTCCATTTCAAAGTCAAATAAGACCATTTAGGCTCAATAAGGTAACCAAGAGTGACATTTCTCAACGTTAAAGAGTTAAAACGCTCTAATGAGTCAGAATATAAAGCCAATGTAGCCAAACCTAATAGGAAGACGTATGGAGAACAGAGAATGAAAAAAAACTCTATCGTATGGTTCGATTTCGTTCTGTTCTATGAACGTTAACTGTTTCCCTCTGCATTCCGTACTTCACTCACTGATTGAAACACTAACACAAACAATAGCAAGCGTCATGAGAGAACGCAACAGAATGGTAACGTTCTGCTCTACGTACACAAAACTTAATTCAATTTGTTGTGGTTTTAACTCGCGATTGCTATCCGAACCCGTACCGAATGTAGTGACCGTTTTTGTCATTGGATTCGTAAGAGGAAAAATTTTTTTTTTCAAAATAAAGATAGGTCAAAAAATTTTTTGGACCGCACTAAGGGAGGCTCGGGACCACGAAAAGAACCGTTTTTGACCCGAAAATGGGTCCCCAGACTATGGTACTCGTTTTTAACCCATTTTCGTGTAAAAATTTTGTTTTTTCAAAAAACAGATAACTCAAAAATAAAATTAAACATCACTGAGGGAGGTTCGGGACCCTGGAAAGAACCTTTTTTGACCCGAAAATGGGTCCCCTAACGATGGTACGCGTTTTTGACTTCTAAAACATGGAATCACTAATACGATTCTCATGACAAAATATGAGTACTACATTTGGTACAGGTTTGGGTAGCAGTCGTGAGTCAAAACCACAATAAAGCGAATAAAGTTTTTTGTACGCAGAGCAGAACGTTTCCATTCTGTTCCTTTCTTTTATTTCTGCTTGTTATAGTACGGGTTGGTGTTTGAATCAAAGAGTGAAACAAAGAATTTTAGAGGTAAAGATTGCGTTTTGCATTTTAAACGTTACAATAAGGTACGGTTTTTTTTCATTCCCTGATGGAGACACAAGAAAAAACGACAAAAAATGGGCAACATTGGGCAAGTGAAGATGGCATCAACCATCTCATATATAAGCTTGGGGTGTCCACTACCCCAAGCAAACGCTCTCACGATAAGCATGTGTTAAATAATTGTTTGTCAATTCTGTATGCGTGTACGATTTTTTACGCTCTTTAACTCTCTTTAGGCGCATGATCGTTCTCATTTATACATTTATACGCTTTTGTGCGCCTGCTCGCTTTCTGGGCAGCACCGCATATAAGCTGTTTCGCATGTACAAATGTTCTCTTCTACGGAAGAGACCTTGCTGAATTGTCTGCTGAGCAGCTTGTGTGAACTCGACTTTAACGCGGACTTCATTATGCCAATGTAATTTCACTCAATTTCTTTCCAATCGAGAGGAGGAATATTTTTCCCCTTGCACAATTGTTGTATTTCAACTCGTCTGTATTTTAGTATGCACCCATCTTTAGGTATGTCTGTATTATATCTTATTCTGCTCCATTATTTGCCTTTCTATGTTTCATGTTTCACTATTTCCGTTGCAATGTGTCCCAAAAAGTTAAACTTAGGTGGTGCTTTTAAAAACTCTCATAAAAAAACTGGCTCAAAAAGTAAATTTTACATGCCAGAAATCTTTATGATCTTAGTAATAGTAAGCTTAGCTTAAAGTCAAACTCGGAATGGTTTTTAAATCTTACGAATTTTTAGCAACGCATGCATTTTTGTCATATAAGAAGCTCTGTGACGACACTGAGCTTCTCAGGCAAATGCTTGACCACGCGTAAAAAATCTTCAACAGAACAGGCATATAGATAACCCTTTTTTGTGCTCGTATTTTGAATCCATTTTAACCAAGGAATGTTGTCTTTTATGTCCTCACAAATAACATATTTCTCAAGAATTTCTTTCAGAGAAGCATGTGGATTATTGACGCCAATCAACACTATACCACGCATAGCTTCAGTACGCTTTAAGATGATAACTCTGTAAAAAAGTTGTGGCACAGGCAAAATGCCAGTGTTATTTTTATCGTAGCTTAAGTAGATCTGACGTTTTTCACCCGTTTGCTTTGATAGTTGCAGCGTTCCCCAAGTACCTGTATAGCAGTCAATTTCTACATTTGATTCATAAACAAATTTTCGCACTTCATTTTCTAGCTGAGCCCACAGCCCGCCATTGAAACTTTGCCATTGAGGCGCAGCGTTAAAAAATGTGAAAGTAGAGCGCTGCTGATTTGCATATATCTGATCTGATTTTGCTGCCAAGTGGCCACGTGCTAGGAACAGTGTTTTGTTATCAAAATATGGAGCATGGGCGTTGTAGTTGCCTTCCGATAGCGCTGCCGCTACATTTTTCTGGTTTTTTTGAGAATATAAAAAGTTTATGTCCAGATTTTTGAAATGACCCGCTTTGCTGAAGCTTATACGCTTTATAGATCGCTGGAAATGAACATTTGCTGGCAGCAGACTGTGCAAAGTGTAATGCGTTTGCACTTTTGTGATATCGTGACAAATTTCCATTGTTTTTATAAAACGACCTTGGGACACATTGAATCCAACTCGATAAAGATATGATTCTTCTCCAAAACATTTTGTTCCAGTATTTTCCACTAAAAATCTCGGTGGTTGTGAACAAATGAAATTTTTGAACTCAAATTTTTTACGGTGCCATAGGAAAGTTGCATCACGATGGCAACTTAGTGCTATTGTTTTCGTGTTTTGAGGCACTCTTTGAGGAGTAGTTCCTTCCGTAGAATTAATAAAAGCAGTTGAGCAATATAGTTCAATGTTTGCACCAAACGGTACCTCAATAAACCCTTCTTTATTGGGTAACCAAAATTCGTTTTCATTTGGAACTAAGTAAATTGGTTGCGCAACATTACCTTTGGGTAAATCTTTTTGTACATCTAGTAAACAAGGAGGCACTGTTAAAAGAAAGTAGTTAAAAAATTTTATTACAGTAGTGGCAAAATAATTATGTAAAGTTCTTACAGTGTATCTGCACGTCATCAATTGCTAACCCAGCAATGTTTTCGTTTGGGGCCGTAACATCTGGTAGCGGTTTTATTGCTTCTCTGCAGTTTACGCCAGCAACAGTTAAGCTTACAAAAGACCAAAATAATAAGTTACACTCAAAGCAGTTGCCAACTTTCATATCGCAGGTTTTCCAACGAACTGATCATTTGCAAAAAGCAATTTGAAGAAACAAGCTATAAAATTCTCAGCGATTAACAGCGATTGGAATTTTATTGTTTATGAAAGCTGTGACAATATTTTTATGTTTAATGATGTGGGGCTATCCATGAACTACGTGGCTCGATTGCGGCCACTTTTAGACACGCCATGCTGTTTCCTCATTGCTGTTTCCTATTGATTTGCGCCAAAATTGTTAAAACATATGTTAAGCCACAATTCTTTCTGATCTGTCTATATCTCCAGCTAAAGGCGTGTTACCGTTGACATTCATTTCTGCTGTTGTAGATACAATCCAAATTTCTTTCTTTATTTTCTTTTGGCTTACAATCCAAATTTCTATGCATTTGTTTCAATGTGGACATCGGCCAAGCACGACTATGAAGCACGTTCTTGGAACCCGTCTCCTCACGTAGCTTTTTGTTGAACTCCTCCTTACCTAAGAGAGGCATGTAGCTTATAGATTAACCCTTGAAATAATTTCTCTATTTGTTCCCTGTTAGTTGGCCAAGAGATGAATAAAATTGATAAAATTCAGCTTAAAAAGCTGGCGAACTCAAAAATGACAAAAAGAAGATTAAACTATTGACTAATCGTCATAAAAATAGTAAATGATAGTGTGCACACTTGGGACTTTGAATTGTTGAAATGGAGCTGTGCGGACAGATGACAAGTGTAGATACAAAGCTATCCTTTACTATTTTTGGCTTAAACTGAGGTACATTCAGCAAAATAGGTTCAGTATTTAGTTAGCATTCGTGTAATAAGCACGAAAAAATTGCCTATATTTTCTCTCTGAACAAACGATTCTTTTTGACCATAGAAATATCTCGACCAAACTGTAGGATGTTCAAATTTGAGATATCTTTTTAAATTTCAAATAAAAGGCATAAATTAAGTGAAATTTTTATTTGCTTCTATTGGAAATTAAATAACATTGGTTCTGGTTAATAATGAAAAAGAATGCCGTTCTAGTGACCTCCTCTACTAGCTCGGCAGGCTGTCAATATTTTAACAAAACTTTGAATAACTTTTTCGCATAATGATGGTTCAATTAGTGATATTTGCTCGATGATGCTGTGTTTGCGGTGTTGAAAAGTTTGAGGATTATTCATATACACTTTACTCTTCAAGAAATCCTATAAGAAGAAATCCAATGGTGTTAAAACGCATGCTATTGTTGACCATTTCCAATAATTCTATATATTCTTCTTGTTTTTCTATGGCCTAATTAACAAATTGCCCAGTGCATATTGTATTATTGTGTTATACTCTACCTAATAATTTTATAGGTCTAAAAAGACACAATATTTGTTGATAAAGTGAAGTTTAATATGATGTATAACACTTGAAGATAGCACTTCTAATGACAAAGATGTCTAGCAAGCAACAAAAAGTCCGCGAATTGATTTTGTCCACATACCCACAAAGTCCAGAGGGCCTACCTCTTTCACGAAAAGAGGGTAAAAGCAGAAAATCAGAATTTTCTAACCCAAAGGTAGCGGCGAAGGTGAAGCGTGTTTTCAGGCAGAGTCCCAACACCTCAGTGGGATATATGGCGGCTAAAGCAGATACATCAAAATCTACTGTACAAAGGATAAAAGAGAAAAGTAAGTTAAAGACATAAAAAGTTCAAAAAGTACCAAACCGTTCTGATGAAAAGCAGTTGATGGCTCAGATGTGAGCCCGAAAATTGTATGAAAGGTACCTGACTAAATTTGATTCCTGTGTTATTTACGACGCAACTTACGCTAAAGCAGATATTAAGCAGCTACCTGGGCACATATATTATACATCACCGAAGAAGAGGTATGTGCCTAATATATTTAAGGGAAAAACATTTCGAAACTTCCGAAGCAATATATGGTTTGGCATGCCATATGCACCTGCGGTCTCAGAAGCAGCAGACGAGTGCCTCGAAAAAGCTCTTCTACCATTTATTCGTACACATGAGGGTCTCGTGATGTTCTGGCCTGTTTTATCAACCTCTCATTGCTCTAAAGCTACGATGGAATAGTAATGCAAGTAAAAATATCAATTTTGTAAGTGGTAAAAATATTACAATTGTGCAAAATTTAATGAAGGGCCTTAAGAAAAAAGTAAAAAATTTTCCTAGAAAAAAATGTTTTTTAGTTTTTAGTTATTAATATTCTGAACACCAGCCATTACAACTTACTGGGTATTTTTTTATAACTGAAAAACAAAACGCAAGTTTTTTCTGGGACAATCCTTATTTTAATAATGAAAAATCTTTGTTCACTCATAACGATCCAATTTAACTAACCGGAATGTATTTACTTCATATCTGAAAGAAACATCGGTGTAAGTTAGTACCTATAAAAAAAATGCCCTTATTTAAAAAGATAACTCAAGTCTGAACAGCCTTATGGTTTTTTTCTTTATTCTTTTAAAATTATTTTAAAATTTAATTTCAGTTAACTTTCTAAACAACACCATGGTAATCTAGAAGAAATCTACGGACTTAAATTAAGTTTTGACATATCGAAGGGAAGAAATTGAACTTTCGAAAATTAGCTAATAAACTATTTTTTCGTAATCATTTACCTAATTGTTCATAAGCAACTCACTTTTTTCGCAAACCCATGCACAACCGTCGAAAATCAAAACTTTGACCTCTTTCTTAATTTTTAATTTTCAACTGAACCTTTTTCCCAGAATCACAACTTTTTTAAATAAATGAATACAGTTAAAAAAATTCTAGACTGTTTCAAATAGATAATTTTAGAAAAAAATATTTCAAATCAAGTAATTTTTAAATGAATGATTGGAAACGATTTCCCTATATGGAATGAAAAACCTTAAAGTTTTGAAAAAACTGTATTATTCGGATAAGAGTTTGCTGAAGAGATTTTTTCCAAAAATTTCTTGAATATTTTTCAGAGGCACATCAAAATCACTAAATTTTATCTATAAAATTATATCACTGATTACTAGTGTTCATTTTCACTAAAAACTCAACATCCCAAAGGTAGAAATTGCCCAAATCGCTAATTAGCGATATTGGAAATTATAATTTCGATTGGCATGCTGGGGCATATTTGTACAGGCTGATATTTGATATTGATTCTCTTAGATTTTATCTATTGTTTTGAAGAAATGCGCAAGCATTTTCCCTTTTCCAATCGCTACAACTCAGTATATAATGCTCTGCTCAGCGCTATATTTCAGCAGGAATAATGAAGTTGTCAAAGATGAAATACATGTTAATTGGGCGTAGTGATGCTCTGCGTTGAAAATTCATCTTTTAGTTTGAAGTCAGTAAATAAATATATATTGATTTCAGTCAAACAGGATGAAAAACTCATAGTTAATAATTGAAAAACATTGAAAATTTCGTTTCTAACTTAAAAGTTTTGAGAACAATTACATCGCTGGTTCTTTATCGACATTATTTAACCCTTTAAAAAATTAATAAGAATTGTCACTGCAAGGAATACTGAAACTTGGTGCCAAAATCTTGAACACCAATTATAAGCATAATATTTTTATAGTTTAATAATGTCCACTAAATGATCTTGCGACAGGTGATAATGGTGCACTTGTGAACAAAGAATGTTGTTGGCAACAAGCAAACAAAATCAAAATATTTTCTTGCAACAACCGCCAAGATGTCTCAAAAAATTTTACATTTTTAAATTGTTTGGCAAAATAAATGTAACAATTCAAAAGCAGCAGACGACAACACCGGGGAAGCCCACACATTTCAGAATTTAACACCTCGACGTACTTAGCACGTCATAGAATGTCACTATTTATAAAAACTAAAATATCTAACAACGACAATTGAAAAATTTCAATGCACGAACAACATATCTGGCATACTTTAATATGTAACAATAAGTCCAATAAGCATGAGGTTCTTATAGCAAAATTAATCCAACGATGATATTGAGTGAACATATGTTTAGTTTTGTAGCATGAAAGTAAAATCCCCTCTGTGTTTGGTACAAGCTACTACGAATCTACTCAAACAGTCCATTTAAAGCATCACAAGTCAATCAAGTCATATCGTATGAAGGTCTATTTAAATAAAAATCAGTGGCCCATAGTTATAGTCGCAAAATTAAGAGCGCTCTAAGTTAAAACCTAGTTTTTATCTAAAATCGAACAGTGAACAACAGGAATAATAAAAAGCTGGAATACGAAACATAGCGTGCCATAGAGGTTAGGACTGTCAACTCATAGCTCACTGTGCATGGGCTTGGTTGAAAAGCAGAGGCATCCAGCCCAAAATCCTCAACGGACCATTTTGGACACTCGAAATCGGTCGTAATCCGCACATTTAATTTGCTGAGAAAATAAAAGAAAAAATTCAAGTCACAAAATTGTATTGCGCTCTGTTTACATTAGATTGTAAATGGAATATAATAATACATACATATGCACATACATACATACACATATTATAAACAAGGTCATACAGAATTAGCATGTATAAGTATAAATCAGTTTTCCTATAAAAGTATATTTTCCAAAACCTAATAAAATGTTTATGATCATATTATTAGCAAGCAAATTGAATAGATTTCAACATATTGACGGAGGAAAATGTTTTTTGGAAACGAAGTTTTGTTTAATTTCCGTATTTTGTTTCATTTTTGTCGCCAACTGATACTCAAATGGAAAAAAATAGTTTTGGAGAAGAAAATTCTTCAAAAATATTGCACAAAAAATGTCGGAATAATTTTACCAAAGTATTTTTTTCTTTCAAAAGAATAAAAAGGGACATGCAAATTAATCGCATTCAATGTAATGAAAATCATATTTGTAAAGGGTGCTCAAATTTCAGGTATCTTTTTAAATTTGCCGCCATCTTTTTTACAAGAACTAGATTACACGAATGATTTTTTAAGGTATAAAGAAAATACATTCCGCTTAGTTAAACTGGATCGCTACACGAGTGAAGAACGTGTTTTCATTATGAAAACTTATTTTACTTATTATCTTAATTATCTTCACCGATCAAGCTCATTTTAAAATTGGTGGCTTTGTCAACAAACAAAACTGTCACATTTGGGCTGATGAAAATCCAAGAGAATTGTTTGAAAAGCCAATGAAACCAAAAGTTAATTGGTTCATATTTTTTTTAGAAAATCAAAATGGCAATGCAATTTTGTACTGTAAATGAAGCTCGATATCGAGAGATGATTAGAAACTTTTTGTGAAGATATTGATTTGCAGACTATGTAATTTCAACAGGACAGCAACAGACTCAATCGATCTTTTGAAACGGAAGTTTAATACTCGAATAATTTCTCGAAAAACGGACGGGAATTCGACAACAATTTCTCGAAGAACAGATGTGAGCAGGCGACCAAGTTCATGCGATTTAGAACCATTGAAATTATTCTTATGGGGTTGCCACCGGTTTTTTGTCAGTTTTTGTTAATAAAGATTACAGCTTGAAACGTGTGCCAAATGATAGAGCTTAAATATAGTATATAGGATTATCTTGTAAAAAATAAAGTTTTCTTTTCTATAAAAAAGCCAACATGGTTTTGTTCCTGGAAGGTCGGCTGCTACGAATCTCAGTGTTTTTTCCAATTTCTGCATATCTTCTTTTGAAGAAGGTCGTCAAGTAGATGTTATCTATTCTGATATTTCAAAAGCTTTTGATAAGGTCCCACATAAGCTTTTAATCTCTAAATTATGTAATTTTGGTTTTCATTCTACTTTTCTTTCATGGATTTGCTCTTACCTTTCTAATAGAATTTCGTTTGTAGTCATTGACAATATCAAATCTAGTCCTTTTCTAGTTACATCTGGGGTGCCACAGGGCAGTATCCTTGGTCCACTTCTCTTTATAATATTTTCTTTTGCTCGTTTTTCTTTGTATGCTGACGATTTAAAAGTGTTCTATAAAATCAAAAATTTATCTGATTGTAATAAACTTCAAACTGAATTGAATGCTGTTTTTGCTTGGTTGAAAAATAATAATTTATCTCTGAATCTTCAAAAATGTTCGCCCATTACTTTTTCATATTCCT
Organism: Meiosimyza decipiens; assembly: GCA_963680825.1. Classification (NCBI taxonomy): domain Eukaryota; kingdom Metazoa; phylum Arthropoda; class Insecta; order Diptera; family Lauxaniidae; genus Meiosimyza; species Meiosimyza decipiens. The sequence continues at coordinate 39,669,365 of OY804258.1, forward strand.
TTGATGGTAAACCTCTAACTAGAGTCAATGAAATGCGTGATCTTGGAGTTTATTTCGACTCTCAGTTTAGTCTAAATGGTTATATTAATAGAATCTTGCCAAAAGCATATTCACTTCTTGCTTTTATTAAACGTAATAGTTCTGCTTTTGTAGATCCATATACACTGAAACTGCTATATACATACCTCTTTTGTACGTTCAAATTTAGAATTTGCATCCTTTATATGGAATCCATACTATGGAGTACATATTGATCGTTTGGAGCGTGTTCAGAAAAAATTTATCAAATTTGCGTTGCGTTTGATTCCTTTCACTGAACCAGTTCCTCCTTATAAAGCTCGTTGCATGCTCATTAGTCTCGACTCTCTTGAAAATAGACGCTTCTTCATAGTATAACGTTTATATATGATTTAATTAATGGTCATATAAATTGTTCTGACTTACTTGATCTTATAGCTTTCAATATTCCCTCGAGAACCAATTATGCCACTAATGAGCCCATTAATAGAACACTCATAGTTTTAAATAAATTGTATAAGAATAGCTTTATTGATTTTTCTATGTCTAAAAATGTTTTGAAATCTGTGATTCAAAATCAATTGTATTAATTATTTTTTAATTATATTTTAGTTTATAATATATAAGTTTCTTTTATTTTTAAAATGAATTGTGCTAGTCTGTAAGGTTAAACCATAGACAATAAATGAAATGAAATGAAACCTGTTAAAATCATGGCTTGCCACCCGCTTTATGGGTTAATTTTTCTTAAATGAGTGGCAACGCATGTTTGGGAGAGGATTCTACAAGGCAACCCTATTGATATTACCTAGGGTTGTCTTGTCGAACCCTGTTAAAAACATGGGTTGCCACCCATTTTATTGGCCAATTTTGCTTAAATGAGTGGCAACTCATGTTTGGGACAGGATTCGACAAGACAACCTTATATATTTTATTTAGGCTCTTCAACTATTAGTTACAAAAACATATATTTCAGATGTAAGCTTTTTTTCCTACTAATTGTATTATATGCTGTGTTATTTGTTTTTGGAAAATTTCCGTGAAAAAGAAAACAGTCAAAGTTAAAAACCACCATCTGGCAACTGCTGCCTCATAGCCTCTCTCTTTTTCACTAGTCTCTTGTTTGTAAGCAATATTCTGCTTGAGCTTCTTTGTGTGTGTGCTGGTTCGTAGCTCGTCATATTCTGAGATAAATTTGCAGTCTTTTGGAAATTTTTTTTCTTTTGGATTTTTAGTCCAATTAATAACATTTTATTTCGTGGATGTTCTTTCCTTAATTAAAAACAATGGAAATATAAATGTGAAAAGATTTTCCGTAAAATGGATATAAAAACAAACTCAAATCAAATACAAATAAGAATTGTGTCACTAAAAGAAAAGCTCTTTTGTTTACCTGTGCGAAGCTTTATAACGGTCAAGAATCAGTTTGTTGACACTTTCAGCAACCAAAAACAACGCAACAAGGAATAAATTCAATTTTCTTAACCAACATTAAAAGTAATTGAGAAAAAATTATGACTTGGGTGGAATAAGGTAATTTCAAAATTTCCCACATTAATTTACAAAATTATAAGGCAAATTTTCTGTTGCAAATTTTTATTCAAAAAGCAATACGATTAAGAGTTCACTAAACTTAAAAGTGTGTCTTACATTGAAGTATGATTAACCCTTAATTACCTATCTTTTTTTAACAACACTACGCTACTTAACTTCGTCGTTTTGACGACGCTTGAAGAAATTATTTTTTTCAAAACATTTATTATTGAAAAAGTTATTGGAAAACAACTTAAACAGCGTTGTCGATTTTACAAAGATAAGTATTTAAGGGTTAAAGGGATGCATTAAGTGAAATTTTAAATTGAAAATTTAAAGAAAAATACATATCTGTTAATATAAAACTGCTAAAAAAATCAGTGTAAAATGAGCCATTATTTGACCATGAATATCTTAAAAAAGTGACTGAAAAACAGACTGAACTTCTCGCCGGCTAAAAGTGAGCGAAGTAATAGCAAAAAATGTTTTTTGCGACCTTTCACCATGAATGCTGGTATTGACCAAGTTGAAGTTTTGATTATAGCGTAGTACAGCCTGAATCTTCAAAATTGAGTCATCAATCTTGTGAACCACTAAATTTATTTCATTGAAGTTAAGTGTTTAGATTTCGACTTTTACCAGCTTACTATAGTAGGCGTGTCAACAAATTATATTTACTTTTTTTCTTTTGTCCCGCAAAACAAAAGATCAGAGTAGCTCCTAACCTTATTAAGTTTCAGTAAATGGGTTTCAAATGAAAAAGAATATCTCACATCTCAGAAACTGTTAATGCCATTTTGATGAAATTTGGTATTCCACATACATTTGGTTCCAATATAGTTTGCTTTGTTTAAAATGGTTGCGATTGTACAAGTGGTTGAATCACATTTTTAAAAACCACTAACGTTTTGAAATTCAAAATCAGGATTATGCTATCGATTTTAATAAAATTTAATTTTTTTGCGAAAAATATCAATAGCTTCTAGTATTTCGAAAATGCGCAGAACCGAAACACTGAGCTCTAATCCAAAACAAATAAAAATTTGAACATTGTGATTATAATATAAGAACTACTAAATCAACGAAATTGCATGGGGATTCCTCAACACAAAGGTAGACAGTGCCGAATTTCATTTCAATATTCCCCCCAGAAGATGCTTTTGAAAATTGAAACTCTATCAAACTTTTTGGTCTGTATAGATAAACTGACTCCCCAAGTTTCATAGAAATCGATCATGTCAATTTAAAAAAAACAGTTTTTTTTTTCCAAATTGGCAACGCAAACTTCTTCCTATACAAATTTAGGAGACATTTTGCAACAAACCGCATTTCGAAACGTATGCTCTAAAAAAAAAAAACTTTGATCAAAATCAAGCGAATTGGACAAACTCGATTAATGCTGTTTAAATTATCTTTGACGGCGCTTGCGAAGAATTAAGCATTCATATTGATAATCGCTATTGTGTGCACTGACTTTTCTCTGTTCTAATAATATACCATAATATACCATAATGTTGTTGTATATAAGAGCCAAGTAGTGGAAAAGTACGCATCAGTCAATGTCAGTTGGGATCGTGCCAAAAAAATATCAATAAAACGTATTGAGTCAGTCGCCGCTACACTCGTTTTAAGTGCGCGCAGCTGTTGTGCTCACTCTTAACAAAAAGGAAGAAATATTCTCAGGGAGCGAGGCTGTGAAAAAATCTAAAATTATGGTGCAGTAAATTACTACTGGTAGTAAGTCTGGCAGCGCTAAAAACTCGAAGTTGGAAATGTAATGTAAAAAATGTTTTTTTTTTCGCTTTTTATTTATTTGTTACATATATTATATAGGGTGTTGTGCAAAACAATGGCAACAAAATCAATGCGCTGTGAAAAAATCGTGTATAACTTTTGATATTTAGGGCACACAAAAAATTTTAAAGGAATCAAAGAATATATTCATTAATCATATAAAAATAAAATTATATTCAAATTAAGTTTTATTTTTTTTTATAAAAATTTAAAACTACTTAATTGACACATTCAATTTGTCTATGTGCAGTAGCGTCATTTCACCAAAACCTTGAGGGGGGTGATAATTATAGTTTAACCACTATAAGATGGTTTTATTGAATTGATGTATTTAATAATAACTAGTATCAGATCCTTAGGGGGCCAATGCCCTCCCTACCCCTACCGAATTGACGCCACTGTCTGTGTGCAAAACAAAAGCAGCAAAACATGAAAAGTGCAGAAATAGAACAGAAGTTCCAAAAAAAATCGGTCCAAGTAACGTCAGTGCAAGGCATAAGTTCTTTCTGAGTCATAAAAACTTAAGTTTAGTTAAGTATTTGCACTAGCTGTGACATTGACTGTTCAGTTTATAATGGTCCGTGATAAATACTCTAATCCTCTTAAATTTCATATTATTTCCGAATATAAAAAAAGAAAATCAATTAAACAACGATTCATTTAGGTGGGTGGCCGCAGAAGAAATTGCCGACCGATGGCAGAGAACGACCAAAGTGAAGTATATCGTTTTTTGCAGAATTCTATTGTCTTCAGTATAACCCCTAGAAGCTGAAAATACAAGAGGTAGACGTATAGGTCTCCGCTTTTTCAAAATATGTATATAGGGTTTTATGTGTCAAAACCATGAATTTTGATTAAATTCGTATATTAATTTTAGGAACACCAGATTCTTCCGCATATATTTAAATACGCAGTTGAAAATCTTAACCTTTTCGCTTCAAAATCAACTTTGTTTTATATCGATATTCCTATTGAATATTAACTTATTAAATTTTTTTTAAAATGCTTGCGCAAATAGTAACAAGCATACAAGCATAACAAATCGCAAGATAATATGTTGTGTGTGTGCGTTTTGTTTTTGTTTTTTCCATGGCATATTTATAAAAGAGAACAACGGAATATTCAAACCTTACTCTCTCGCTCTCGTTCCCGATTTTTCAATTTACATTGCACTTCGGGATTTGTGAAGAATAATCAAAACTGACAGTAGATCCGCTAAAGATTTAAATTGTTTGTCTTGGTAGAAGAAACTACGAGTAAAAAACAGATGATGCTACGAGTACAAAATCGCGGGCATCAGTCAGTATATAATAGATAAATTATTGAGGAAAAATGATTGCCCAAAGTTTTTTTTTGTGTACTGCAACAAGATGCGCATTTAACAAACCTGAAAAAAAACTATTTTTAATTTAATTAATTAATTGACGTCATTGATGTTTATCATTTACATTGCTACTGACTGTTTCATTTACGTTTCAATTTGAAGATAAAATATATCTCTTTATTTTTTAAAATAACACAAGCAATGTTTTTGGAACAGCTCTCACTATTGCTTATAGAATTGTATATTGTTTTTGAAAATATAGTCTCAATAGTTGCGTTGACCATGAAATGTTTGCTTCAGTAATCTATTTAACTTTGCCTACAAAAGATCAATAAATTTAGCTCATTGATGTCGAATAAGATAATAAATGTTTCCTAGCGTATGATTTTTCCTTTAGCTATTTACATACAAGTACTACAATCGTTTACATTTCAGTCCATATGAAAGACTTACGAGGAGAGCATGCCATTTACTATGTACACGAAAGTATTAATTGCTCTCTTGGTAAGTCATTCAGGATAGGTATGAAAATAGTTGCAATAGACATACACTTAATTAACATACATAGGTCATTTACCCCTTATACCAATTGCACATACTACAGGTCTTTTTCCCCCTCTTAGTCTTACACTTACACTAAATTTCATTCCAAATAGGTATTCTTTTTCGAGGCATTATCTATCGAAGTAAAGACTTCGTGACGTTTTTTCTTCGTATAGATGTATACGCTACGAGCCTGGATGCTTCAAGATATCGTTACCATTTTTTTGTTGCTTTATCTTATTGGGCACCCAAAGCTTAGTTCTAATGCTGTTATAAAAATTACTGTGTTTTGATATAGCAGTCATTGCATACATTTGATTAGTGCTTTTTAATATTGTGATTTTTACTCAAAGTTGAATATAAAATTTAAAACCCACATAGGTGGAGATTTATCCAATTAGTGCCCTATTTTGCTGTCCATCAGTGGCGGATCCACGATTGCGGGGACATATGCCTAAATTAACGTTACTATGGATCAATTTTTGGTTTTGATGAATAGTATACAATGTATATTTAAACTATAACTAAATATGTCCAGCCTTTCCAAAACCAAATACTTAGATTAGGGTTGGGCAAATAAACAATATTATCGAAATATCGATGATCGATATTTCCAAACATTATCGAAATATATCGAGAAAGAAATATCGGATATATCGATAATCGATTTTCAATATTTTTGCTGAAAAAATTAAAACTCAAAAATTGATTGATATCATCTTTGGTGATGTGAAATCGTTTTCCTTTCTTTTTCAATTCAGAATCTGAAAGTCTCTCACAGTACCAATTTCCAATATCCGTATTTCCTTTAAGGCTATAAGAAGACTTACTGGTGTGAACCAGTTGTCGAAATGCAGTTAAAAATTGTGATGGTTCGGAGGATTTTCAGTTATAAAGAGGTTTATGTCCGAAGATATACCCAGCCCATAAGATGGAGAGGTACCTTCACTAACATACAGCATCAAATCATACACCATGCCCATTTATCTCGAATATTCTGGATCTTAATCTAAGAGACTTTTGATGAATTTGATCGTAGTTGTTGTTTTCAATTTCCAGTTTATTATTTCTCTCCTCAATAATATTTTCCAAAATGTCGATTTCTTTGCTTTCTCCACTTTCAACAATATCTTGTCAACTATTATAAAATGTACCCGACTTATTTTCCACTTCCCTCATCTGCCGAAGCAGTCCAATCGAACTCCAAAATTTGTTAAATTGCTTCCTTAGATATAGCTTTTCCTTTGACAAAAAATTTTTGTTACCACTATGGCCTAAGGTTGCCCACAAGCAACTTTCGTTAGATAATTACCTTGTTAGGCTAGGACCACAAGAGTGTTTTTTTCAATTGGATACGGAGCTACCTTTAAACAAAAATATCGAAATTCGATAGTCGAAAAATAAAATCGAATTTCAATACATCAAAATAAAAAATATCGCCCATAGCTATCGAAAAAAATATCGCGAATATCGATATATTTTGCACAAGCCTACCTTACATGAACTCTGGCGAGCTTCAGATCCATATATATAGGTGCATATAGGCCGAAAAATGTTGCATTATTGCACCATATTAAAATTTTAGGATTTTATGACTAGTGAATCATGATTTTTCGACAAGATTTAGAGCCCTATTAGTGCTATGGACCGGGGTATTGAAAAAACAGTGAAAGTGTTTCAATTGCATTGAATACCCTACATATCAATTTTTAACTTACTTAGAATAAGAACTCTTAGTGTAAAATTTAAGTAAACTTTATGGATTTTACTTAAGATTTTTGTGTATGTACCTTCATAATAAGTGGGCGTGGTCACAACTTTTTTCATTTTCTATTTTTTTTTTAAGAATTTTGACAATAATGTTTACAAACTTTATTTTGGTCTTACAGCACTTTTACAGCACAGGCAATATGAAAAGTGGGCGTGACCATAGTTAAATTTTTTGTTTGATAATTACTAACTCACTATGACTTACATATTTAGTATACCAATTGAAACATTTTGAATTTATGACAACAGTAGAACAGAAATATTATATCTGTATGTGTATGTTCACGTGGCCTAAGTGGGTATGGTATGTAAAGGGTGTTTTTTTTAGAGGTATAGAGCTTCGAATTGAAATAAAACACAAGAAAATCGTTTTAATGTCCATCAATTTGGCTTTATTGGAAGGATAATTTTATGCCATTAATGTTTAAATATGATTTCGGGCATGTGGCCGCCGCGGCTGACTCGAATAAAGCCAATTCTACAGGTCCAATTTTGAACCATTTTTTCGAGCATATGGGGCCGTATGTCGGCAATAACGCCACGAATGTTGGCTTCCAAGTCTCCTAACGTTTCTGGTTTGTTGGCGTAGACGAGCGACTTCACATATCTCCAAAGAAAATAATCCAATGGTGTCAAATCACACGATCTTGGTGGCCAATTGACAGGTCCATTCCGCGAAATTATGCGCTCATCGAATGTTTCCTTCAATAAATCGATTGTAACGTGCGCTGTGTGGCATGTAGCGCCGTCTTGTTGGAACCACAACTCATCCACATTCATGCCATCCAATTCGGGAACAAAATAGTCGGTTATCATGGCTCTATACCGGTCTCCATTAACGGTAACTGACTCTCCAGCATTATTTCGGAAGAAGTATGGCCCAATGACTCCACCAGCCCATAGAGCACACCAAACAGTCAGTTTTTGTGGATGTAATGGCGTCTCAAGGGTCTCATGTGGATTCTCTTCACTCCAAATGCGGCAATTTTGCTTGTTGACGTAGCCATTCAACCAAAAATGAGCCTCATCACTGAACAAAATTTTGCGATGAAAATCAGCATCGAGATCAATCTCATTTTCGGCCCATACACCAAAATCACGACGCATTGCATGGTCTCGCGGCTTTAATTCTTGCACAAGCTGGATCTTGTAAGGTCGCAAGCCAAGATCTTTGCGCAAAATCTTCCATAAAGTTGATGGACAAAGCTCCAATTGCTGTGCACGGTGGCGAATCGATTCATTCGGGTCCTCTTCAACATTTTGCTCTACAGCGGCAATTGTTTCTTCGGTGCGCACTGTTCGACGTCTCTGCGGATGCGTATTATCACATAGAGTAAACGTAGTGCGAAAACGATCCATGGTTAACCGAATTAATTGCTCTGATGGACGATTATGTCGACCATAAAATGGACGGAGCTTGCGGTAAACTTCGCGAACTGAACCATTATTTTCGAAATAAATTTGCACGATTTGCAAGCGTTGTTCTTTTGTCAACCTGTTCATGATGAAATGGCAAACCAAACTGAACATAAATGACATTAGAGTTGCCAGATTTGACCATAAAATGCCAGTTTTATTTCTATTCGAAAAACAAACCTCTAAAAAAAACACCCTTTAGAAAAAGCGTGCATCCATATTTTTTTTCATTTCCATTATTTATTGAATAAGCTTTTTACCTGCTTTAGAGCTTCAAGCTCAATACCTAAGAAGGCTTAATAGCTGTAGTAGCTAAACTATGTTCGCCTTATGGCATATTTTCGAGTGATTCATAGCTATAAGGATTGAAGTCAGTTACAAAATGACGACTGAGCATAGTTTGAAGTCCTTTGTTACTTCGTCTAGAAAATAGAGAATCTCGCCTACAATATTTGCAACAGAAAATTTTTCAATAATTGCAATAAATTGCGCTAAATAAACTTTAACTTTCAGATTTGACCAAATTGATTAATTGAAATTAAAAACAAAAATGTTATTTAAAAACAAATAATTACAATAAAGTTAACAAGATGAGTTGTGAACCTAAGAACCAAAAGGTTTGATATGCCAAATCAATCACAACACAGAAACAAACAAAAAAACATTGCAAAGCAAATATGTTTGATATATTTCGATGGTCTAAGTACAAACCGAAACCCAAAAAAAATACAGAAAAACATCAAAAGAAAGCTAAAAAAATAGAAATCCAAGAAACAGAAAAATATCGACCACTAAGCAAAGATGAGCAAGAGCCCGTGGCAGTATTGCCAACTCTACAAGAAGCAACTACTGCAGCACCACCAGAAGCATTTAATGATTTAGAAAATAAGAAAGAAACAAACTTAGATTCTGAATACATTCAAAACAAAAGAATCAACAAATTCAAAAACGACGGAAAAATCTATTTTGATGATGACAATAAAACAAAAATTACGTTAAACTTAACGGCCAAAAGAGTCTCAGCCACCACAACACCACTAAACATCAGAGAGTCAGCAGAACAGTGTGCAAACATAAATGCAGAACAGCGAGAATCAGTGGATTCAGCAACTGGCAGTCCGATTGACGTAGGAACAGCACTCAAACATAGCAACAATTTAAATGAAATTGTTTTTGCCAAACGGGATGGTAACGTACACAGCCACAGCCAAAGCAAAAATAGTCGAAACGAATTAGCAGAGCGGCAGGGACACGCACTGATTGGCAATAATTTATTATTACACGAGAGCCAAGCAAAGGACTTGAAAAATTTGCCAATCGCGAAAGATATCGTAGTGCTTGACACAACGAAACCGCTAGATGCAGCACAAATTTTAAACGAAGTAAAAATCCGAAACAATACTAACACGCACGAGCGTTGTAAGAGTAAACGAAAATCATGGTTAGGTGGTTTGCACCTCCTAAAGAATAAGAACAACAACACCCAAGAGCAACACCAAAACACAACAGCTCCAAAGAAGACAGAAGGTGCACTAAGAAAAATTTTCTTCCTAAGAAAATCTAAAAGCAGCGATAACGACAAGTCATTTGCAGAAATAATTGATGAGCCAAAAACTACAGATCGTCCCAGTCAAGCGGAATCGGTTTTGAAGAAACCGCTATTCGAAGAACATTTGGAGAAAGGGAAACATTTTCGCAACGTAATTTCAATGGCACGTGGGCGCAATCATAACAGACTTCGTAATAATCATTCACAGCAGCAGCAGCAACAACAACAACAACATCATCATCATCACAATAATGTCACGGATTCCCAAGACAATCTGCGAGAGAATGAAGAGTGTGTCACAAAATCATTGTGTAATAAAGATGATAATATGACATACACAACAACAGTAAATGTAAATGAAAATGAACCTGCCAACGATATTGACGATTCTTTATCTTTATTACATTCAACACACCTTGAGACGATCTACGACCCCGCGAACAAATCCACAAATAGTTATCAAATAACGCCGTCTAATAATAGCAACAGGAATGCAGAGAGTCTTTCATGCGCACAACTCAGCAATTCAGCGGAGTACGAAATCTCACAGCCAGACGCAGCGCCAGTTGCGAAAGAAGAGAATTCGCTGTCGTCAAAAGTATACTGCGCAGAAGCTCTCATCCAAAGCGAAAACAAACATTTTGCTAGAGATCAACCTCAACTAAACTGTATCCTAGAACAACGAAACACTCTAACACCGATCATTGATCGACACGCGTTCCAAACCGACATATACTTGAACAACAGTGCAAATACAATTGAAGAGTCGCAAGCTAGAACCGAAAACGCCGACACGGAGATCGATAGTGACTCGGAAGATTGCGAAATTGCGACAAACGTATTAGCTGAAAAGACGGACGCGAAAAATAAATTGAATGAACTGACGGAATGCGATCGTGATCACTTGTTACATACGGCAGCGGAAGACGTTGAAACAATGGGACAGACAAGTGGTAAACAAGAAACAACAAGAAAAACGCGAGCAAGTACGCCACAAAAATTTCGCGAATCGGTTTTAAGTGACAATCGTAACGACATCCAAACAGCCAATATCGAAACAAATATAATAGTTCCTACAATAACGGTGGTGGATTATAGTCATAATGCATCTGCTGACACCAGCAATGATAAACAAAATGTTTTCTGTAAATTCAAAACCGAAAAGCCTAGATTTGCCGTTGACAACGAAATTGAGGAAAATAGTTTCTCTGATGCCAGTTCTAAGCCCATTATTGAGACTAGCAGTTGTCAAAATATGGATTCTTCTTATTCAAGACTCAGTCATGTGGTTCTTGAAGACGTCCCGGAGCAAGAAGAATTTGAAGAGTTTGACAAAATGCAAGAGGCGCGGAATGGTTTAAGCACCAGTTTCCCTGATTCAGGTATTGGACTCGATTCATTTGCGTCGAATTTAGGTTCCGCTACAAAAAAATTACGTCTTGACAGCTCCGTGCTTTTAAGTGAACAAAACATCGATTCGACGAATCCATCGAAAACAAATGCTATATACTTTACAAAGCGAGCTTCATCCGTGCCCATGTCGCATTCAACATCATCGCATCGTATGCCATTCATACGTGACGGCTATTCGACCGATTGTGATGATACGCTGATGCAATGCGATGAATTTGATTTCGTCTCGGAAGAAAACAGTTTACAGCATCAAGCAGATGAGAGACTGGTTTGCATCGAAAGTATAAGTCTTCCGGATGTGGTGGTTGAATCAACTGCAAATTTATCCAACGGTGCGCATCCAGCTGCATTTCAATCATTACCTGAATCTTCATATTCTGAACACCAAGTTAGCATTAATGGAGCAACAGGAAATAACATGGAAAACATTCGCTTTGTGCCAATACGTATTGAAGGTAATAATAAAGAGAACAAATTTATACCGAAAAAATACAGCTTTGATGACAGCGGAATCACTGGCCAACACGGAAAATCAACTATTGAGATAACTTCGGAAGATGATGAAAGCTATTGCATGGGATACGGGAAAAACAAGGGATCGCAAAAGAACAATCAAATGATTGAAAAGTTAAAGTAATGTATATAGATATATAGTATATTTTAAGAGCATTTAGATATGTAATTAGACATCATTTCTTGAATACTAGATAAATTCTGAATAACTCCTTCAGTGCAACTTTTAAACCGTTTCTTTATGATATATTGCAACAACAAAAGTATAAAACAAACTGCTGTATCAGTTAAATGGCTATTTCTTAAAGATTTTGTGACATCAGTTTTATTTCACACATGAATAATTAAAATTTAAATTTAAAAATTATACGCCCACATACATGGCTTCACATTGTACGTGCTGGCATGTGTAAAATACACACTTTTAAGGTGGAACATTTAAAAACATATCGTACAGAAAACAAAAATCAAAAAGTGCAAAAATTTTAGAATTCGCATTCTCTGAAATTTCTTGCTGCAGAAACATCAGACTCTTTTCCATACATCAAATCACATGCATCTCTTGAGTGAATTTCTGTGTGGGACTTAAACTTTTTGGCGAGTCTTAAATTATAATTATTGGCTGTTTTCGAGATTAAATAAATAAAATAAAGCATTAAAACAAAAATGTCTCATATACAGGTATTTCCTCGATTTGGTGTCCTTAATATAGTTTTTGAAAGATCACAATTCTGAACAATATTGTGAGTTGTAAAAATGTAAAAATTTTGAAACCCACCGTGAAAAGTAATTCGATGATGAGTCTACCTTGTTGTGGCCGGGGAAAATGTTTTTGCTTAACTCTAAAATCGTGTATGGTTAAATTATTTTAATTCCGTGCATTGGGGTACTGTATACCCCATATGGAATTTGTACACTTTTTTATTTTTTTTTTTTTTCAATTGAAATAATAAATCATTTCTTTGGGGAATACAGTACCCCAAACACGATTCTAAGGTTAAGACCGCATTTTAGTTTTTTATCTATTATTACTTTACGAATTGAGAACATATTTTCATTTCTTATGTCTTTAAGTTTTTACTATGTATAAATTTTTTTCAGGTCTGATTTAGTCAGTCAGCAATCAGAGCTGCAAGATGCACAAAAAAACACTTTAGGCCTACAGACTAAGGTCAATGAGATGCAAACGCTCATTGACACTTTGGAGAAAGATCTGGCAACTAAAACATGGAATGTGGAAAGTATGTTAAAATAAATTAAAATTGTCAACAAACATTAAATCGATTTTTTTCTTTCTTTTTAGAACTCCAAGCGGAATTAAATGCAGCACACAAGGATGACGAATTTGTTCGTAAGAGATTAAAACTTATAGAAGAGGAAAAAACAAATTTGCGGCACAAATATTGTGACAACGAAGAGGAACTCAAGAGCAAATATGGTTGGTAACGAAATTCATATCTCTTTTCATTTATAATATTCGATAAATAATGGATTTTCGCAAACGAATTTTCGGAACCGACAAGAAAATAAAATATGTGAAATTCCAACTCTGTGAACTAAAGCTTTCGACACCCAGAGTTCGAAAGTCTGGCTAGCATAAATTTTGCTTCTTTGTAGTTCTAATACTTATCCACAGTTTATTAATTTTTGAATTCGCCTATAGCTTAAATTTATTATATATTTTGCAAAGGCTTTTGCTTCATGTTTTTAACATCCTTATGTGCTGCGAAGGAAAGCGTAATAAGATTTTAAAATATTGATCTTGAATATTATGAAAGCAGTCAACCTTTTTTATGGAAATTTATCTATAAATTTTTTACAGATTGAACTTCTTTTCGGTTAACAGTTTTGGTGAACTTTATCTTGCTTAGGGACAGGTCTATAACCTATGTTTTATTTTGAAGAATATAATATATTGTCTCCACTTTGCTACAACCACCTCTTTGGCCATACCTGCAGCAATCACTTGAATAGCTAAAGAGTATTTCCTGACAGCTATTTTAAGGAAGGCCCATTTGAGCCGCATACTTCGTACAAAGAAGAGAGATCGATAGGTGGGAGGTGGGAGGTGGAATGGCCTTATTTTTATACCTTTCTGATAACGCTTCTTTTTTTGCTTTTGCCAATTTGCTTCATAAGCGAGACTGTTTTTCAGTCAAATGCAACACGTGCGTGCTTCGACGATCAAACAAAGACATGAGTGAATTTGTGTTTTTCTGCATGAGAATAGGTCTGAACTTCTCACCATATATCCCCCGCGTGTATATATCTGTCTGTGGAAATCACGACTACGGGAAAATCAATTGCGATAATTGAATTAAATTTGATACACAGGCTACACTTTTAAACAAGGTTTTTGGGATTGGAAATAGACGAAATTGGCTTACGCACACGCCTACCGCCCATACAAATAAAACATTTAAACTGCCATATTGAGAGAGTTATTTTATATATAAAGGGTGTTTTTTTTAGAGGTATAGAGCTTCGAATTGAAATAAAACACAAGAAAATCGTTTTAATGTCCATCAATTTGGCTTTATTGAAAGGATAATTTTATGCCATTAAAGTTTAAATAAGATTTCGGGCATGTGGCCGCCGCGGCTGGCTCGAATAAAGCCAATTCTACAGGTCCAATTTTGAACCACTTTTTCGTGCATATGGGGCCGTATGTCGGCAATAACGCCACGAATGTTGGCTTCCAAGTCCCCTAACGTTTCTGGTTTGTTGGCGTAGACGAGCGACTTCACATATCCCCAAAGAAAATAATCCAATGGTGTCAAATCACACGATCTTGGTGGCCAATTGACAGGTCCATTCCGCGAAATTATGCGCTCATCGAATGTTTCCTTCAATAAATCGATTGTGACGTGCGCTGTGTGGCATGTAGCGCCGTCTTGTTGGAACCACAACTCATCCACATTCATGCCATCCAATTCGGGAACAAAATAGTCGGTTATCATGGCTCTATACCGGTCTCCATTAACGGTAACTGACTCTCCAGCATTATTTCGGAAGAAGTATGGCCCAATGACTCCACCAGCCCATAGAGCACACCAAACAATCAGTTTTTGTGGATGTAATGGCGTCTCAAGGGTCTCATGTGGATTCTCTTCACTCCAAATGCGGCAATTTTGCTTGTTGACGTAGCCATTCAACCAAAAATGAGCCTCATCACTGAACAAAATTTTGCGATGAAAATCAGCATCGAGATCAATCTCATTTTCGGCCCATACACCAAAATCACGACGCATTGCATGGTCTTGCACAAGCTGGATCTTGTAAGGTCGCAAGCCAAGATCTTTGCGCAAAATCTTCCATAAAGTTGATGGACAAAGCTCCAATTGCTGTGCACGGTGGCGAATCGATTCATTCGGGTCCTCTTCAACATTTTGCTCTACAGCGGCAATTGTTTCTTCGGTGCGCACTGTTCGACGTCTCTGCGGATGCGTATTATCACATAGAGTAAACGTAGTGCGAAAACGATCCATGGTTAACCGAATTAATTGCTCTGATGGACGATTATGTCGACCATAAAATGGACGGAGCTTGCGGTAAACTTCGCGAACTGAACCATTATTTTCGAAATAAATTTGCACGATTTGCAAGCGTTGTTCTTTTGTCAACCTGTTCATGATGAAATGGCAAACCAAACTGAACATAAATGACATTAGAGTTGCCAGATTTGACCATAAAATGCCAGTTTTATCTCTATTCGAAAAACAAACCTCTAAAAAAAACACCCTTTACATATATTATCACATTTAAAACGTTATACTAATGAAATTATTTAAGGTAATGAAACCAAATTTCATGCAAACATTAGGAGTTATTCCAAAATGCTGAGGACAACAAGCAAAGTAACTAAAGTTTTGAAACACTATACAGAAAAAATTATTTAAAGTAATGAAACTAATAATTTTGAATAGAGGGCGTGGCATAAACCATATATGTAAAAACTTTAAAATGCAGTGCAACCAAATCCTACACTAATAGTGGGAAGAGTTTAGACGAGTTCTGGACGAAAAATAAACGATTTTTGACGAGAGGGCGTGGTACCTCAAATGCAATTCAAATCCGTTACACGAAGAAGTTCTGAAACTCTTGTTGACATATCGGCAAGGATTACTATCACCCTCATATGATTTTTTTTATTTTTTTCAACAATATATTTTCTTTTTCAAGACGAACTCCAACAAAAGTACATGGAACTGGAGGAAAAGTACAAAACAACGCAACAGTTGGCGAGTAACCTGCAGACGCAACTTGCTGGAGCACAAAGTGATGCCGAGGAATGTCGCCAACAAATGAATGAATTGCGCGAAGAAATGGAGGAACATATGCGACTTCTGAAGAACGCTTTGGAATACTCAGAGGCCGAGAGAAAGATTGGTCAAGATAAATGGCAAAAGGAATTTGAAATGTTAAGGACACATAATCAAGGTAGATATGCCCAAAATCAAAAAATAGTATATATATACAATTTTTTCTTACTTATGATAAGATCGTGAGGAAAGTCTTATGACCGACTGTGAATGGCAACTTAGGCAAATGCAAAAGCAATGCAAAGAAAAAATCGATAAGGCCGTTAATAGTCGAAAAGAAGCTGTGGACAGGGCAGATTTACTTGAGTGCGCAGCACAGGAAAGACTTAAGGAAATGCAACAACTTAGGCTATTTGAAGCTGAAGCAAAATCATTGCGTGGTCTTACTAGTGAACAGGACCACTCCATTATATCACTGACTGACCAACTTGAATCCCTCAAGGCTGATCTTAAAATAGCAAATGATAATCTGGAAGATCAAATTGAAGCCGTCAGGAAAATCAAATATCAGTGCGATAAGTAAGTAAAAAAAATCTGCTGAATTTAAAGGTGCTAAATAATGGATAAATTTTTTTCTGCAGCAAAATTTACGACAAGGAAAGAGAATTGATTCAGCGCATAGATTATGTGCGCAATGAAGCTGCCTCCTTTTGGGAAAACAAACTTTAGTAAGTTTGATAATGCAAAGCCAACAACGTATGTAGCTCTATTTGCCAAAAAATTATAGTTTTAGTAGAAATTCTAAAAACTGAAAAGCTTTACTACATTAAATATTTTAATTTATGTACGGAGGGTTTTCAATAGTTATAGTCTATGGTGACAATAGAGCTTCGTACGTGGTGGATATCAAAATATGTTTATAGAAAAATATACATTTTGCTTTTGTTATAGCACTGAGATGACAAGACTGAAATCGGAATTAGAATCCGTCTTTATAGATGAACGACGTGAAGCATTGGACAAACTCCAAACTGAACACATTGAAGAGCTGCGTGCATTAACAACGCGTTACACAGCAAATGAAGAGGAGTTAAGAACAGAGGTAAAATGAGTTAATTTAGTTTCTGATTGTTAAGGAGTTACTATTATTTTATTTTTAACGTCAAGCTTGCCGAATTACAAGAAAGGCTCGATCAAAAGAGCACAGAATATCTTGAACTGCGTGAAAAATCTGATAATGCGTTATTGCAAACTCGTATGCATCTGGATAGAGCTGACCGTGATTATCAAAATGCTATGAGCAGAGAAGAAGAGAAACGAGAGGCTTTAGAAGGTTTAAATAAAATTTTAACTAAGTAAAATTGTGCTCATTTACATTTAACTAAAACTTGCAGAGTCCTTACATGAAGAGTTTGAAGCAGAAAAAATCGAAATGGAAGAGAAGTTTCGTGAACGACTTGAACAGGTGAAAGATGAGTTTTCTAGAGAACTGCAAATGTCCACTCAGGAAATGAAGAAGCTACACAAAAAAGAACTAGGTTTGTAAACGACAACAGTATTTAAAGGCCAATTCTTTAAAGTAGAAATTTAACCGACATTTATAGCACAACAAAGAGCAAGATTGCAAGCAGAAAAGGATGAAGCCATGCATGAACTCGTAGAACGACATCGATCAAAATTGGCCGATGCTGAAGACCAAATAAAGTAAGTAGAATAATTATTGTTTTGTAGTAAGTTAGATACACTCCTGTAAATTTTGATTAACACATAGCGTGACACAAAGTTATTTATAACATAATACTAGCACATAACAACAGAATGCGTTTTACCTTCCAGGTCGATGTTTGTTTTAATAACTTTTAATATAATTTTGTAATTTTTATTTTATTGGTTTATTATAGTCTTGAATATTATGTATGGAATCTGATGTCGGTCAAGTGGGCGCCTCTGACCTTGGCGCAAAGGCGAGCTTTTATAAGCACAATTTTCATAACAATTTCTTCTTCTGTTGATATTTCAGCAATTTCGTTTTGAATGTTTTCCTTAAGCATCGAGGTAGTGGCTGGTTTGTTGTGTACACCTTTTTTTCAAGCCTCTACATAGAAAGAAATCGAGAGGGATAAGATTAGGGTATCGTGGGACCAGTCGATATCACCACTTTTTGACATGTTTCGGCCGGGAAAAATTTCTCGCAAAATTTGCATCGTAGCACGAGCTGTGTGTGATGTGGTACCAACTTATTGAAACCACATGTTCTATAGCCCTAATCGATCCAGTTCGGGTGCAAGAACTTTATCCAAAATGTCCCTATAGCGGTCCCAAGAAACTGTTACAGCATTGCCTCTAGCATCCTGAAATCTGGCTCAATACAGTTACTCTACGAGGGTCATCTATACCAAATTGTAAAACTCGAGCCCTCCAATCTCAATTTGTGTCATGTGTCAATTGAATTTTATACGGATTATATAGAAAATCTTTTTTGAGAATTTTTAACAAACATGATGTAGTCATTCCCAGTTCTCGTGCACGGCTCCAATGGGCAGCTACCCAATGTGCACAAAAACGGATGCGGATCCGAAACGGACCTCAAAAACGGAAAAAAACAGAATCCGCTTTTTCGTATCCGTAACGGATCCGAAACGGACCTCAAAAACGGAAAAAAACCGGAATCTGCTTTTTCGTATCCGTAGCGGATCCGAAGCGGACGTCATATACGGATCTGTTTCGGATTCGTTTTTCGTGTCCGTAACGAATCCGAAACGGACCTCAAAAACGGAAAAAACCGGAATCCGCTTTTTCGTATCCGTAACGGATCCGAAACGGACGTCATATACGGATCCATTTCTGATGCGTTTTTCGTGTCCGTAACGGATCCGAAACGGACCTCAAAAACGGAAAAAACCGGAATCCGCTTTTTCGTATCCGTAACGGATCCGAAACGGACGTCATATACGGATCAGTTGTCGGCTGAAATTCCTCTCGAAAAAACGGATGGATCGTCCGTTTTGTCGGATCCGAAACGGACGTCATAAACGAAAAAAAACGGAATCTGCTTTTTTTATTATTAATATAAGAGGCAGTTTTCAAGATATTTGCAATAAACAAATACAGTTCTCTACTCTTCTGCTGGCTAAAAGTATATTATTTGAATTAGCAATTGACAACTGCTCAAAATGAATCTTCACTTTTATATTTTGATAGAGAAGTAATTAAATTTAAGTATGTCATAAAAATAATGGAAGTAGCTGAGTTGGTTAAGATGAGCACTGTTTAACAGTGGCATGGCGCAGGATGCGCAGGTTCGATTCTGTGTTCGGTGGCAGTTAAAAAAATGCGATTACTAATAAAACTAAGTTGATGAAATACCATTAAAAAGAAATAAAATAGATGGAAAATAATAATTAAAAATTAAAAAAAAAATTAGATTTGGAAGAATAAAAAATTTTTTTTTTTAATTGCATTAATTTTTTTGTACAGTAAAATCCGCATTATTAAAGAAAAAGGACGTCTCGAATCCGTTTTATTTAGAAAAACGAATCCGAAAAAGCGGATTCCGTGTTTTTTCCGTTTTGAGGTCCGTTTCGGATCCGTTACGGATCCGGAAACGTGGACGATCCTTCCGTTTTTTGAGAGGAATTTCATCCGACAACGGATCCGAATCGGATCCGATAAATAATCCGCAGGAACAGATCTGTAACGGATCCGAAACGGATCCGTTTGGCACATTGGGTATTTGACAAATAGATGTATGTATATTTTCTGTGTTGAATATCTTGAAAATTAAGGGCGGAATTTGAAAACAGGGCGTGGCATCTCTGTTATGACAAACAATGTTATTATCATAAATCTTACATAACTTATTCATTTAAAAGATAATCTTTAGCACTTTTACGTACAAGTTTACTTCCATAAATCGTTACAAAATTGGCAGGCTCTCAATTTTTTTTTTCATTTTGCCTCCCCACCTTCCATTGCAGCTAACATAAAAACAATGATGTGGAACAAAAACTTAATGGGTATTAATTTTTGGCAAAGATAAAATCAACTTTATTTAAAACGTTTGCATGTTTATCAACTTTTTACTCGTTTTATTTAAAGTTTACAACTGACAACAAACAAAAAATAAATACATGGCACTAAATTGATAAAAAAGTTTCATAAATCTTTGATTTTATTTTGGCTTTGAGTTCCATTAATTAGCATTAAATGTTTAACAATAATAACATTAAGGAACATTAAACGTTTAGTGCTAGTGCCACTAAATTATCAATGCTAATTATATTTTATTTTCACTACCACTAAATGTTTAATGGAGCTTTTAATTCCACTAAAATTTTAACGTTTACTTGTAGTGGAAACGATAGTGCGTTGGAAATTCAATGCACTAATCGCTACTCTAATTACTACATTTAATAAAGTCTCTTCTTAAATAAAGTTTCTACAATATTATAATTTATGCTAAAACACAACTCAGGGATATTGAACTCAGCCATCAACGTGATCTTAAGGACCTTAAGGCAGCTTACGATGCAGAAAAATCATCTTTGGATAAAAGAGACTTAAGCAATGCTAACGAAATCGAACAGCTGCATCGGAAGTGTCGCTGCTTGACAAATCTGTAAGTAGCGCTAATATTAATTTTATAATTTTCCAGTAAATTAGCAAAAAAATCTTTTCGATAAATTTTGACCGATGTGAGCATCAAAAAAACTCTTAGCAGCTCCACCAAATTTCATCTCTTACAAATTTCAATGTGCACATACGAGTATATTTTATTTTTAATCTGTTTTTTATGTAGATTCGAAGAGATGCGAGTGCGCTATGAAAGGCGGGATCCTCGCCCTGAAGATCTACGTGAAATTTCCGAGTTGCGAAGTCGTTGTGAGTCTCATGAGCGCGATCTTTACTTACTAACGGATAGGTTACGAGAAATGCAAATGCAAATGGAGGAACTCCAGCAGCAGGGGGACAACTCTTCAAATTCTGCGAAAAAAAACAGTGGGAAGGCAGTAAAGAAACCACCACCTAAGACGATACCGACTAGCTGCGACGTCATTTACGAGGAGAACGAAGAACGCGATTCCCCACCCCCGACAGTATTCCATACTCAAGACTCCGATGGGGATGAAGAAGAAGAAACTAATTATGAAAACGGCAATCAAGATGCAACGACGAAAGCTACAAATCTTAAAATCAATAATCACAACAACAGTAAAAGCAGTAGCGGTCTTATCAACGAAGATGATGGTCATATGATCAGCGCTGTTTAATTAATTATACTACCGCAGAACAATTTAAAAAAAAAAATGGTTGACACAGATGTAAAAGATATTTTCGGAAATGTAAAAAAACTTTCCAAAACGTCAAACATTTTATTTTAAGCTTTTGGATTTTTGCCTATTTTTTGATGCAGCTTTCTTGATGAGACAAAGCAATTCGTAAGTCCATTAGAAAGGCACGCCTATTAATATTTTCAAACTCTTTTTTCCACTTGAAACTTTTATTTACTTTGAAATTATGGAAAAAATGTTTGAATTTTCAATGAGTGCACTTTAAAAAAAATGTGACGTGTTGAAAAAAAGAAACATATTGCTTAGGAAAGTTGAGCGGCACGAATTACATTTCCGAAATAATATGTAACCGACAATGGGAAAAGTGACCTTATCACGAAAGTTAAAATCTATTGATGTCTTTGTTGCAAAGTTTAACGTCGTGAATATTTCCAAATTTTTTTACTATCTAAAATTAACTTAAGGCGTATCTTGTTGCCTAAATCTGCCTAATTTGTGTCTGTTTACTCCAAAATGTAGTTAAATGAGAACGTGGAAATGAGTGAAACTCTTCTCTGTTCACTCTCTCTCCGAAAAATTGTTAACAAAAATCGCCTAAAGAATCTCTGTAGCTATATTTTGTCAAGTGTCGAAAACATAAATATTTAGTTATCAATCAAAAAAAAAATATCTTTAATTTATTAAGCAAATATTTTTTTGGATCAATTTGAAACCTATTCCTCTTTATAAATGCACCTATTTGAAATTTTTACACACTAATATTATATGTAGCTAAATAAATAACCTATCAACTGATACCTATATTGTTTAAATAGAAATATCAAATTGCTTAACTAAATCCAAATAAAAACTTTTTAGCGAATTGAATTTCGTTTTGAAAATCGAAAATTTTACGATCGTAATAAAATATATTTTTGGTTTTTGACACTTGGCTAAAATAACCGAATTTGTTATAAATTCTTGTCTGTTTACTTTTTTAGTTAAATCTCTCTTCAAGAGCAATTTTCCTCTCACTCTCCCAAATTATTTAAGTAAAGATTTAACCAAAAATTTAACTACAAAAGTAAACCTACACTCTTTGAGCGCAATTTCCCTGACACAAATTATTCAACTGAGGATTTAACCAACAATTTAGTAACCAACAAAAGTAAACATTCATAGCTAATATAATAAATAGAATTTTTCAGGTTGCTTCTCGATACTATATCGAAAACCATACCATTGATTTCAAAACTAAATTAGAAACCTAAACTAAAACCAACAGACTATCGGTTTTTAGCTTTTCTGGGAAAGAAGAAAATATCACTTTCCCCATGGACGGTCACATGTTACATAACTTTTACAAAAAAATCTGTTCAACGGTGTTATGAAATAAATACATTGAATTAATGTTAAAACTATTTTCATAAAATCACAACGGACAGTTTTTTTTCTCTTTCATTAACTTATTTATACCCGCTAAAACAAAAACCTAATTGTATTATAGTAAGAATTGCAACAAATTCAGTTAAAAAAAATCAATCTGTGAACTTGAACTCGCGTATTAAAAGTATGATATTACTTTACTTTATCTAATTGTTTTTCTTTTACCGAATTTATATTGCAGCCAAAGAAATTGTTCAATACACTCAACTCCATTAAGTAGGGGATCGCGGTTTAAATAGGTGCAAGTTTTAACATTCAAATTCTGAGAATACTATAATGAAGAGAAATTCTATCAAAATAAAATATAAATTTTCAACTCTGGAATGCAATTTTCACTTTTCACATCTTGCATCACAATAAAATGTCGCCCAACAAAACAGAAGATATTTGTTTTTTGAAACATGAAAAGAACATATTTTTAAATTCAATATGACTCAGGCTTTATATCTATGTTTATTGCAAACGTATGATACAAATTAACTAATCTATAGTTAAGGTATTACAGACAGGTTGTAAGCTTAATACGATGTCTTATATGATTGCAAAATAACACAAAGATGGATTTATAAATTATATTGGAGTTATTTTGTTTGTATTTAAATTTTTATTTATCTTACTGATTTTTAAGCTTAAATTAAGTAATTACAATAGGTATTATATCTTGTTAAAAAAAGGTACTTTTTCTGCATATTCGCTTATGACATTCAACAAACTTTGTTAATCATTTTAATCAACTCTTTGTACAAAATGCATTCTCTACTGCGCGGCTTGCAGATCTCCCGATGGTCCAAGTGGATGCCACAAACGTCACCAATGCCGGGATCTAATGTATTTGCAACAAATAGAAATATGTTTTTCAATCTAAGCGATAATGATGTGTATGTTTATATATGAGGTATGATCGCATGAATGTTTCTTCCCTATTAAGTTTTTCATTAAAATTGGAGTTAAAGAAATATGTAAAACTGATAACTTGTTAAGGTGTTAGTTGTGTCAGTTACTAGATACTATGAAGAGGGAGTACCACGCCAAATAATTCAAAGCCTCCAACTTTTTATTCAGTGCGTGTGTAAACCAGTGCTGAATTAAGGTAAGGCTCAAGGGGCGTACAGTCCCGGGATGTTCTGTGATAAACGAAACAGGAGAACACTTTTCAGGGTTACCAAGTCGTAAAGTATAGAAGATAATGATGCAAAAGTTGATGACTTTTTTTTTTTGGTCAGCAATAATATTGAGAAAATAACTCTTATCTGTAATTGTAAAAACTTTAATTATTGTGTGGGACAAACTTGACCTTTTGGCCGTGTCAATCCCGGTCACTTGGTAACCCTAAGAAAAAAAATAATGCAGAAAATATATTCTAGAGTCCCTCTAACTTTTCGGACCCCGTCAAGATGAATCTAAATTTTGATCGGGTATAGTATGCTTCCATAAACATTTTGGTTTAATTCTTTTTGACACGAAGGAGGATTTATTTTCAAATCAAAATCTTTAGTTAAGTTATTTTTAAAGACTGTGGAATGTTGGCTGTAGACATTGGCTACGGGTAAGCATGAGGCGAATTCAATAGCTTAATAATACTTTTTTTACGTGAAACATAAATAACTACGTTACTAGCATATTGTACCTGCAGAGTCCACGCCAACAATCCGTAAATATAGTACGGACATTAGCGTTAGCGCCGTTTCTACGAAACTAAACACTTCGATTTTCAAATGACCCAAATGATAAAGTCCTGCGAATCGTCGATGAAGATCAATCAGATATTTGCTATCTGCAAAGAAGCATACAATTAGTTTAAATTTAAATACAACATATTAACTTTAATGTATGTTACAAACTCTTTTCAATATCTATCAATTCCACTGATCTCGTCAAAAACGGGGCTTTAATTGAAGCTAAATGTGATCCGCGGTGCGGCACAGAGTAAAAAAATACCCCCCGTGAAGAGCGCCAAAATGGTGACGCAGCAGGCCGCCCACTCTCCCACGCATCTACAATGATTTGTTTTACAAAAAGACCACCTTTAGAATGTCCCACCCATATAATTGGATGTCCACAGCCGACTCGTTGCGCAATAAGCAGTTCAGCCATTTCTCGCGATCGCTGCACTAAATTTGTGCGCGGCTCCTTTTTCTTCCACAACGGACGCCAGAGGTATTGATCGGTGGTGTAGTTTAGAGCGATTACACGTACGCCAGGGCAATCAATGGGCAACCAATCACCGGGCCAGCACTTGGAGTAATCAGTTTCGGAAGACAAAGGTTTAGAATGGCTTCTTGGCATTTTATTACGGTTATGATCGTAATTGTCAGGGGATGTGCTTCGGTGGTGTGTGTTTTTTTCGTTATTTAAAATTGTTTCAAGTTCAGACTGAAGCTGTCGACCATTGTCATTCATACGCAAGCGGAAAGTGGGAAAGTTGTATTCCATACCATCGCAGATTTGAACGTCTTTGGGTCCATCGCAAATATAGGAATAGCTTATGGAGGATAAAGAATTAACATATAGATATGTATTTGGAGGTGAATAAACATACTTCTTGTCGTCAACTTTGCATTCTTCGTTTTGTTCGAAGCTTTGCAATGTCGGCTGGTTCTGCTCTGATTGGGTATAGCGCGCTCTTTTTTGCATATGCGGCGAATGTACTGCTGTAGAACGAGAGTGTGTTGGTCGTTTCGGTGGCCGAACTGGAGGTTTCGGCGGCCGCTCAAACTCTACGGGTCTGCGTTCGTTCTCCCACAAGCCCTGCTTCCACGTATTCACCAATGATCCGTGCAGCCCATGGATGAAAACAATATCTGCGCGCACTGGTGCACCTGGTGGCGGCTCAGCCAAAATGTTCAATGTACAACATTTAGGTGCAGGCTGCTCGGGTGTTTTCCGCTTACCGGCTAAATAATGAGGAAGCAATTCCTTGGGCGCGCGGAGAACTGGTGAATAGTTAAGGGGTGTGTTTGGCTGTGTAGCTAAATCCTCAACAATATTCGCAGAGGAGTCAGGCAAACTTTCAAGTCCATCGCTAGACTTGTGCATTTTCATAAGTCTTAAGATTGGTTCAATGCGATGGGAAACTAGGCAAAAAAGCAAAATATTAGTTGAATTAATTTGGGATTTATGAAAAATTCGCTTACCTTGCACTGATGACAAACTCATTGAAATTGTGTTGGCAGCAAAGGCAATAACGTTGGTAACTGTCTGGCGACTGGAAGCAATACTCTTAATAACACGCAGAAAGCGCACATCACGTATACCCTTAATGCTGCGAGCCACACCGTTTGCCAGTGGTAGCACCAAACGCAAAACAATCCCAAGAGCCATACGCATACGATTGTTTTGCGATCTGAGAAGTAATTAATAGCAAAAAATCTTTATTTAATTGTTTTGCTCACAGCGCATCGTATGAAGAATTTTTTGAAAAATTAATAAAGCAATGTTATTCTTCTCTGTAATTCAAAAAGAATGACATCTCATTTGTTAAAATCGGTTCAGTAGTTTAGGAGCTATGGTTTCTTTTTCACCAACATTATTTACGTGTGTTTTCAGCGACTGTCTGCCGCACGCACGAAAAAATTCAATACGAAAAATTTGCAAAGCACCAGGCCACCATAAACCAGCAGCAAGCAACCGGGGTTTCTTGCTTGACTTTAAATCGCTATTGCTCGGCTATTAGTGAACCGGTTGTAACAAATGAGGTGTCATTCTTTTCGTTAGGTAATCTACTTTGTGGTTATAAAAAAAATAATTCCATCAATTGCACATAGAGGGCGCTGTAGTCAAAAGAGTTTTTATATGCCTGTAACTTGAGAACCGGTATACCAATTTTAATGAAATTCGACAGGTTAAGTTTGTGGGACGCATTTTATCATATGAAAGGATCAAAAGCACCAGGTGATCATAAACCAGCAGCAAGTAACGGGTCTTTTTTACTTCACTTGAAAACGTTGTTGCTCGGCTATTACTGAACTGATTTTAACAAATGAGGTAGCATTGTTTTCGTTAGATCATCTAATTTTTTGCTTTAAAAAAAATAGTAACATCAATTGCACATAGAGGGCGCTGTACTCAAAACTGTTTTTTAAATGGTTGTAATTTAATAACAGGTAAGCCAAATTTAATGAAACTCGACAGTTTTAGTTTTTGCGACGTTTTCTTTCAAATAAATATTTTCAAAACACATTTTAAAATGATATTTTGCGCAACTATTGCTGAACAGACATAAAAAAGGTTATAACATTTTTCCTAAAAAATTTCGAACTTGTCAACATTACAAGTGAAAAATTATTTATTTTGGGAAGTTCAGTTTCGGGAAATGCACACATTTTTTGATTATGAGTAGAAATGAAAATTTTTGTATTTAACACATACAGTCATTATAATGGAAACCATGAT
Source organism: Meiosimyza decipiens (assembly GCA_963680825.1). NCBI lineage: Eukaryota > Metazoa > Arthropoda > Insecta > Diptera > Lauxaniidae > Meiosimyza > Meiosimyza decipiens. The sequence continues at coordinate 39,696,608 of OY804258.1, forward strand.
GGCTAATGCTCTCTTTTGCATGCAAACATCTAGTGAAGAAACTTATTGCTGATTGCATTTGAAAGTATATTTAGTTCATTTCACACGCTGTATATAAAGTTTTTATAAAGAAATTGTTTTTAAAATTATTCATTTGCCTTTAAATTTATAAACTGTTTCATTTCGTATTTTCAGATTTTTCTGTGCAAGAATTTATTCTACTTATATGCACCAGAGCCAATGTTTCTGCTTTGCAATTAAGAAAAATATCGTTAATGTGGTATTTAAGTTGCTTTAGTCTTTAAACCAGCGCATGATCGAGAAGTCGAAAGACATCCTGCTGACTTCAAATTCTTTAAATTTCATGTTTTGTTAGATATAAAGGAAATTTGTAGAAATGGTGATTCATTTTTGAAAAAAGAACAAAACATAAGAGCGATTTACTATTTGATTCATATGAGGATGAATCAGTTAACCGCAACAAAAAATGTTCTTGAGAACATTATTTTTATTATTATTACACCAAAACCACAAGGCTACTCGTTTTTAAGAAGGGTTCCTAACTACGACGGACTTGGAAGAAACTCGCTTAGAAGAAGTGGGTCTCGAAGTTTCAACATAACTGTATCGGTGTAACTTGTACCTATAAAGGTACAAAAAGTTACTTAAAGGTGTCTTGTATAAAATTTAGCAGGAATAATATGACCGTTTTGATATATTTTAATTCAAAATTTTGTGCCACTAAATACAAATACATACATATATATATAGTATATACATAGTTTTAGTTAAATTTAGTATATAGTAAACTAGAATTTTTCTGTGCGCTTCGCTTCACCTTAAATTGAAAATTTCGTCCTAATTGTTAAAGTGGTCTTTGTGAAAATGCTATTTTAAAAATATATTTGTGTGAGGCCACCCTAAATAGAAGATTTTGTAGCCTAAGCTGTGCCATAAATAACAGCTACATGGTGTTGATTCGGTGTGAATCGATTATCTGTCGAAATGATATTTTAAAAATATTTTTTTGAATGAGGGCCACCCTAAATATGTATCCTAAATAAAAGGTGTATGCCCTAAGCTATGCCTATTAATGTAAAAGACACGTGGTGTAAATTCCAAGTGAATCGACGAAGTGGTTTTTGTGTAAATTCTATTTTAAAAATATTTTGTATGAGGGCCAACCTAAACATAAATTTACCCTAAGCAATGCCTTTCTTTTAATATAAAAGCTAAGTGGCGTAAATTTGGTGTGAATCGATTAACCGGACTTCGAGAAGTTGATATTTTAAAAATATTTTTGTATGAGAGCCACCCTAAATATGCACCCTACATAAAAGTTTTATAGCCTATGACACCCGCCTGATCGATACTAACATAAGTACTGTAAAAATTTCATCAAAATCGGCCGGATAGTTTTCGCGTCCATAAGAAACAGACAGACAAAAACTGAATTTTATATAGTACATATATTTATATATACATATGTTTGACTCACCTTTCTATCTCTTTTTCACTAGAGTTATGCACTACTAGTTCATTGATGGCTTCCACGTTTTCTCTGTGGGCAATTTCTATTTCATGCAAATAAATCGGACAGAGATCATCTAAGTCTTGGTTGACTCTTTGAGCACAAGTGCGCTCAATGATATTGTTTTCACTATCTGCAAAATCATCATCACTACTGACGGAGGATGCGTCGCTGCATGTACTGCACTCGTGGCTACAAGTATTTTCTTCCAAGGATTCACTTATTTCATTAAGCTCAAGCATAGTAATGTCATATACATAGTTTTTGTCCACGTAGTTCATTTGCGTTTTGTGCTCAATTTCCGAAAAAGTTTGCGCCTTCGTTTCCACTGACGATTGTTGATATTTTTGTGGTTCATTTACATTTTTGTTGATGTGAGCGCTGGGTTCGATTCTCACTTGCGTATCGGAGGTAAAATTACGATGGCACTTTATGGTACGCATTTTTAGGTTTTATTCTAGTTGTATACACACTTTTTTATAAGTTGTTTAGAGTTTGCAATATCGAACATGTTAGTTATAAACACGATACGAGTACTAAAAATAAAGAAAAAACTTGCATATAAGTGAGCCTGGCTAAATAATAATGCTTTTGTTTCAAAAACAACATATTTTATTTAAATATTGACATTTTTTGTTTTAAAGTTTTGGTTGTATAACACATGGCACACCATAAGTTGAAGTCCGTACTTGTTTTTGTTACAAACCGAAATTATTATTATGCACTTCTATAGTTTACTCGATAAACCATTTTATAGAGGTCTCACGCTCATTTGTATATAGTAGCGCGTTCTACGTCTAGTACTTGTTTCACAAAACGTTCCCATATTGAATTTGACACCATTTACTTAATAGCATTTTCAGCATAGTGATTTTAAGCTTTTGCTTTTATAGAAGGTTCCACGCCCTCTTTCAAACTCTGGCGACTTTAAGCCTGGCTTTTGTCCGAATTATTTCTAGCATGGGCGCGAAATTTGATTGCACTATCTAAGCCACGCATGGCTAGAAGAGCTGAGTGAGAGTGCTGGAAATCGCTAATCAGTTGATTAAAAGAGTCAATGCGTAAACTTGCAAGCGTAAGGAAGCCAAAACTCTGTGTGTTGTTTAGTTTCTGAAATTTAGTCTTGCAAAGATAGGCACAATTTTGGAAGTAAGAGTCACTTACAGCAAAAATCATAAATAACAATAACAACAACACCATAAATTCGACCTTGATAGCAAAAACCAAAAAATTCAGCAATGAACCAAAAGCCAATTGCAAGAATCAAACAAGAAGAACAAGCGTGTAGAAATAAAAGTACATACACTAATCAAACGAAACTAAAGAAGCTGTGCTCAATGTGTGCATTGTTGTTTGCTTGCTCGCTCGCTTTTTTTCTGAACGATGCAACAACTATGCAAATCCCAGCATAAACTTATAGCGCGTATAAAAAAAATCCAAATTTCGATTTTTCAAAGTTTTCGTTATTTTTCTTAAAAAAAATTATGTTTGTTGTAAAGAGCCATAGTTGGCTCATTTTTCCAATTTTGCCCATCGCTGATCCACAGCACTAAAAGAACGTACAAAATTTCTATTGTGTTATTGCACATCTTTTGGTTTTGACAAAATGTTACAAAAATCAAATTCATAAAAACTGATGATTACCTACCATATTGCACTTTTCTCAAAAATAATTATTTTATTTTATTAAATGCTGAAAATAATTGTCAGCGATACAACTTTTAGTTAATTTTCATAGCTTAATGCAAAGCTGGTCTTATGCGATCTAATTAACGTTAAACAGAACGGTGTTTAAAAACTTGCCCTTTTTCATTATAGGTTACAAGTATTAAGGGTGGAAACATTTGATTTTCTAGCACCGCGGAAAAAAAATTTATTTTTGGAATATCTTTTAAGCTGCTTGAAAAATATCAAAGTAGAAATCAATAACATGCATTGTTGCGCAAAAAGTGTACAATCGAAATTGTTGCATAAGGCCTGCAATGCAATAAAAAATGTTATTGACTGCGAATTCCCACAGCCGCCAGACACATAAACGAGCTGGATTTGTACCTTGTGGACTTTAATACATTGCTAGCTTCCACAAAAGTTGAATAATGTACGCCTAGTACAGCAAAATTAACTATATAGTATATGCAGAGGCGGAAGTTCATATTTTAAAATTCATTCAGAAAGTTGAATATAGGTCAACCTTTTCATCAAATTTTATTCATTTTCGAATTATATTTCTATATATAACTACAAATGATATTTAAGAATTTAAAAAAAAACATCAATTATAAGTTACATGTTTGGGGTGCTGGATTCCCCAAACGATTTCCAAAAGAGTACTAAATGACATACTTTGTCAGTACCAATACGTTTTCTATGTCAACGTTTACACGAGGAAACTCTTGAGAAAAAGTTTCCTGTTTGTTGGGAAAAACGAAAGGGTGGTGTACAGAATTTGTCGTACCCGCAAATTCCCTTTCGTTCCATTCGTTAGCTGATATTATGCTTTGAACGTTTGTTGTGGCGGGTTGACGCAGTAATTGCTTTGACATTTTCTTGCACAAAGAAATTCTAGTTTTCGTGTGTAAACGCAAAACAAATTCACAAAAGAGAATAGACAAGAATTTGTTTCACCGAATTTCCTCGTGTAAATGTTGACTATTCGTTTTTCGATGTGTTGCACCTTTAGCTATGTAAGCAACACGAACTCCAACCATATTTTTTGATGGGCTGAGTAAGAGAGAACTTGTGGCGACACAACCTCTCTACGTGTATGGGGTGCAGTATACCCCATACCGGTTATTAAATTAACTACAAATTTTATTTAAGAAATTTTTATGAAAATTAATATCTTACGAAGAAAATTACCTTTTAAGCTGTATAAGTCCTTGCAGACGATTTTGCTTCAAAGGTTTTTGTACATTTTAAGAAAACTAAAAATTTCCATTCTTTTTTTTTCTATGAATTTTAAGGGGCTGCACCAGTGTAACCCATGAAAATATAGGCGATTTTCGTGAATTTTTTTTAAAAGAAAGAACTCGATAGAATGTTTTGCAGTTTTTTTGGACATAATAAGGTATATTTTCAGATATATTTTAAGATTTGTTTTTTACAAAAATATTGAAAAATAACGGAGTTATGTGCTGTCTTCGGAGGTGCCAAAAAAAAAAAGTTCCCCAACTGCTGACATGATTCCGGCCGAATGAGTAGCTGAAACAAAAAAATTGAAAAAGGTTATTAAAATTGAAGGTATTTCCTATACAATGAACAACGATTTTTGAAAAATAACAAAAATCAACAAAATGGCGTAGTTTTGAAAAAAAGTGTCGTTTTTTGGGGTAAAAAAATTGGCGTTTTTTTAATGCCAAATTGACAATTTTCAACCAATCAAAAAGATCGTAAGTCATTGTATAGTAAATATATTAAAGAATACTCAGTTTCAATTTCAAGTCAATCGGTCAATTTCTCTTTGAGTTATGATGTCAGCAATTTTGAAAAATGTCGATTAGAGAAAAACGTGTTTAAAGTTTCAACTATCGGTTTATATCTGCGAGCGGTTGCTCATGAGAACGCTGCCATTCAAAAACAATTCAAGATACGACCTTGCCACTTTCACAAGATATTTTTGAAAGTATAAACTATAGAATAAGCCAAAAAAAAATCGATTTCTTGAAAGTGTCAGACTGGTATAGCCCCTTAAATTTGTGGGTAGCAAAAAAGTAAAATGCTCGTTTATTGTTGTTTTTCAATCATCAGTTGCAACTCTCTTCATTTCATTCAGTTTTTCAGGAATGAAAAACAGGAACAACCATTCAATAAAAAGTAATGGATCGATATCTAATATATCAAGGGTTTGCTATTCGCCGGGACTGATCGCTATTGTTGCGAAATTTGTGTATCTGTTCAAGAATCCCGAATTGTATAATTTGTTCAGGTAAATACTTAAGCGTCCATAAAATCTCTTTGGGGCACACATCTACCCAACTTATCTTTCAAGAAATTGTTGAGATATATTCTTGTACATAGGTAATTCAATTTTTTAAAAAATATATCAAAGAAAAGAATAAGCGAGCGAGTTAATTGATAACAGTTCGGGTAACACAAAAAATTTGTTACGTTTTTGGTATCTTTTAGTAGGTAATCTATAAACTTCGACATAATTTATTTAAAAGATGTCTAAAATGATATTCTTATCGATCTTATCGATACCCTTTTACTGAGCACTTAACTTTTTATATTTTAATTATTTTTTACACGAGCAGACTTTTACAGAAAAATGGCTTTTTTGTTAGCTACTTCAAGAGCTTTTGAGAAAGAAAAAAATATAAATAGTATATACATATGTACTGAAAAAAAAATTCTTGAACGATTTTTCACAAGAAGGTGGTTGTTGATTATTTCAAAAGTTTCTTTAAAACCGGAGTTCGGTATTATCAGTTTGACATCAACAATTTTTATTTTGATTTTGTACAAGAAAACACCAAGCGCATACGACTACTTTTCATAAAGTTTAATAGTATTCGAGTAAAAATACAACAAAAAAAGTTAGTCTTCAAAAATGTTATTTTTACTGACAAAAATATACATGCACACATATACCGAACTCCTGAACTGAAGAAACTTAGTAATGAGCAAAGAAGACAGGAACCTTTTACACGTAAAAGAATATTATTTTTTCCATCCATTCAGCGTGTTACTCAGTTTAAATATTCTGAGCTTTTAAGAACAAATAAAACGCTCTGAAAAACGACTTTTGAAAATTTTTCACTTAAAATAGCCGAAAAGCTCTAAGAGTTTTCTCTGAAAGTCTACAAGATTTCAAGTAAAAAATATAAAACTTTTATTGTTCGGCATTACACTGGGCTAAAATATAATTTTTTCTTGGGTCAAAACTTTTAATTTTGTTTTTTAACAACAAGATTAAGATACCGTGAGAAGTACAAAAAGATATTTGGGAAATAACGGATAGTCTAATGTCTATGTACATATATTATGTTAGGTGTTGCTTACCAAAACAAAAAGAGTTCAATCGTGAGGTTTCTGATTTTGCGGACTTTTTTTTTTTTTTTCTTAAAAACATTTGACTAATAGATAATTTAGCAGAATTTTTTTGTTGGCGCAAGGCACACCACTTGTATGCTACAAAGTGTTCAAATTTATAAAAAACTAATACTTATAATTTTAAATATACAGCTATGGACAAAAAAAATAGCACACTTTGAAATAATTTGTTTTACATAAGTTTTTTTTTTGTATTATGCTTACTTTTCACTGCAATCGATGAAAAAATTATCGGTAAAAAATGTACCGTTACGATTGTTAGTTGTTGCTGTTGGTCATTTAAAACTTACTGCACATATCATTTGAAGTGAACAAAGACATAGCACACTTCAGTTTGAGTGATCAGTAAGTACTTGTGCGTCAGTCGTGTAATGAATGAAAAAGATACAGTCTTACAGCAGCTTGGTATAAAATATACTTGTTTAAAAAGAAAATTGGACGTAGTTTTCATAGTACTCCAGAAATAAAGTGAAATTATGATCGAACTATTCGAAAAAGGCGAAAAATCCACTCAAATTGCCAAAATACTAAATTGCTCAAGAAAAAGAAGGAACAATGCTATCGATTCGTAAAAGGTGCTATTTATTTGTCTATAACTGTACAAATGTATATGGGCCATTCTTTGACAAGTGGACCACCCCCTCTGAACAACACATTTTTTTAGATAAGAAGGCCTTACTGTGCTCAAAATTTTCTTTAAAATAATAACTTTGCAAGCCGTTTTATGTACACAAGGAAAAAGTTCTCTCAAAGTTTTTGTAAATTATTGAAAAAAATAAAAATGATAACAAAAAAAAATCAAAAAATAATTTTTTTAAGATTGAAATGCATAGTTTGGATGATTTAAAATATTTTTGAATATTAAAAATTTTTAGTTTTTTGCGTTAGTGATAAAAACAGTTTTGGTCACTTTTTATCACTTTTTTTTGTCCTAAGCCAACAATTTTTTACGCAAAAATGATTTTATGTTTTTTTTTTATTCTATTCTTTTTAGCTTTTGAGATATTTCGTTTCAAAAAATAATAAAAAAAAGTCAAAGCTAAAAATTCGGGCCAGTTATTTGCAGAATGACCCATATATATCACCAATAACACGATGCACAAAACTTTTTTTCCAACAATCAAATTTGGAACGTAATTCGTATGTTTGAATTTGAACTAAGGTTTTTTTTCTTTTGATTTTCTTTTATCAGTAGATATTTGCACCTCAAAAAATGTAACGCGCACTTACTTTTTATTCGTTCGACCGACCGTTTGGCAACCAACCGACCGACCGACCGTCCGATCGACCTACCTGGGCTATAGTGTTCAGCGAAACTGCAGATACAAAACAAACGCAATAGAAAGTGCATTAACCGAATTGCGCTATGGTGGTTTTTTAAGTTCACTGTCAAACACAAAACGTGCGACTAAAGGAAGTGGACAAACACAACAGAATAAAGGTGCTATTACAATTACAACTTTTACTCATTGTAATTTTGTTTTTGTGAAACAACCACTAACAGAGCTTTTAACTGCGTCATATATTTATTTCATGGGAGATGGAATACAAGAAAAAACAACAACTTGTAAGTTTTAATTTAAATGAGAGATAAAATTGTTGTAAGTGGTTCAAAAAGCTTTAACTCAATGAAACCATTCAAATTTTGAATAGAAAATCGTCAAATATTTCAAAATTCACGTGATTTTTGAAAAATTTAAAAATAAAGTTTTACGTGAGAGCAAATTTACTATACGTAGGTAGGAATTTAAAAAATGTAAGAATGTCAATATAACTCCAAATTAATATCAATGCCACTATTTATGTGTGTTTTACCCACATATATGACATCAAATATGTAGGTAGAAGCTCTATCTATCTTATAGTCAGAGAAAATCGAAATTTTGCTTTGAAAAAAGAATCTTGATAAATTTTTTTTCTTCGTTCAACAAAACTTTGCATTCGATGTCACAAAATCGGCTTTGACATGAAATTCCGGGCTTGGTCAGGTCAATTCCGGTCACTTGGCAACCCTGAGTATGACTGATAATCGAAATCAGCGCCAGTCGCCCGGTGGGGCTGGTTGTGAGAGGCTGGCAAAAAAGCATTCGCTCAATAACTCGGAAAGTACGCCACAAGTAGAAAAATACATCAATTTCATGCCCGAAAAATCTCCATGCGTCACGATTTGAGCCACCTTTCGCCGATTTAAAGTACCCAATAAATAAAATTTTCACCAGTTATTTTGCGCGAGAAATGTGGTTTTAAGATTTGAACGAGTAAAATGTAAATGGTCATTAGTAATGACCATAAGCGGGTCAAATCTTGTCGTACGCAAATTTTTCGAGCATGATATCGATATGTTTTCATCTCCTCTACAACATTGGTCTAAACATATTTTTCTACTTGTGGCTTACTTTCCGAGCTATTGATCGAATTTGTTTTTTTCAGTCACTCAAACTCAGACCCACCACGATTCTGACGACTGACAATTTTAATTATTTGTTATATGCTCTTAAACTATCAATTACAAAAAAAAAAAAAAATTATGCGAGAGAAAATGAAATCAAAAAATGCAACGCTACCTCTCGGACTGGCATTTATGATCAAAATCAAATATTTTTATAGTTGTTGTAAAAACATCTTTTAAGTATTTGCCGAATAATCATCCTTTAAGCGTCGATGTAGTGAAAAATTTCCAAGCTTAGATTATTAACAAATCTATACACATGGAGAAATATAGTAAACTGAGTATGCTTCAATGCCTTGGCGATTAAAGGTCACTGATGAATAGATTAGTAGCGGCTGAAACTACTTAGTATGGCTAGCTATTGAAGTTTTCTTTTGTACTGTCTCTTTTTGTTTTTGGAGTTCTGAATTTTGTTTTTACTCTATGTATTGAATCATTAAAAAAATTTAAAGTTTTCATTTTTATTTAGTTTTTTAACATTTAGATTTAATCTCACAGTCAACGCTTAAGCACATACATCTGTTACACATACCCCTATCTCTAAAGCAGAGTTTAAACGCACAATATTTTCCCTAAATAATTAGATTTTACTTAATATTTCAAGGCGGGCCGAAAAAAAAATCTTAAATAGATATTAAATTTCTAAAAGCACAAGAGGAAAATTTATCTGACCGCATATTAGTTTTATAACTGGCAGCCATAACCGTAGGGAGATGAACGGAAATGAGTTTTTAAGAGATAGTCCGAATACGTAAGATGATGTAGTCGAAAATGTTCAAAAAAAATTTGTTGTTCTAGTACAAGTGCATAGAGTTATAACCAGAGCCCACTGAGCAATTCTAACGTCAGAGTTACGTCAAGTCTTCTTCCACTTGACCAAGCTCAACTGTTTTGATCAGGGAACCTTTTTGGTTGTTACCTCGCATTATTAACTGGTCTGCCCACAGCACAAAAAAAATACCACCTCTTAAGTGTTGTTTGGAAAAATTTGTAATAGGTTTTTAAGAATGAATCTGTCGGCTGAGTGGGCAAGGGCTTCACTTCCAAACATTTTTTCGCAAAGTGTGATGGGCGAATATTTATGGTCTTCTATTTACTATAAAAATTGAGACAGTGATTTTCAAAATGTACTATGTATGTATATCTTTTTTGAGATTTTACAATCATCAAACATATTACGAGTACAAACTTCTTAAAAGATTCGCATCTTATGAAACGCTAAGAGTTCAAAATGTCGCTTTCGTAAAAACGGTCCTTTAGTATCTTTTAGAAATTAACGTCTCAATTGTTGCAGGAAAGTATAAACTATCTATTAAGCACCAATAAATGATTTGAGAGTCAAGAAACCATTGATGCAGATTTTGTACCTTCAGTCCAACGTTTTGAAATAAGTTCCCATACCTAAGTTACTAATGAATCATGTATATATCATTAGTAATGATATATACATATATTATTTATAAAAGCTCTTTGCAAGCACTACAAATTGCATGAACAACTTAATGCCGTGAAATGTGCACAATAGGAGCAACAGGTGACCGCATTGTAATGCGAAACGCAATGAAAACGTATTATGCTGGAAGGCCAATACACGCGAATCATTTTCCTAGGTTAAGTTTCTGTGCATTTTATGCACTTTTGAGGAATTTTTAAGGCCTTCGGAACCTTAAAGTTTCGAGAAATTATCAAGGTAGATATTCTCCGGTAAGTACTTTAGAGAAAGTCCTCACAAAAAAATGTATGGCTTTCGGTATGTATTGGTCATTACACTCATCATTCTTTTTGAATCATCAATGTTAGGATCTTTGAACCCAACGATCCAATGCTAAAAAATACCTAAACGCCCAAATACACCAAAGCCCAAGTAAATCTTTGGGCGTTTAGTCATTTTATACGTTTGAGCGAGCACAGTCATGAGCGTATTAAAAATTATTACGAACAATGCCGTGAGCTCATAATAATTTGATTGGAAATATCATTGTTGATGCCACGTGAGTGAGGAAGCAACATAATTGAATGCATTGTGTTATAAGAAATGGAATTGAAACTTGGCAGCGCATTCCACAGAGTTAGAAAAAAACAGAGAATTTAGTAAATAGAAATTGTAATATAAAACGATTATGCCGTGTAATAATAAAAACTATGATATAAGTTATTAGTATGTTATTTCTTTTATAGTGTGTACAGTGTCTGAATAAAGGAAAGTAGTAGGATCATTGAAAGGGCATATATAGTTGAACCATAGAGGAAAAATGTTATAGTCCGGGAGGTAGCGTTTCATTAATCGAAGCAATTTCCTCCCACTTAATTTTTTATGCAAATGATTGTTTAAGTATAGCTGATACTCGAAATAAACGTCAGTCGCCATAATCGTGCTGGGCCTGGTTGTGAGAGGCCGACAAAAAATAATGCTACGCAATAACTCAGAAAGTAAGCCACAACTAGAAAAATATGTTAGGACCAATGTTGTAGAGCAGAAAAAGCTACATAGATTTCATGTCTGAAAAATCCCCAAACAACAATGTTTGACCCACTTTTCATTGTTATAGAATTTCCAATAAATACTGTAGTTTGGAGCAAAAATAATAGTTTTCGGGTAAAAATTCAGTTTTCAGATGTAAAGGAGTAATGTTGATTTAAAACTTTCAATAAAAAACCGTATTTTTGCGAAAATGCGAATGGTCGTTAGTAATTTTAAAGCCATGAAAAGTGGCTGAAATCTTGTCGTACGAAAATTTTTCAGGCATGAAGTCGATATGTTTTCATCTCCTCTACAACATTGATCTTAACATATTTTTCTGCTTGTGGCTTAATTTCCGAGTTATTGCGGAACATTTTTTTTTTCGGCCTCTCACAAGCAGGCCAACTACGTTTCTGGTGACTGCACTTATTTCAAGTATCAGCTATGCTAAAACTATCATTTGAAAAAAAAAAAATTAAGTGGGTGAAAATTGCTTCAAAAAATGCAACGTTACCTCCCGGACTATTACCATTATGATGTCACTATCATTTGGCTGAAAATTAATTGCTCGCATCTTTTGCTGCTGTTTTTTTTTATAAATTATATTTTTTTATAGCAATATGCAAATCCAAAGACATCTTGAAAACGTTTCTTGGTGAAATATTTCTTTCGATAAAATCTATTAAAGTGGAATATTCGGTGATTTGTAATTTTACTTTAGTTCCTTATCCACTGTAACAATTTTTTGAAGTTTAGTTTGATTGTCTAAGAATTCAAAAAGACGATAACTTGAAAGAAGTTTTCATTAAGATGTATTACTTTTGATTTAATATATATTTCTATTGATGATACTGAAAATTTATTTTTATGCAGTTTCCATTGTTTAAATTAAATTGTTAACAACAAAAAATATTTCTTAAAAAACTTCGTTTATTTAAAGAATCAGAACAATAAAAAACAAAAAGACTTGAGTGTTCTTAATTATTTCGGCACCACTGTATGTAACTCAAAATTTACTTTTGAAATATATAGATGATCATTTTAAAGTTCACCGAAGTGTTGAAAGATTCTTGCCTTAGACGAAGAAGAGTTAATTTTTGTTTTTTAATCAATATAAAACGTCATTCGCTGTTAACAAAAAAAAGATCAACGGCCTGATCAAATCCACTAAATTAAGCCTATAGAATGTTAAGGCGGTGAAGGTATGTATATCAAACGATAAGCTAACGTATCTTATCATTCTAAAGAAATAAATGATATCAGTTTCATACATTTTTCTTGCCATAATCAATAATAATTTTTAACTGAACGGTACCGACAGAATTGAATAAATATTCGGGTGCCTAATACATCTGACCACGACTGTATAATATATAAAATTTTCACTTTTTTTTCAGAAAGTGGAAGCAACATTAAATAAGATTTTATTTCGAACATAAAATAACCTTGAACTCGAATCTAAGGGCGATACTTTCAATTAAATTTTAAATCGTTTTAAATCAAAGTGAGTGCCTTTTGAATCCAACTCAGAGTTGTTCAACTTTTTTTTTGCATTTTCATCCCACATGGGATAAAAGATATAAATTGAAATGCTTTTCAAAAACAGAAGAGATAAGTCATCAAAATTTAATAATTTGAAAACTTTAAAAGATATTGCACAATTTTTAGCATTTTTGAAATCAGCATTGCCAAATCAATGAAAATTGATAGCCATTTAGAAGAAAATGCTTCAACCATATTATACTTTTGTATGGCAGGTAGGCGTGTCCGTCTACCGGTTTTTCGTCATAGTAACATATTTTTGTTTTTCTAACCTAAAAAAAACGTTTAGTAAAATTTAAAAAATTTAGTAAAAATTAAAAAGACTCAAGAGAATGGCGATCAGAAAAAGATGCCCAAATTCTATGCAGATGAGTAATAACAAACCTCATCCTACTTAAATACCTTGTGGACCAAGGTTTATATTGTAAGTAAAATAAATGAAAGCAAGTAGCTGCTACCGGCTGTGCTCCATTGCTCTGTAATGCTTTAAAACAAATCACGTTTCAATTCATTTCTGATGTGTCGTTAAATATTAATTAAGGGTATTTCACTAAATGCGAAGATGCCGTAAACTGAAAAAATTTTCGAGCCTCGAAAAAGATTTGTATGGAGCAATGCCTCGAAAATGGAAATCAGTGTTGCCGTTTGTCGAAAAAATTTCCTAACGATTTGTAATTTCTTTTGAAATTTCCACATACATTTAACAACACGATTATTAAATATAAGCGAGATTTTGTTTTTTTTCCTCCAATTTTTCTTTTGTTATGTATTTACTTAATCAACGTTTACACGAGCAAATTCGGTCTGAGGAATTCTTGTCTATTCTCTTTTGTGAATTTCTTTTGCGTTTACACACGGAAACTAGAATTTGTTTGTGCAAGAAAATTTCAAAGCAATTACTGCTTCAATCCGCCACAACAAACGTAAATTCAAAGCATAATATCAGCTAAAGAATAGAACGAAAGGGATTTCGCGTGTACGACAAATTCTGTACACCACCCTTTCGTTTTTCCCTTCTTGCCAACAAACAGGAAAACTTTTTCTCAAGACTTTCCTCGTGTAAACGTTGACTTAATGTTACCTACTTTGATACATTTCCTCTTTTTGGTGTGATTAATTTTTTTGCATGGCACCGGCAACACTGATCAAACTGTTCAATCACCATTGCTCATTCGTTTGAACAGATAGGGGCGGGTGTTCCCGTAAACAAGCTCAAAAACTTTCGAGTTTTACATGCTTATCGAGTTTACGCGTTTTATAGGAATACCCTTAATGTAAACTCTTTATGTGAAACTGCGCATTAGATGAATTTATTTTTAAAGACAACATTACAGAAGCGCGCTTAAAAACTGAGAAACAACAACAAATGTAGTTTTTTAAAAGTTGCGAGTCTTTTATAAACACAAACAAAATATGTCTGTAATTCGAACATGATTTCAAAAAACTCTACTACGCACAAATTTAAATGTTTGACTATCATTGTAATGATCATTGTAATTGAAGAAGTTGTAAATAGCATGATATTAAAGCTCGAATACAGTGAATTGGCTCAAAAGTAACGATAGCACAGTACGTAACGCAACACTAACGCTATTTTTGCATTTCAGAAATTTATCAACTTTATCAACATTTTCTATATTAAACATAGCGAAACAACATTAATTTTAAACATCACGTCGCGTGTCTTAGCCCACCCTCGCCAGCTTTTTTTTTTTTTTCAATTAAATCTTGAATTCATTTGTGTACTTCTACGTATGTACTCGTGTATTATAGAAAACTCTAACAAAGTGCACTTAGTAACAGAAATAAAACGCATTGCATTGATAACGTTACCATAATTATAACCCGATCCGATGTGATCGCAGCTGATCGTTTGCTATCGAATTTGTATATCTCACAACAACTACTATGTATGTCAACAAATGGAAAAGATGCCAATCCCAAATTCGGCGCGCGTCCACTCCGGACTAACATATAAACTGAACTAATGTAATGAGCAACTGAAAGCTTTATCTACAGCAAACAAAAAGTGATTACAACAACAACTACAACAAAACAAGTGCAAAGCATGCGCAATCTTTGATAATAAGTTTTTCTAGTAGTTAATTATCGTCTATTGGCTGATGGCTCTCTGCCCCTGGTTTGAGAAGTTTGTTTACAAACAGAAAAGCAACGATGTGAGGCAGAAAGCTTTCAGAATTGATTTTGGGTAAGAAACCAAGCTTAGTCACGTCATGAACCTCACTCACTAAATTATTTTCGAACATACAATCAGGAATGCCATTGTTCACTGAATAGAACGAAAATTCATAGCTTTTGGCTAGGTTCCCGAAATCAATTCACTATTAAAAGTTAATTAGCAAAATGTATATTGTATACATATCAGTAAACATATGTGTGTGTACATATTATTTTGGCTTAATATATCGAACACCCTGTTTTTAAGAACTACCCCCCTTAAGCAATGGTTTCATGTAACTAATGGACTAATGGACTATGTTGATATCTTTTGTTTTGGAGATGGGAAATAAAGGTTGTTGAAAGTATTTGGAATGGGCGATGCTACGCCCTCAACAGTTTAAACATATACACTGTTAAAACTAATGGACCGATTTTGATGAAATTTGATACAGAAATACATAGATTGAACCCTAAGAAAAGATATTTGTGCCACGTCTCCAATATATTTCTATAGTTAAACTAATGGACCGATTTTGATGAAATTAGGTATGGAGATGTATTGAAACGCCCCTGTAGGAAAATATGTTTTCTTAGCTAAACTAAGCGGATAATTTTGATGAAATTTGGTATGGAGATGTGTACATATATTGAGCTCTAAGGAAGTGATAGAGCAACATGATGCAATGATTTTTTTGTTTTTGTAAGC
Source organism: Meiosimyza decipiens (assembly GCA_963680825.1). Classification (NCBI taxonomy): domain Eukaryota; kingdom Metazoa; phylum Arthropoda; class Insecta; order Diptera; family Lauxaniidae; genus Meiosimyza; species Meiosimyza decipiens. The sequence continues at coordinate 39,712,509 of OY804258.1, forward strand.
AACGACAAAAAATAACTCTTTTTTATATAAATTTTTTTAGTGCCAAAAATTATTTTTACTTTTTGTTTTGTCACTATTATTGTTGACTTTCAACTACTGGGCGCACTCCAGTATTCATAAAACATTGATAATTTCTTCAAAACTGAGGTCTGGTTCAAGAGCGAATTGTTCAAGTTTGGTACCTTAATACAGGAGTACTGAAATGTTTTTTTAATTTTCAATACATTTTCTTAAGAAATATCAGCTTTTAAACTAAGATGGCAAACTCTGACCAAATTTAATTAAAATGCTCAATTTCAGTATATAGTTACACTGTCCAACAAATTTTAAGTTTTATGTTGTAAAAATATAAGTTCAATATTGTCCTGGAAAAAAATGTTGTATTGATTAATTTTACCGAACAAACTCCTGGTTTTTTTAATTTTCATTTGTAGGCTGTAGAGGTCTACAGATTAATTTACTAAAAATTTTTAAAAAGTAGCTTGAAGTAGTTAAAAAATGTCTACCAAATTTCAAAATAGGATATCCAGTTACGTCCCACAAATCTTCGATTAGCCTCAAAGAACTTCTGATTTTTCAAAAAACTTTCAATTAATTGATTTTGTTGAATAACAAATAAAAGTAGGTACAGAGATTATTAATCAATAAAATAATAATTTGCTATTAGATATTGACGTATCGTCGCCTGAATTCTCTTTTGCTCCATACGCCTGAAGGTGTATTCCGAGAAAATTGAAAAAGAAAGTTTGAGTATTAAAAAAAAGTTATTCCGAAAAAGTAAAAACGAAATTTGAATTAAACAGATTGTGAGTAAATTATAGCTCTGTGCTAAATTACAAAAATGGGATCAAAGTACTTTTGGAGATATATGATATCTTAATAGATAAGTCATATTGGACAGTTTGCTCCATGTAATACCTCTCAATGACAAACTTGTTTTTCCCAGGTAGTATATGGAGCATCCCTGTCTTTTGGAACTATTGAAATAGAGCAAATAATAATTGCTAAGTTCTTAACTAAATATATATGGAAATGCTAAGTATATGGAGCAAATTAATTACAAAACAGTTTTTTTTTAGATAAGACTTTCTCCATAAACCATTTGGATTTTGCGGCTTATGAAGCAAAGTAGACACTGCATATCTCAGAAATTAAAACAGATAGATGGATGTATTGCGACAATAGCATTAGAAAGATAATGTTTGAGCCTGTCTTGAGTCAAAATGTCAAAAAGTGGCGTGTGGAGCAAAAGAGAACTCGGGCGACGGTATATCGTAAAAAATTAACGAATACAAACAAAGTGACACTTATGGAAATGTTTTAAATTAAACTAGTACTAACCTATGCGCTTCGTTTCACCTTATATAGAAAGTTTGGCTCTAATTTTTTAAGTGGATTTGTGAAAATGCTATTTCAAAAATAGTTTTGTGTGAGGCCATCCTAGATAGAAGCTTTGTTTTCTAAGCTGTTCCTCATAATTTAACAGATACATGGTGTAGATTCGGTGTGAATCGATTAGCCGTCGAAATGATGCTTTAAAAATATTTTTAAATGAGGGCCACCCTTAATATGTACCCTAAATAAAAGTTTTTTTGGTGCGAATTCCAAGTGAGGAAAGGAGAAAAAGGCTTTTGTGGAAATGCTATTTTAAAAATATTTTCGTATGATGGCCACCCTTAATAAAAGTTTTGTAACCTAAGCTATGACTCTGAACATAAAAGACACATGATGTAAATTCCATGTGGATCGATGGATTGGTTTTTGTGAAAATTTCATTTTAGAAATATTTTTGTATGAGGGCCACCCTAAATATGCACCCTAAATAAAAGTTTTATAGCCTAAGCTATGCCTCCGAATATAAAAGACACATGATGTAAATTCCATGTTAAAATTTCATCAAAATCTGCCGGATAGATTCGCATCCATAAGAGACAGACAGAAAGACAAAAACTGAATTTTATGTAAATTAAATAAATGCCTTGATGCCTCAATCTTTTTAAGACCTTGTACGTAATAGTTGATTAAAATAAATAAATATATGCCTTATAAAAAAGACACCAGTTTGTTCATTATTTTTGTATATAATACGCTTTGAAAAAAACAAATTTGTTACAAGTAACATATTAACTTAAAAGAAATTAATTGAGCTATCTAAATATGAAAAAAAAATGGTAAAAATTTTTAAAAAACATCGATATCACAAAATATATGGAACTGATTTCAAACTTTCAATCTAAGAGACTGTAAAATTACCTTCCATATGACATCTGACATGACATATATTTAAATTCTATTTAGGAGTTCCTAACTTATATTGATTTTTAGAAAAGCTATATCTTCAAACTTCCCATGACTAAAGAAACAAGATCCGAACGACATTAATTTTTATTGTATTCTTTTTAAAAATTAACTAGTAAAGGTATTATCTTCGGCCAGGCCGAAACTCACATACCCTACACTGCATTGAAAGTACTTTTCAAATAAATGTTAAAAAAATGTGGAAGAGGTTGAATAAGTCGAAAATAATGTAAAAAGGTTCAAAAATGTTGGAAAAAACCGAAAATGTCAAAATAATATGGGAAATGTTGAAAAAAATAGAATAGAAATGAAAAACACGAAATATATCACGCCCACTTCTCCAATTCCGCCCACTTTTGTTTCAATAAATGACATTCGTGATTGACATGCACAAACCAAATTTTAGCACAATAGCTTGTATAGTTTGCGATATTTGCCGTAATTTTTTCATAAAATTTAGGGCGGTGACACACCCACTGGTACAATCCAGTCAGATTTTGATCCACAAATAGCCGTCCATAAACAAACCTCTTACACCAAATTTCAGTTTGATTGCTCATTTATTTCGATAGTTATGCCACTTAAGGTATCCAAATTTTCAATTGCCAAAAAGTTCCACGCCCACTTTTACAAATCCGCCCACTGTTTGCGCAATTCAAGATTTATAAGATCTGTATTCGTGTACCAAATTTCATCACAGTATCTTGCACGGCTTACGAGCTATGGCGTTATAAAAGTTAAAATTTAGGGCTGTGCCACGTCCCTCTAAGAGTCTTTGCAAACTTCAAACCGAGCCTAATCTTAATTTTGTTCTCATCTTCAACAAATCACCAAATTTTATCAAAATTGCAGCATCTTTTTTTCAAAATGGAGTTGGGTATTTACATAGAGTATGGACGGAAGGCGTGGCCGTGAACCGATTTCGCCAATTTTTATATGCTAGCAGCTTGCAAGAAGATGTGACCTGTGTGCCAAATTTTATTGAGTTAGCTTGCTAAGTTTTCTGGTAAACGTGATTTCAACAGACAGACAGACAGACAGACAGACGGACAAACAGACAGACAGACAGACGGACACAGCTATATCGACTCAGGTGGTGACGCTGATCAAGAATATATATTCTTTTCCATACTTGCCACGCCCCCTTCTATGCGTTACAAACGGAATGACAAAGTGAATATACCCTCTGTGTAGGGTATAAAAACCACGTAAGAAAAAATAGTTTAAAAAATGGCGGTTTAGGCCAAATTTCACAGTGAAATAGGGTCAGTAAGGGTAAAGATAAAAATTCGAAAAAACTTCTGAAAATTTTTTAACCCATATGTTTCGAACAAATTGAGGAGGCCTCCCGGATTTGGGTTTTTCCTAAAAACCACTCTAATGTACCTGCATACATATTATTGGAAAAACTGTGAATGAGTTTAGGTGAAATTTCATGCTAGTTTAAGAAATTTTTATTTTTTTGTTTAAAAATAAGGATAGAACTGGCTTTAGTTCTAAATACTACCTTTACTAGTCACGGAAGTAAAATTAAATATATTTAAAAACTTAAGAAAAAAAATCAATTTAAAATCTTACAATTCATGAATCATAGAATTAGGCTGACCCGCACCTTCAGTAATAAACTTGTTGGGAATATCGATTGTTGGGAATATCGAAACAAACATTCTTAGGGTTTGTCGAAGATATTTTGAGAAATGTATTTCTCACTTATTTAACAATAATTTATTTAACATTCCATATCGAATTTATCGAAAATCCTTTGTATTGAACAAAGTTTCCTTTTCACCAAAAATTTCGTACCGGACGTTAAGTGTCTTTAAGTGCATTAAGGTAGTTAACATATCTGCAGCTATGGTAAGTTGCATCTGGCAACATCGCCGCCTTCGGTCTGATGTGAATTTCGTCGGTACTTGTTTGCTAAAGTATCTCAAAGTTTGAAATATCGCTCAGTCTTCAACTAAAATTCGTGGTGTGTGAACGTATAGCGTAGTTGTTCGTTAAAAGAGCGCAGAATGGCGTACAACAACAAAATCAATCTTCTCTAATTTCGATTTCGTGGAACTTGAACGATTTCTCGGAAATCACCTAAAACTAAAAGAAACGAACAAAATAAAAGGAGATGTAGAAGACGAAAAATAAAATCGTAAACGACGAATTTCGTGGAAAAAAATAATTAAATATAATTTTGTGAATTTGAATTATTGTGAAAGCATGTTTAAAAAAGTATCTGATAGATACAAAAAAGTCTAGGGTTGGATAACGCCTTTGTGTTTCAAAGAGTGCAAATTATATATTTTTTGAATTTAAATGACTGCAGTAAACAGCAAGACAATCATTTAGGAATTGAAGAAGTCAGAGAAAACTCGTAATATTTTTGGATAAAAATCACAAAAAAAAAACTACAAACCTCAGCGAAATTAAAAGCAACACAACAGAAATAACAGACCAACGTAAAGGAAAACGGACAGTCATCTGCTGCTGCTGCATGAAAACAATGTGAGCATATTTTTATTTATTCACTCCCAATGCCTAGAATGCACATTTTCCGAACTGGAACTTCCTATTCAGTTCGAAGAGCCTCTGTTAACAAAAATATTTACTACGAACGGATGGTTAAAATGGCTGCTTTGTCTACTGTGCTACATTCGTAGCTTCCTCCACTCAGCATTCGCAGGGTTATTTCGTTACGGGTGCTACTTTTTCTGTGCTGTCAAAAATTTCCGTATCCTATTGCTGCTGGGCGGCTACTAATGCCTTTTCTAGCAAAATATTTAATAGATTTTCCCAAGCAAAACTTCCAAAGCGCATATCTCTAAAAGGAAAAATATACTTAAATAACGTAGGCACATGGAGAGAAAACTTAATATTTTTTTATACAAAACCTCGAGCGAAATTGATTGTTTATGAATCCATTTAACTACATAATTTCCCTACAAAATTTTGAAGTCATGCGTCTAAAAATAGTTATTTATAGAAAAAAACACCTTTTACAACTTAATATGGCTGATTTCCTAAACGTCAACAAACAAAGCAATTTTACCGTTGGCATACTGTTTCGAAACAAAGCGACCCTGCAATCAAGTTGCATTGTTCAAACACATTGTCGTTGTATTGACGATTAGGAACATCTGCTTGCAAAGCATCACTATAAGCAATGCCAAACGTAGTAGTAAAAATGGTTTTATGTAGTTATAAGCACTTATTAAGCTTATTACTTACATATTGATAAAATATCATGAAAACATAGAAAATAAAATTTACGTGTCTGCTACCGCCTTACATTAGCGCATGAGCTGTGCATCACAAAAGCATCATCAAAAGTAGTGATGCGTATTTTGCTATTTTGTGCGCATTATAAACAATCGATTATCGTTTAGGGCCACATGACATTGTAATATTATAAAGGGTTGGGCTTAGGAACTCGTCACTTTGTATGACTGCATTGCAATTGACGTTTAGGAAGTCAACTTAATTTTTCATTGTTGAATGTTCTTACGGCTTTTTGGATTTTAGATAACGCTATTCTCAAAATGTTTTTGAGATACATATATTCTTTTTTTGGTTTATGATTTTTTTTTCGTGTTATCCTTCAATCACTCCTAAGTAAGTGTCTGCTTTCAAATCGAAATTCCCGACATAACCTTGGCGAATATGATTCAAATAGACTGATGCGTGTCTACTATAAAAAATTTATTAGATGCGCAACTAAGTTTAGGCTGTTTTTTTTGTTAGAAAATGCAACTTTATTGTCAAAAAATAGTTACAGATGAATTAATCATAGTATTGCCCATTGCTAGATACAACTTTTCCCTATCTTTCTGGTAGAGCTCGAATGTCATCACGGTAGAAGTGTTCGTCTCTTGAGGCTATGCACGAATCAAGCCATTATTTGAGGTCTTCATAGAAGTTGAACTGCTGATCAGCCAGACCATGTGCCATTGAACGGAACAAGTAGTAGTCTGACGGGGCAATATCTGGAGAATACGGCGGGTGGGGTAGGACTTCCCATTTGAGAGTTTCCAAGTATGTTTTCACTGGTTTAGCAACGTGAGGCCTAGCGTTGCCATGCAATAGGATTACTTTATCGTGCCTCGGTTCGTATTGCTGCCGTTTTCACGCAGTGCTCTGCTTGGAAATGGCTTGTCGGGTAACTCCCAATACTGAAGCAAGCATTTGGGCCGAAACCTCATCGAACAATGTCTCCGATTCCGTATCATTGAAGGTTTTTGGCCTTCTTTCACGTGGTCGATCGTCGATGTCGAAATCATGGTCTTTAAAGAGACGAAACCAATCTCGGCACGTTGTTTCGCTCAGAACACCATCTCCGTAAACTTTTTGGAGCTCTCGATGCGCGTCAGCCGCCGTTTTCTTCGATAGAAAGAAGAAAATCAACACCTCCCGCAATTGATGGTTATTTGGCACAAAATCAGTCATTTTCGAGCAACCACAAACAGACTATGGAAACACAAAATCTTAAAAGTGTCAAATCGGTTTGTTTACCATATGCTTAGGCTAGATTCATAACGTTTCGATATGAACCAAATCGACCAGCTCTTACCGCTAGCGCCATCTATTGACAAACAGCATGAACTTAGTTGCGCATCTAATATCTTTTTCAAAGTTATGGCGGGAACTTCGATTTGAAAGCAGATACATTTCTGGGATTGATTGAAGAATAACATTAAAAAATCAACAAAAAAAAAAGGAATTTTGAGAAATATTTTTTTATAAAAAAAATTAATATTTTCACTAATTTATTTGAAGTTTTTTTTTTTATTAATTTCTTATTTTGTATTTGTAATTTTTTTTAATTTTTTTTTTTTATTAATTTCTTATTTTGTTTGTTATTTATTTTGTTTTTTTAATTTTTTTATAAAATCAAATCATTTTTAAACAAACAATATTTGCAGTTTTTTTTTAATCCAATTTCCAATAGTTTAAAAAATATTCAAAAAAAGTCAAAAAAAGTCAAAAAAAAAACAAAGTGTGCAATTATTTAAAGAATCAACGATATACATATGTATATATTTCCAAACTGTCAATTGTCCCTAATCAACAATTTCGCTCAAAGCACCGATATTTTCTTCTGCACGTGCTCCTCTTCGTTTTGTTGCTCGAAGTGCTTCGAGTGGATTAAAAAATAATTTTTCGAAATCGTTGTATGATAGTGAAATATTTTTCCAAGTGAGTGAATTTACTTAGCATTTTTCAAAATACGTGTTTTGATATTTATGTTTATTTGAGTTTACCACCTGTGAGTTCATTGCACTTTTAATCATTGAACATGCCGCCGTACAGTTGTCACGTGATTATTTATATCAAACTTCTGAGCATGATCGAGCTTAGTACGTCATATAGTGAGTGACATCGGAAAACAACTGTCGCGCTGATAAGGCAAGAAATTAACGAGTAAATAAAACTTTCACTACTCATCAACAACACTCACTAAATTATCAGCCAAGCAAAAGGGTAGCAATTTTTATGGACCCATTCAGCAGACAGCATTTGAACGTATACAAAGCAGTCATAAAACCGCATGATAAATTTTAAATAACAAAAGTACATATAATTACTGCATGGCTATTTTTGTAAATTTCGTATTAAGTGTAATCTAAAGCATAGAGTAGTAGGTAACTTCCCGAATTAGAAAAACCGTTCAAGAGTAACCTCAAGTGTTGCCTACCGTAAGCGCTATCTAACATCATTTCTTAAGTTGAAGGAGTCCAAAAAAATATTTACGCATAAAGACTAAAAAATAAATTTCGTGTGTTGACGTAAAATCTTGATTAAACTAACATATGGCATAAGAAAAATTTTAGAGTGGAACCAACCACACAACTGGCGGTAAGAATAATTCCTAAGTTTATCGTATTGCTGGAGCAAAATTCGGCAAATATCTGCGCGTATATAGCATATAGGAATGAGATAGCATTTTCGAGATTTTCAGGTTAAATGCTGACACGTTGCTTTTTTATATGGAACGTTTTTAGGATCTACCCTAATGTATAGGCAATTGATGATATATTTTAGAAATGAAAAAAATCAGTTAATTTTGAACCTTTTTACTTTCGCGTTTGTTTTTTTTTTTTGCGTGAAATTAAAATATCCAAATTTGTTCATGGATTGTTCATCAGGAATTTAATCGCCCTTGGCCTTGAGACGCTTATCGAACGAATCACATGATATTTCGATCAATATTGTGCCATACGCGGATAGAATACTTCTTCAGCGACTCCATACATATGTGTTTTTTGGCACATGTTCTGGACTGAAAAATGCCCCAAACACAGTTGTCCAGCGGTTTTAAGTCGGTAATGGACGAAATTTAACCTGTTTTTTTTTAGAATACGGCCTATGCTCCGATTGCTTACTTCTGTCTCTTTCGCCATTTGAGTTGTACTGCGCTCTGAATTTCAGGCCTTTCAAGCTTTCGGCAGCTGAAATATTAATGTTGTCCAAGTGGCGAGAAATTCGATATGAAGGTAGATATATTCTTACGATTTATTGAATAATATCTTAGATTTGTGTAAAAAAATCAAAAAAAATTGATGTTATATCGAAGATATTTTCACTATAAGAATATTTTATCTATTTTGGTACATGCATATATAGCCACTATGGTAAATGCCGAAATAGTTCAATCTGCTCAGAAAGCTTTTGTGTTTTTATGTTATAGCCCCATATTTTAGATTTGTTAGTACCAAATTATTTATTTTCACCTTCAGCTTTAATGTAACAACAAAGCAAGAGAAAATCGAAGCCAAAATTTAAGTTTAGGTTTAAAACTCGTCTTTTAGCCAAAACCAGTTTAGGCATAAGCAGCTAACACACACAGTCTTGCATACATCCACATGAATATTACAACGCAAATTTACTGAGAATATAATTACGCAAACACAGATACAATAGAAACAGCAACAACAGTGATAAAATAAGATATCTTGAAATCGGGGGCTTGATCCACACTTCGTTTCGCCGAATTTGAGCGAAATAACTTTTTTTTGTTTCAGAGCCGTTGAAGTGTGTAGAGCAAATGAGAAAATTCGTAGTAAAGAAAGGTTGCCAGATTGGTGTGTTGCTTGCCCTCTTTTTGGCATGGAAAAGAAAAAAAATTAAAGGGTGTTCAAATATGAGGTATTTTTTAAATTTTATATAAAATATATAAATTGTGTGAAATCTTTATTTATCTTTATTGGAAATTAAAGTGCATTTTTTCTGGTTTATAATAAAAAAGAATGTTTTTCAATTGCTTTCCTCTGCTAGCTCGACAGGCATTCAATCTTTTATCAATATTTTGAATAATTTTTTCGCATAATGATTGTTCAATTAGTGATATTTCCTCTATGATGTTGTCTTTAAAATGACGAACAGTTTGAGGATTATCCGCATAAGCTTTACTCTCCCAGAAACCCCATACGAGGAAATCCAATGATGTTAATTCGCATGAACTTAGTGGCCAATTCCCGTCTAATAAATTTCTCTTTCAAAATTTCAATTGATTCCGTTTTTGTATGCATGTTGCATCATCCTGTTGAAACCACATATCAATATCTTCAAATTGACTCCACAAAAAACGGTTTCTAATCATTGGCCCATAACTAGAATCCTTCACAATGATTTTATTGCCATTTTGATTTTCGAAAAAATATGACCCAATTACGCCACCGCACTAAAATGCACATCATACAGTAACTATTTTTTTTTTGGTTTCATTGGCTTTTCAAACATTTCTCTAGGAATTTTCAAATGCGACAGTTTTGTTTGTTGACATAGCCGCCAATTTCAAAATGAGCTTAATCGGTGAAGATAATTTCCTTCTAAAATTCTCATTTTCATTTTCATTTTGTTTTTTTATAGACCAATAAAAAAAAGAGTTTTAGTAATGAAAGGACGTTGTACACTTGTGTAACAATCCATTTTACCTTGCAGGAATGATATTGCTTCATACCTGAAAAAACATCGGTGTAATATAGTACCTGACAAAAAATGGCGGTAAATTCAAAAAATATATATCAAATTTGAACACTGCTTATAAACTACAATGTTGCAATGAGTTCGTTGATTATATGAACCGTTGATTTACGATAATTATTTTGTACTTTCTTTATTATTAAATTGAAAAACCCTGCCCGACTTAAATTTATTGGAGAACTAAGATTCATTTTTACGTATAATATTTGACTGGAGCCCAGTGGCAAAACTAGAAACTTATTCTGGAATATATACATATAATGAGATTATACATATAGTGTATTGCCGACTGATTCTCCTGGGCATATAGTATAAATACGTCAGGCCTGAGAAACTGAAACTGCCCAAAAGGTTTTTTATAAAAAAACTTGTATTCGTGGGGATTTCAAAATAGCCGATTTAATTTTTTTAAAGTTTTTAAGCCATTTTACTGTAAATTATTTTTATTCAACATTTGCAAAAATTGTAAGATAATTTAAATTGTCAATCGAATGGAAAATGTTGATTTGTCAAATAGGTCAAACCCAGCTGTTAAGTCACATACATTTTTTGAGGCGCGGTTTTGCCTTTTTTAGCAATTACAAATTTATGACATCTTTAACTACATACCCCACCAAATATAAAGTAATTCGTTTAATTTTACTAAAGTTAACACTTTCCATGGGAATGAAAGAAAAATTTTGAGAAATACCCAAAAAACGGGGAAAAATTCGCAACTGCACTTATTGTAGCGAAGTGTAAGAGAGAGAGGGAATGTAAGTTAACCCGCATTCTTGCCTAACGAATGAGTAACTTGTTTGACGTTTTGTTTGCCATCCGTGCATCTGTATGTTTTTGCATCGTTTTGTTTGTCTATTTGACTGGCTGTCTGCCTCGCTGTCAGTATCTGTTATAGATCCTCTCTCTCTCACTCTTTCCCATTGCTTATGCACATACACAATTTTTTTTTTTTTAGCTTCAGGTGAATATAAATAATTCTGAGAATTTTCGGTTATGATTTATTCAGAGTTCCTGTGAAACAGGTTAGTGGCTTTGCTGCGGTGCATTGCTTTCTGATACGTTCCTTGTCCGATTGTCCGGATATCAATTGGTTTCTTAAAAGTATTTGTAAGCTCTACTCTATACATAGCTCATTTTGTCCGTCCACTTGCGCAAGCGTACTGTTCAACTATAGTGCTTGTACATATGAAATTCTGCGTGTCATAGGCAGTTTCATTAAAGAATTTCAGGGTCCCTAGTGACACCAAGAATATATTCTACTAACTACATATATGTATGTATGTATGTATGTACTTAAATGTGTAATTGCAAAAATTAAGAAGTTCTATTTATAATTAAACTCACGGTGCGGCTTAAGCAGAAATAAGTTAAGGAAATTGGCATCTGCAATTTTTTTTATACCAGTTGCTACCTATAAAGGATCAATATTTGGTCTAAGTGATTTGGTGTAAAAAGTCATAAAACCTTCCAAACCGAATTCCTGGAATATTACCAATATTTTTGATACCAATGATATGTACGCGTACTTCATTTGAAAGTTTTAGTTCCTGGTAATCTGTAGCTCTGGGCTGTGACCTTGGCCCCACACTATTATGCATCAGTAGCGTTGGCAAAATAACATGAATTATCCCACCCCTTCCTAATTGTGTCAATGTTTAATTTATACGTTGACATGGTAGATTTTCGTCACAGAAAATTTCCAATGTATGCGCTACGAGGGCTTCGTTGGAGTCAGCCTTTTAAAACATTTGCCGAGTTATCAAACTTTAATGAGGTTTCACACAGAGGCGTACCGTGCATATCGGGCGCCGGCAGCAAAAACTTGTTTGCCACCCCTACTGAAAAAAATATTTGTGTTTTTAACAAAAACTTGATTTACCTCAGTTTTCACATTCAAAAACTCTAAAATAAGATATACATATTTCACTAAAACTTTGAAAAATTGCACCTGCACGTAAACGTTAAAATTTACTGTCCCTCATTTTTGACTTTCAAAGACCCTAGCAAAATGAGATATATTTTACGACGGCCGCACTCTCTACCCCGCCCCTACTCTTAGGTACGCTACTGATCTCATATTAACTGGGTGGTACACTTTACCTTTTCTTAAGATGAATTCTGGTCTTTTGAGTGTTTGAGTGAATCATTCAATCTGTCCAGTCATGACAGTACACTTTAAAACTAATCTTGATATTGTCCGATAAAAGCTGAAAAAAAAAACGATTCCCTTGAAACTCCACCAAACAGACAGAATCACCAGCTTGTGAAGTGCTTTAAGATCGTTCAGCTTTTTAACGCCATGATCTCTTGCGTTTAACATTGTTGAAGGCAGCCCATTTCTCATACCCAGTGAAGTTTTGCTTCAAAAATGGATAATTTTCTGGACGTTTGAGAAGCAAATCACAGACGTTATATACACTGGAGCACCACTATATACATATAGTACATGTGTAAATTACGTGGTATAAAACATACTGAGCACAAATCATGTGTCAGCTGTCAAATTGACTGTCACAAGATTGACATTTTTAAAACCAAACCACCCTAAAAAAACACTCTTTATAGCATGACTTTGTTCGATATAATTTTTCCAAAACCTTATATTTCTTAAAAAAACGCTCTATAATTCCTCCCTCCAAGTTTTTCCCAGCATACATACATACATATGTATGTATACAAATAATAATTTTGCTTTACAAAATGTTGACATACAAATTCAATAATAAACGAAATAGAAACATCGACTGACATCTTTTGAGATACAATTGTATCCCTAGTTGAAACAATTTTTGTTGTTGTTATTTGGGATACTCAAAAGTAAGAGAACAATATAAACAATTCCTTTTGTTGTCTGCGCGCAGTTGTAAGGGACTTTCTATTAACTGAAGCAATTCCAGAAATCTCAACTACTCTTTTGCCGATGGTTTAACCTTCTACGATGCAGCTGTATTGACGGACTCGTACAGTCTGTTTCAATTTTCATTTGTTTTTGTTGAATAAAACAATTGTGATTTTTATAAAGAATTAACAGGCTCTGCGAGTAGATGCATAAAAGGACAACACTAGTCTGCAAAAATAGTTTTGCGGATAAGACCAAAAACCTACTCTTTCTGAATGATTTCATTATAACTTTTATCACGAAAATCTGTTGTCAGCCTTTTTTTCCTATCACATCAGATTTCGAATTATCGGCTTCGTTTTTTTGGTTTCATTACAAGAAGCAGAATTTGTAATCGGAAAGTTATAATTCCATTTCAAGCTATTGAAAAAAAAAGCTCGATTGATAATTTTTCGTTTTCTGAAATTTTAATTAGGGAATCGACAAGGGAATCATTACTCTCCCATGGAATTGATCAATTTGATTCCGAGTTCGAATTCGTGGATGATATCGAAAGTTCCATTCGATTGCCCATTTTCGTTCCCTGAAATTTTTATTAGGGAATCATTACTTTCCCATGGAACTGAGCAATTTGATTCCGAGTTCCAATTCTTGGATATCAAAAATTCCTTTCGATTGACCATTTTTCGTTCCCTAAAATTTTAATTAGGGAATCGATAAGGGAATCAATACTTTCCCATGGAATTGAGCAATTCGATAAAGAGTTCCAATTCTTGGATGATATCAAAAATTCCAAATTTTTAATTGTATAACGGAATCAACCATTCATTTCGCCATGGAAATGAAAATATCGATCCCGTGTTCATTTTGTCATGGAATCAACATACAGAGATCATTCTAAATTTCAATTTCAGGGATTTATAGTCGAATATATTATTGCCCAGCTCGAACTTGAAACAAAAGCACTAAAGTAAAAGACATTGCCACTTTATCTGTCAAGGTTGTTGTTTTCGTGTCACCAAAAATTATAATTGATTTCTCCGAAAACTCATTATTATAAATTGTTAAAATAAAAATATCTGATTTCATTTACTTTCGCAGTAAATGCGTTTGTGAAATGAAAACTCTTGCTTGCGCCTAATTTAGTGAACAGAGCCATATGTAAATTGTTGATTTCGATTTGCTCGTGTCATGTTGTTGTTGTTGTTGTTTTTTTCGGGGTAACGTACTCGTACTGCAAGCGTGTGTTTAGATAAAAGCGATATCTCGTTACTAAGAATTTTCCAAGAAGATTAAAATCGGCGTAGGAGAGCTTAAGTATATTTAATTTGCTTTTCGTTGGAAATGTGCGCAGTTTAGTTATTAAAAAAAAATTATCCCACAAAATACCAGCATGTTAACCCAATGAAATAAAGATAAAAAGGAAAAAAACAACAGTTATTAACAAATTTCATTGGGAAAAATCCATCTACCACAGAGATAAAAAAAAAACTAATTACGGGATAATTCACACACATTGTATGTTAAATGAAACATATCTGTAATTTAAGCTGCAGTTTTTAATTTCGTCAATTTCTTGAGATACTTTCGTATTCCGTTCACTTTCACATCCGCCGGCAAAACTGGAGCGAAATTCGGCGGCGAAACCAAGTGCAATTGAACAACAATTGGAGTCTAATGCTTCTTAAAAGAAGAATTCCTTGAAAAAGATAAAAAGAACACAGTTCTGCCAAATGGTCGTTTCCGATCCGCCCAAGCCTGGTGCCCTGTAGGAATTCAAAAATTTGTGAAAATTTTATTTACATGCAATTAAATTTTATTTTTGATGATTTAATTTTTGACGATTGTGTTAATTATTTTTTAATATTGCTGAAATAAAGTATGCCATAACACGGCGGCCAAATCGGGTCCGGCTTCAGTTTTACTGGCGCGTTTGAAATGGCCGCTCTTCTCTAGTTTGAAGTATTGATTCCAGACCGAAGTCAAGAGCATTTAGCTTAGGGTACGATATATGCAGTTATTGCTAAAATTTTGAATAAATATGGGCGCTAACACTAAACAATAGTAAAAGTTTCATTGGGTGGTTAAACTGATTGCATCCACTGCTATATTAAAGTTGAATAAGTACATATTTTAATAGTTAACACTCCGCAATTGTTGTGTTTCAAGAATGTAGAAATTGTTGAATAACATTTCTGTGACGTGATCATAATGACTGAAAAACAATTGGACCAAAACGGGCAGATCACCGAAATCTGTCAATAAACTGAATTTCAAGTAGACCTCTTAATTGCATGGCTTACTCATTGAGGTATAACTTTACTAATTGTAAATTAAAAACGAAATAAGGCTCCCTTTAACGACAACTTTTAACAATGTCAGGAGGAACCTTTCCTATTAATAAGGCGTGAATTGCGTTTGGTTCATTATTTAAGCCTTAGTGATGTTATAACGTACTCTCATACCGTTGCACTAAATCCAAGAGAGCTTGTTGTCTTTGATTCACTTGACGCTCCTCATCAGGATACTTTCCGCTATAATTAAAAACCTTCATGGAGTAGGTTAGGTTAGTTAGGAGTGGAAGTCAGTTACGAAGAACCGACTCACTTAAACCAAATGTGATCCATTGTGATTCCACAGGGTATCTGACTATACCCTCTTGTTGAACCACCCAGATTTCGTAAAGAAACTAAAAAGCTGACCTATACTAACATGTCTAAGGTCATCCAGATCATCAAATAAAAACAACCCAAGTGCTTTGTGGCGTTTTCTAGCAAGTGCGGTGCAGGAGGAGAGAAGGTGTTTAGTATTTTCCTCTTCTTCCACATTTCCACAACTTCTACAGAAGTCAAAGGACCTAACACCTAATCTCTCCGCATGTCTGCCATGAGGCAGTGTCTGGTTATGACTGCAAAAATGGAGTAATATGATTGCGAATCGCTGAGCGACCATATAAGCTTCTGAATATATTTTCTCTATTGGTCTTTTACCCATAAGATATGTAAATACATATATAAATTAGATGAATATAGCTGTAGGTAAGGACAAAAGACACGAACAAATTGCGTACCAATCCCTAGAAGGCACCGTGTTAGTCATCGAAGTCACAATCGGCATCGAGCTGAAGAATATGATGAAAGCTTTCGCGGAATTATATAATAACCGATTATAAGCGGCTTAACATATCTTATTTGTAGAAGTCACGTATGCTCGAACTATTCAGTTGAAACGTATCGTTGAACACGTCATAGGGTCCCAGGGGACCTTGTTGGTCATCGGAAGGTTAAGTCGTTAAAAAGTTTTTATGCGAAATAAATGAATTCCTCGAAGCATTCTAGTGGTTACATCTTTATATCAAACTAAAAATAATGCAGTGGCTTTGCGTTTCATATTTATGAAAATAATATGCATACATTAATTGAGCAGTTTTTAATAAAACAAATATATTTTACAAATGAAAAGTAGGTAGCAAAGCTATTTACCCAATTTTTCGTCTATCTATCTATTTCGCTGTTATGCAGAAAGAAATTCCGCTTTCTCTGAACGATCCCTTCAGTATGCTTTTACATCCTAAAGTATTCGAAGATATATGAACACTCAACTTTTTTTTGCAATTTCCACGAAGTGCTAATAGCAGATAATTAACGATTTTTCACGTTAATTGCAGTTACCGTGAAAAAGAAATGCGCCGCCTAGCGACTGCAGCCGTAATTCCATGAAGCCGACTGACTGCCTGATAACAAATTTACGATAGTATAAATGATGTTTCGTTGGAAATGAAGCAGTCGCAAGCTAAAATTGATTATCAATAAAACGAGATTTCAGAATCGAATGAACTAAAGTTAAATAAAAACATACAGGGTACTACAAATACATGGTCGTGTTGCGGTAGTGCGCATTCTTTTACCAACTTAAAAATTTTGATATTGCTGTGGTTTTTCTTCGTATGAAAATGATTGCTTTTTAATCTTTTTCCAAATAAATATTAAAACGTTTTTATCATTCTTTTAAAAGCAGGGTTGCCAAGTGGCCGGACAAGCACGAAATTTTATATCAAAGCCGTGGGGCCTGTAGGAACTGAAAACTTTGTGAAAAAGACGGTGATTGGTTGATTTTTGTCACATGTACTTGGATTTTTTTTTAATGACCAAAAAAAGTTTTTTCTATATTAATTTTTTTTAACTATGCAAAAAAAAAAGTCATGAAGGTTTCCACAAGGAAATATAAAGTTATTTTGGGCATGATTTAACTATTAAGGTTCTCGCAAGCTGTCAAACTCACAGTGTTGAACGTCAGAAAGCTGGAGTGTCAAAATTCATATTGTATAGTAAAGCAAGAGGAAAAAAAAATCTAACATAATTTGGCACCAATTTTCAGGTTAACGTTTAATTGAAAAGAAAAAGACTAATAAATGTCCAAGACGTAGGCAAGCATGTTTCAGAAACCTGGCGTACGGGTTAAAAATCGACAACTAATACATACGAGTATACATCGTCGGTCTCGGGTAGAAAGAAGGCCCTAACTAATTATTTTACTCGAATTTGACTTTTTTGTCGATAAATTAATAACCCCCCGCAGTATTTTATCGATATTGGTATCGTTAATTAGGCAAAGATCTAAGCTAAAAACCGAATGCAAAGTCTCCTCTCTAAGCCCCGAGGAAGACGAGTATATGAGGAAAAGAATGGAAGGGACGAAAATCCATGTTAACATGAATATTATTCTGCAAGGCTGTATCGATTTCAAAAATGATGACAGGGCTATAATTAAATTATTCAAAACATGATGTAAGTGCTGCTTTTTTAATATATGGCGAATATGCCATTTTTTTGTGCAAATGTTCAAGTGTCAAAAAATCATTGATGGAAAAGATATTTGGGGAATTTCTCGTCATCAACTTTTACGTCATGGCCTCTCCTAACTGACCCACTAAAAATTTTGGAGATCGCATTTAAAAAACTTCTTTATTTGATGTTTTAAAGTTTTTTCTGCTGCTATGAAATTTCAAAAGTATGAGTTAGGGCCTTACTAACCGAGAGGGACGATATGTATGTATGTATGTGTAGTGGCGAACACATGTGGATACATCCTGACCACATTTGACTTTGGGTGGCTGTACAACCCTTCAAGTTGCAGCAATCGAAACCAAATCTTGTTAGTTCTTAAATTTTTAATTTTAAGGCCAATAAAGAATTTAAAAAAAAATATAATTGGGCTGCGATTGCTGTAGTCTTAAGGGTTCTAGAGCTACTCAAAGTCCAATGTGATCCGGATGTAGCCACAGTGGAATAGTAAATATTCAGTATTACATAAAGAACACATATTTTCGTATTACTGACGTTCTTATAAAAAAGGGCTTGTTTTCGATATTAAATACTAATCTGTAAACTTAAAAGTCCCTAATGAAAAAACCATCTTTTTAATTTATACATGACTTCATGCTAATCAGCAAAACATTGGTTCAGCTCATTGGACAGGGGGTTAATCGACGAGTTTTTTTTAATATACGCTAACTAACTAGCCTCTATTCTCTCTCGCAGACACATGTGCTATTTCTTTCTTTTTGTTGCTTCTGAGTAGAAAAAAAAACACAAGATCACTATGGAAACTTCCATTTAACAAAGTGGCTCCAATGCGGGAGAGTAAAAAATCACGCGATCACCAACTTTATTTGGACTCTCTTTTTAATTATCTATTACATCATAGCTGGGGCGCGCAAGTGATTCATGTTCGTAAACAAATCTTAAAGGCAAAGTTTCCTACACTAAAAATTCCTGAGGTAGCGTCATCATTTCGCACTCATAGGATGTGTCATCGTTCTTTTTGGTAGATTGTGTATACACACTTAGATCCAGTTAATGATCGATTGCTGGGATTCCGCAAATTTTGTTTGATTTGATATTTCTGATAACCAATGCGGGCCCGCGCAACGGTGACAACGAGCTCTCTCAAACGCAATAGCCACAGTTGGTAACGAGACCTGTTCAAAGGCAGATGGAACAAAGGCATTTAGACAAAATAAAAATAAAAAAAAAATCACTGTGTCGCTGTGAAAAAATATAAGTTGGAACAAGGTAAAATTAGAAACCTATAACACAAATTTTGACTTTTTGTTCAGGAGTTTTAGCATTTTTGGTATTTGGATCTAACATCAGTTTAAACGACATTTTAGCCAATTTCATAGTGCATAGTATTCTCCTTCAAAACACAGCAAATTGGCACACTTGGACACTTTCGACAATTATAGCCATCACTATGCACGCGCAAGTCTTTCAAAGGATTGTGAAATTGCGCTGAATATTTTATTTTGTAGGGTTTACTTTGGAGGAATTCATTTATAGTCAATCAATCCATTCCGTTTGCTCCACTAAGTCTGCTTTTACGTTCTCAAATGATACGAGTGTTCGTTATCTCATTAATTCATAAAACGAAGAAAATGAAAATGGAAAGTTTTTCATTCACGTAAAGAACGTTGGAGGCAGCGTAAACTCACTTAAAGCGTTTAATTGACCACATCAGCACTCGCGCTAGCATGGATTTGTTTATTTGCGAGAATGAATTGTGTTTGTATGTATGCAAACATGTCGTACGTCATATATGTACATATATATATATATATATACATATATAGATATAGCAATGTTCTTGGGAAATCGTTTTATTCGTACGTATTCCAAATAAATTTGCACTCGTTACAAAAATAAAATCAAGTTTGCGTTTCGTGTTGTTATGAAGGTTTTTCCTGAAACTCAGTATTTCCAATTTTGAAACAATTATTTATCAGATTGAAATATGTTGTATGTGGGTACAAGCAATTATTTAATTTTCCTGGAGAATATTTTACTTTTTAATAAATTGTAAATTGTAAACTCTGAAATTTCTAACCTTAAGTAAGCTAATGTGAGCTGTCGCGGATATACACATTATCTTGTTCTCATGACTTTGGTAGCTAACGATCGCAAAAAAAAAAAAAAAAAATTCCTGTTCATAAAGCTATTTATTTCAAATTCAAATTGATAGCAACCCTAATAGCAATAATGATCACAAGATTGCCTTCATAACATGCATCGATCAATGGCATTGGATACAAAAAAGTGTAAACTAAAATGACTTGGTCAAATGGTCGCCTACATAACATACATATGTACATACATACTTATTTGTATTATTATCGAATCCGATAAACTTATTTGCTAACGTTATTTTCTTATTTCAGTTCTTACTACAACTAAACAACCCGCCTGCACAACAAGCTGTCATACTTCCGCTACGCATCAAGCTGATATTTATGTAAACGTTATTTCACCTCATTGAATGTTGTGAATTTTAAGTCCTTTGCAAGATATTTATGTAAACGTTATTTCACCTCATTGAATGTGGTGAATTTTAAGTCCTTTGCAAGACATATCCTGATGGGGCACCGTCTAAGTAAAACCCCTGTTAATGGTTGCAACGCCGCCTCTAAACTTGACAACGAGAGTTACAAGATTCTAGATCGCCTGCACAGCTCTTGCCAATTTACTGAAGCACCACCGGCAGCTGAAGAGCCAATAAACGGTGTTCAAATATCTAGCTCTTCCGAAGCCCACGAGAATTCACTAAACACTAAATTCTTTGACACACCAACGGCACACACTTCCATAATAATTAAAATACAACTAACCAAAATGGAGGGACAGGACAATGCCAATAATGGAATTATTGAATCGCCAACAAATAACAACGGGCAACAAGTTTTTAATTTAAATTTTAACGGGAACTTACCAAAGGCATCTTCCAATGTGGACAGTGAAACGTCAACGCAAACATGCAGACCATCGCATACCATGACGGGACGTATCAGTGCTGGTTCTCCCAGCTTTTTGGTGAATAACAATTTCACCCCAAATGTAAATATTTTAATGGATTTAGAGAAGCGCATGAGTATCGCTAGTATGGTGAGCAGCAGTACAAGCAGTAATAGTGAAGTGGCAGCGGCAGCAACAGCAGGCAACAACACCAGTGAATACTCCGGTGAACAACACGTCGTTAGGGCGGCCACTGCTTTGAGCAACTGTCAAAAAAGCAGATCTCATTTCAGTCAAGGTACATTCATTGATTTTCTTAACATTATTCTTGATTAATAAATTCCCAAAATTTTGCTTCTCTTCGTAGATGCTGACGTTGACAATGGTGAGTATTGCTGTCGTCGCAAATCAAAGTCCACCACATTTCCTTCAAAATGGCGGTGTTGCAAATGTACCTGTCGAGATGCTTTTAAACGCATCATAGACGCATCTTCATCGAAGTCCGTTAAGAAGAAGGAGCGCAAGGAAAGCGCTTCTTCAAAGATGAAACGTCATACTACTGATCATTTAGTATTGTGGAATCCTTTGCAACCCAATTCACCACGCTTCAGCAACAGCTCTGTAATGTCACTAGCTAGTAGCATGTCTACGTCTTCTGGTGCCACATCTGCTGACGTCATTATACCCATTTCCTCACCACAGTTTGTGGTTGTACAATGTCCTCCTTCGTCTTTGGTCACACTTGGGCGTATCGATGATAATGCTATTCGGTTGATGGCAACAGAGCTAGTACCAAGCATAAATAACGCACCGGGAACAGCACGAATAATCAGCACTTCCAAAGAAGCGACATGTTCGAATACTGCGCTAATCGCCACACCTGCTAACAGCTCCACAAGCACATCGCCTAGCGCTACCACATCAAATTCAGGCTGTCCAATCAATGTTGGACCAGTTGTTCACTCACAGGTTGATTACATACATTGTTTGGTGCCAGATCTTGAGAAAATCACTAAAGCCAGTTTTTACTGGGGCAAAATGGATCGTTACGAAGCTGAGCGTTTGCTAGAGGGTAAGCCGGAGGGAACTTTCTTGTTGAGAGACTCCGCACAAGAAGAATATCTCTTCTCTGTTACATTCCGAAAATATGGTCGTTCACTTCATGCGCGAATTGAACAGAGCAGTCATAAATTCAGGTGAGTTATTATTTTATACTGAGAAAAAACAATGTATTTCAAGTTCATTTTTATCTGCTCACAGTTTTGATTGTCACGATCCATGCGTTTTTACTGCCCCCACAGTAACTGGTTTGCTAGAGCACTATAAGGATCCCGCCTGTGTCATGTTCTTTGAGCCGATGCTCACGATTCCTTTGCATCGTAACACGACATTTTCGTTGCAGCAACTGTGTCGTGCGACAATTGTATCGCACACCACCTACGATGGTATCACTGAGTTAGAATTACCTTCGCGGCTTAAGTCATATTTAAAGGAATATCACTACAAGCAAAAACTGCGCGTTAAGCCATTCGATGAACCGTTCTACTCATGCACATAGTGTCCCCGGGTGTCTGGTGGGCTTAGCTATAGGGCGGATGCTGCAAATGAGAGTTTGCTGCTGGACGAGGGTGTAGACGAACTGGATCTGATTGTTGACCTAGAAGATTTACAGCGCACAAATATTGTCAATTATGTGCAACACTCGGTTACTGTGACATCGTCATCGCATGATGATCAGAAAGTGACAAAGAGCGGATTCAGATGTGCAAAAAATTTCCGACGCATTACTACACAGCTAACAGATATCTTGCAGCGGGTATCAGCAAGTTTGAATTGTTACCAACAGCAGGAGCCCACCTTCGAACTAAGTGAAACTCGACAGCAGCAGCCACCCAAAAACAGCAACACGTTTAAATTAAGAAAACATTGACAAAATGCTAGCCAAAACAATAAATGTATGTAGTATTTAAATCAAAAGTACAGACAGACAATCCCCAGTGAAGTTAATGAAGAACACCGCACGTGTGTTCCTTCCTCTTAAGATAATGCCGTTTCAATTAAAGTATTGATTAGATATAAGAATATTTAAAATTATTTTTAAAATAATATTTGTTATTAGAATAGCCGTGTTAAGAATATATTGCTTCGTTCAGAAATGGCTATGTATGTTTGCATATCATCGTTGAAACTGCATTTTATTTTTGACTCAATCTCATTTCTCATGTACATAGCTCGTTTTGGGCACTTCTCCCAAACACGCAATTTTGTAGCTTAAACGACGATATGTGTTGTATATGCCAAAACCAAATTTAAACTGTTTTGTTGAATTTATTTAAAATTATTAAAACACATGCTTAAACATAACTTTATGAAACAACAAATTCCACTATTCTATTAAGTAGAATTTACAATAACCCGTTGCTTGTTATTAATATTTACTATATAGACATAATTCTCACTTGCGTAAGACAGATGAAATATCACTGCTATAATTTGTACTTAAATTATTCATGTAATAATAATGCAATTTTTTATACTCAAAATCATAAATTATTAAAATTGTAAATTCATATACATTTATCACTGACATATTTAGGTAGTTCACAAGGTGTCATAACAAGTGCTATTTGTCGTATGTTACAATGGTGGTAACGATTTTGTTATTGCATTCGATTTCTATTTAAATGAGAGAATCTTATGGAGAAAATGGAGTGACAATCAAAATTGCATGACTTTCTATTTTCTTCACAATAGCACTTAAGATTTATGACTCTATGACACCTTGGAATTATTTAATTAATATGGAATAAAATTGTAATTATATTATCATAGCAAAAACTATTGTACAAAGCTAAAATAATCAAAATATTTAGTATAAATACATACATACATACCTATGTACATAGACTAGCGCAATTACGATACTACGGTTGGCAGTGCCAAAGCTAAAGCATTTCTTCTAGATAATTACATACTAAATATATAATAATGTATCTTAGTTTTAATTGAATCTTTGTAAAATGAATAAAACAGATCCAAAACAATACGAGTAGACGACGTATACTCATTACATATAGTTAAATTAAAAAACATTAATCTTAATACAACACTAAAATAGTAGGCGCGTACTAGAGCTCGTCAAAAAAAACCTCATATTCTTCAATTCTTAAGTAGAATTTTTCTTACAAAAAATTTGAGATTTGAAATTCCACTTTTAGTCAAAAAAATAAATTTATTTCAATTTTCATATTGTACCCCTACACTTAAAAAAATAGATATATATTTTTTTCGTTCCCGAATCCAAGAACATAAGGTTTTTCTTTGACCAACTTTAGTGCATGCTACAATTTTGCGTTAGTAGCTCCTAACTCTTAAGGTTAAACAACTACGCAAGCGTAAAAACACTAACGTTTTAAGTATTTATGAATGTATTAAGGGTATTCGAATTAAGCCGTATAAAGTGTTTTATTCGTATATTTACAGCATTGTATAAAATAAGAACAAATTCTCATTGAACATTTTTTACGACTATACTTTTCTGTGCGCCGGCGTAAAGCGCAATTGCCAGTTCTACAAATAAAAAGTGAAAAATTCTGTGCAAAAAATGTTTCAATTTCGAATTAATGTTTTTGTGTTTATTAAGTGATTTTGTGATACTAAATTGATGCAGTGAAAAATTGAATAATTAAATACATTCAGGCCCCTTAACGCAACATGATTTTACGTCGCCATAATAATACAGCTTTATTCGAATACCTTTATTATTTCCATTATTTATATTGAATTTATATATTTTTAATTTTAAAATATCATATGTATTGTACTTTCGCCAAAGTGGTAAAAATAAGTAAACCCAACGCTAGAAAATGCAAAAAATAAAACTATACTTGTTTTAAAACACAAAAAAACATATTCTTATTAAACTCTATTCCAAAAATACTTACATGTTTCGAGTAGGAATTCCTATCAAGCAAGCTTCACCATAATCAGCTACGGCTATGGCTAAGGATGGTGGACCCTATTAAGGGCATTTATTTTATCAGGATCTAAAAGGTGTAAACGTATTAAAGAATTCCAGAGCAGGTATGGAAAAGTTTATCCTTATTGTAGCCCTACCAGGGAAAGCCCTATGAAATTTCGTTTAGACCTCATCAGTCTCGCCTGGTCCATTTAGCCTATGTACATGCATTAACAAACCTATCCGGGTCTGATCCGAATACCCAAGTCCGAACCGGATCTCTAATAGGGGCAAGATGAAAATTTCTACTCGAGTAGAGAGAATTCGCAAGAATTGAACACTTCTGTTGCATTTTTTTCAGAGAACTAACTTGTCGAAAGCATAAAAGGAGAAACTACTGTCTGTCTGTTGGTTGAGTTTCTTAATCGTAAGATCGATGCACAGTGACAAACGCTAGTCAAGCAGAACTGATCGTTTACTTTTTTATCGTTTGGAAAATGGGGACCTATTGCCTTTGAAAGTCGAAATATGAATACTACGGAAGAGCGAATACCGAAAATTGATAAGAAGACTCTTTCAAACAATTGGAAAGTGCAAATGTTGTAAGTATCGATACGCCCATCATTTGACTGTGATCAAGGATCAGAAACCACTCTTAAAAATCCTTTAACCTTAAAAATTACTTTCTGTACTGGGTAAAGGTAACGTAAAATGGCAAATTCGACTTTCAAGTTACCTACTGGTAACCACACAAGCTCCACTTCCTTCAAATTAAGCAGATGCATTCATTATTTGGTTAAACGACGATAGTTTCATAATTAGCCAAATCAACCAATTGCCATGGGCAAACCATATTTGAATAGAAACGAGAAAGATCATCTAGGTAAGTCAATGGAACTTCACGAGACTGTACATTGTTTGAAGAAAGCTGCTTTAAGATCACTGGATGTCAATTATAAGCCCTGTTTGACCTAAAAAGCGAATTCATGTTTATTTCGCTGGATCAAATTAATTTTGATGTGTAGAGTAAATGGTCGGAAGTAAATGGTTTAATATCTATTACTGAGGCAGAAACGATTATTCGAAACGCAGAAACGGGACAAACTTCTTGCTGAATTCAAAAACTTTCTTACATCGGCTTGAGTCACAGATATAAAGCTACGTATCAGCCAGCGATGAACGAGAAGTTCACCAAACTTCTTGATGTCTGAACAGCTTACCAAAGTTCTCAGTGTGTACCAGAATACGTCGAAAAAATTACACACGTTAGCCTCTAGCTAATCTTAATCCATCGCTGGTGCAACCGTATTCACTGTTCGTGAACGCGGAAAAGTTTTGTCAATCGTTAGATGGGAGTAAGCATCAGATATATCGACGTCAGTGGCGTCAATTCAGTAGAGCTCGGGAAGGCATTGGCCTCCCCAAGGATCTGATACTAGTTATTTTTTAATACATTCATTCAATAAACCCATCTAATAGTGGTGGAAAAATAATTCTCGCCCCCCCAAAATTTGGTGAAGTGACGCCACTTATTGATATGGCAAGATAATTTTTTACATTTCATTTAATTTTTCCGCGAAACGGGTGTCCCCCTTCACCTCTTAACAGATAGCGCACTTCTATTGTACTTTGCCTTTGCAACGACTATCAGAAAGATTTTTAACTACTCTTCATTACGAAAGATTTCATAGTTTAAAATCAAATTTATTTAATTTGATATACTGCGATTATTTATGTATTTTTTATTGTGATTTAAATGAGCAAAAGAAAAACATTTCCGACTCAGAGTAAGTATGAGGGAGCATTTAATGCTCCTCTGCGCCAGATGGAGGGTTCTGGCTGCTATATCTATCCAGATGGAAGTGAATATCGCGGTTTCTTTAAAAATGGATTATTTGAGGGCTATGGAACTTTGAAGCTTGCTGCGCCATACAAATCAACAATAAAGGGAAACTTTGAAAAGGGGATTTGCAAAGAGATGGACGAAATAATTTTTTCTGACGGCCTAAAATTCAAAGGCACCTACGAAAAAACGGGTACTGTCAACGGTGAACGATGGAAATATTGCACACAACGCGATCGTCGTTATGTGGCCGAACTGAATTATGGCATTGAGCCAGTCGGTCCAAATTCATATTTGACGCAGCAGAAACCAACACGAGGTATACCAGAAAATACTTTTGACACTGAGGAAGGTGTATTTCAGCCCTCAACTGGATTGGTTACAATTACGGAAAATATTGGCCAAAGTGGTAAGTCTCGATTTATAGGATGTCCGGAGGAACGTGACTGGATCATAAAGAACTGCCGATATGCGCCAATAAGTCGAGGCGCTCGTCGAGAACCAGTTGAACCAGAGGGAAACGTGTGTCGTCAAATCATTAAATGCAATTTAGATTCTGCGGCCGAACTTAATGAAGATCCGACAACATGTCCATGCAAAATGGAAGTAGAACGTAAACATTATTTCGGTGATATATGCCAAATGGAAAGCACAAGCGAAAAAGAAATTGACCAACATAGCGGTTTGAATTTAACGCCAAGTTCTTCAAGTAACGAGAGCCTGAGTACAATTCACTTTGAACCGTTAGAAACAACATATAGTTTTTATTTGGAAAAAAAACCAAGCTAAGCTAATATGTATGTCGAGGGAGCAATCTTACGATTCACGATCTTTAACTTTTTATAATTAAAAATTAAGTTAGGTGTTTTTGTAATAAACTTTTTATACAAACATCTTAAAATATTTTTAAATGCCGTAGTGTTCAGTCAGCAGAGATTTTATTGTAGAAAAATACGCAAGGTAATGCAATAAACTTCGGGGGTGGCCTCTGAGCATAAATTTAAGCTGACGGGATAAAAAAGTAATTGCAAAGAGATTATGTCAAATATCTCTTAAGCTGTGCATTCTTGGATAAATATAATCACCTTACCCCAAGAATATATCCCAAAGAAAATCGTTTTGGGAGAAAGGTACCGTAACTGTTGGTATTTCCACACTATCACTGTTTCTGAAATTTCCCATAAAACATATGTGAAGGTCCGAAACCGAAGCGATTCTATGGATTAACGCAGATATTAACATTGTGGTACAATTAAGCCAAATATGAACAAATTTCAGAATCTCAAAATTTTCCATTATCCGCTTCATATGATATGCCCGATATTATTTATTTTTGTGGTACATATTAAATTCTATGAATCTCATTGTGTTGATATTTTTGGATACGATCTCGTAAATTGAGCACCTTTTTTGGCATAAGATTTTAGAGACTCCCGTTTTTCCGAAAAAGAATTAAGAACGTTTGATTTTTTGTTACAGTTCTTTGCCTGGGTTAAATGAGTTAAAAAACTAAAACTCTGGGACAAACGATATATCAATTGAAAGTATATAAGCTGAGATTTCTTAAGGTGTTGATAACATAATATGTTAATAACACATTTTTTCCAAAACAATATTAAGTATTTTTTAAAACTAATATGTTTTAAAAAACAAAATTTCATATTTCGAAAACAATAACACGGATAATTAACTAATATCATACCTTATTAAATTTCCTTTTATATGCCGCCCCTATTTTGAAAATCGTTCAATTATTCTTGACTTATATGTAACGTTTTTTTTAAAAGCTATATCTACCGACTTCCGATAGGCTCTAGGTGCGTCCCCCAACTTTTGATCACATTTTTAATATTTCCTCCTGGACCCCTGTTTGCTCAAAAGAAAAAAATTGGAGAAGAGTATTTACAGTAACTCTGGCGTAGAGTGCGGTAAATTACCTCTGCGCCCTTGCCAAATGTCTACGTGTCCTGGACCGGCAGACGTTGTCCTACCTAAAATTAATTTTACAGGTAAGTTTAAATTTTTACAAAAAGAGTATTTTTAGACCAGATGCTACGCGCTTTTGTCAAAAACTGCTCATTTTTATCTAGTGCTTGCTCAAACCTGTCGTTATAATTAAACCATTTCTAGTATTAGAGCGAAATTTGGTTGAACTACCTTAAATAACTACCTTAGTACAACATTTGCAAATATTTGCTTATATCGGAGGTGCCACGCCCACCCATAAAAATAGTTCTACTACTTTTGTGATACTAATTCAAACGAGCTTGCGTATCTGTGTGAAATTTGATTGTATTACATTAAATAGCTCCCTCGGTATGGCATTCAAATGCATAAACACAGCACTCCGCACTTAGCAATACGAAATACACAAACAATTTTGTCTTTTTCGTTACATACGTTTCTTCTTTGCCTGCAAAACAACAACACTTTCGTATGCTTTGTTGGTACACATTATCGACAGTGATCTTCAACATAGATTTTGTTGTTGTCTAACGATTGATTTTGTTCAAAAAAAGTTTGCAGCTGCAGATTGAGAGCACTGAAAAAAATATATTTTTGATTTAAGTTTCAAATTTAAAATATTCTAACTTCACAAAATTATTTACAGATCTTTGGAAGAGAAGCGGGAAGTGATTTTTTTCACTCATTATTTTAAGGCTGATATTTTATTGGAATGATGGAAGAATGAACGGAAATTAAGTTTAATAGCTATGTTTTTTCATTACAGACGAATTTTGCAGAAAATGTAGCTCGTTTTTTTTCTGTGTACATATTGAGTTGTTTTTTTTTTTTTAATGATGTTTATATGTGTTGGTGTTTGCGCTTCTATAAGGAGCTTTTGGACACCCCTGATGTAGAGTATAAAATGTTTTTAATATAGTAAACGATTTCACATTTCTTTTCTAAATTCTTAATCTAAGATTTTAAGTACACACTAAAGAATAACTTTTTAATTAAAAAAAATAATAAAAACCGAAAATATAGAAAACGATTAAACGAAATTTCTACAAAATTTAAAACTCTCATTTTGGGTAGGTACGCTCCTCTGTTTCTATAAGCTGCAAAAAAATTGATTTTAGGAAAAATCATTAATAAATCTAAAATGTTAGAGACGATAAAAACACTTTGATTTCCGAAAAAGCTCCTTCATCTCAAAAAAAATAAAAAAAAACACGTTTTTGTTTTCTTGCTATCAGAAAAATTTATTCTTGATTTTCTTTTGAATCCTTTTTATTCTTTATTATTTTAGATAACTGTTTTTATTTAAAACTATTTGTTGCAACTTACATGAATTGAGACTGATAGAGCAACAACGTTTTCACATAAAGCCGTATTTATTTAACTAAATAAAATAAAATTATTAAAAAAGTTTTTGTTCTCTTTTAATTTATTAGAGCCAAAACATTAATTTGCTCAAAAGAAGATAATTATTATTTAGGTTTTAAGAAAGTTATACGTACATATGTATGTACCTCCACAGAATACGTTTGTATATCCAATGTGTGTTCAAAGGTAAAGTAGAACGAATAAAATAAAAAATAAGAACTAAACAAAAATAATTATATAACACACTTTACATACGTGTTACAGCTATTTCGTAAGCGGTAGCTTGAGCCAAAAATGCATTACATGTTTATTTGTTACGTTTATTAAAAGATTTTTGATGTGTAAAACTGTTTATGTTTTTTATTGATTATCCTATCGGCTCAGATATGATGGATGTACACTGAGCCTGTCATTGGGCTTATTTTTACCCTTTTGCCATATCTTTTCGTCGCTAGTCGTTTCATTTTCAACATCATGTCATCTTTTTGCATATTAATATTTAACGACGATAGCGATCACGTGAATTGGATCGTCGTCTAGAGTTGTAGTTGCGTCCACGTGAACGTGAGCGTGACCGTCTTCTATCATTTGCAGGAGAACCGCCGCCGCCTCCACGGCGATCACGGTCACGTCTGTCTGAACGTTCACGTTCCGGGCGTTCTGGGCGATCAGGACGGTCAGGGCGTTCCGGGCGTTCAGGGCGCGCATTGCGATCTGGGCGCTCACGATCACGTTCTCGTTCACGCTCAGCACCACCTGTGCTTGCGGCTGTGCCTGTGACTGTGCCTGTGCCTTCGCCAGCACTATTACGCTCGTTCTTTTCAGGGCGATCCGAACGCTTGCGATCTCGTGATCGCGAACGATGTACACGTGATCGGCGGTCTAATTCACGACCTCCAACAAAATAACGTGACCGATGACGATCATCTTCGCGATCGTGAAGCTTACCACTTCGCTTTAGATCAGCTTTACGTGGTCCAGCTGTTTTTTCTAGTTCAGCCAATTTTTCACGAATGGTCATAAAGCCCAGATGCAGCTTGCCACCGAAATGATCTGCCAGCCTTATGTCATTATCATGTATGCCCAAATAGGCTGAGCAAACCTCGCAAACTCGCAACTTTTGTTGTTGATAGGTTGAGGCTGGCATTGATGTGCGGTACTCGTGTTCAGCCTTAACTTTCTTAGCCCGCAGCTCATCGATTTCTTTCATGAGTGCGACACTTTCTTCTACTTCTCCGGCTTCACCTAGTGCTTCTGCCTTAGCAAGTTTCTTACCAATCTCCTCGGCGAGCGCATGCACGGCATTCGCTTTTTCAGCTACCTCAGCAGTTAGCTCTTCTTGGGTTTCTTTGAGGCGAGTTTTAGCGGCTTCAGTACGACGATCACAGTCAGCAATAAAGGCCTGTAAGTGTTCCATCGCCTAAGCAAAAAAAAACATAACTACATATGTAAAAAAGAAAGGATTTTAAAAACTTATGAAACTCACCTCGATATCATAGAAAAAATCACGTGACTTTGCCGCATTTTCATAGTCAGCACGAAACGCCAATTCGTGTACTTTTGGACAGTCGCCTAAGTCCATGCGCTTTTGTTTGTGTTGTGTGTAGGCGGCAGCAAGTCAGATGACAATGGCGAAGGGGCAAAAAATTAATGAAAACTCATGTTAATTTATATATGTACTTGAAAAATGTGTCTACAATTTACGATATTATTATTATTATGCATTTAAAATTGTTTTGTCTTTAAAAGTTACATTCGATGATGATCATTAACAGCAGATCGATTATCTATATAATGATTGCATCTCTTTGTAACTGCCATAATACAACATCATGGCTTCATTTTTTGTTAGTTGGAAAGGTTGTGAAGAAGGGCAGCGCAGACAGTGCATCTAATAGTAGCCGGTGTCACGCCTCTAACCAAACAAAACGTTTTCATCTCTAAGCTTATGGGCCGATTATGAATTTGGTGAATAGATTGAAAGGTATTTGTTTTAAAGTTGACGGTGCCAAGCCCCTAATAGGATAATATGTTTTCTCAGCTAAACTAATGGACCAGTATTAATGAAATTTGGTATGGAGATAGAATGAGCCCTAAGAAAATGTACCTATTTTTTTTAAGTGGGTGGCACCACGCGCCCCTAACAGGAAAATATGTTTTCTTAGCTGTACTAATGGACTGATACTAATGATATTTGGTATGGGGTTAGAATGAACCTTGAGAAAAAAAGGTACCTATTTGTTTTTATGTGGGTGGCACCACGCCCCTAACAGGAAAATACGTTTTCTTAGCTTAACTAATCTGACTGATTTTAATGAAATTTTGCATGGAGATATGTATATTGAGCTCCAACGAAAGAATATAGATATAGAAGGCAACATGATACAATGACTTTTATTTTTGGAAGCGATGACAAAAAGTAGCTCTGTTTGTATCAATTTTTGAATACCAAACTATGTTTTTGTTTTATCACTATAAAGGTTGAATTTCAACCACTAGGCGGATTCTAGTTGCTGAAAATGCTCTTTTTTAATTTATATTTTATAAGCGATTTTCGTCTTCACCACTGAATGCAATCCACGTGGGGTTGAATATGTCAAAAATATGATCATGCTCTGCTCTATACCCTAACTGACTTAATTTCGCCTTAAAAATTAGTTAATGAATTTACGTATGTGTAAAAAGGTATAAATGAATCTCTTTGTTAAGAATGGATTTATTATATAGCATAAACAGTTTTTAGATTTTTTCACCGCATAGAAAATCACATGGGTTTAAAAAAATTATTAATAAAATGAAAAATAAAAAAAAGACATTTTAACACTATCATCGGTATACAAAATTAAGCATTGAATATCTCAAAAACCAATGTAGATATAAAAAAGCTTTATTTATTAAGAATCAAGAGTGGAAACTTGGCACCTTGGCTTCAACTTTAACTATCAAAATCAAAAAAAATTATGACATTTCTATAGCTTCTTCTATCGAATGTAAATGAAAGTTGGTGGAAGGAAGTTAAAATACGAATAGGTGACCTGTGGCGGGAATTTTTTGTTGTGGCCATTCAAAGACGGTTTTCGGTAATTTACTCAAAAATGTGTTACAAGTCAAATAATGAACTTAGAGTAATACATTTCAATTTCACGCCCAAACATTTTACCGTACTTACGCTTTTTTGAAATTTGCCATACAAACAGATTTTTTGTGTCAAAAAACCCATTAAGTTATAAAAATCATTTAACATATTCCAATCATAAGGTCATACAAATCACTTCAATTCGTTAGGCGAGACAGTACGTAAGCTAGTAAGGGGTGGGCCAAACTAAAAATCAAATGGTTTCATTTTGAAATCTATCATCTACAGTCATTAGTAGTTTTATTATGGTTAAATATTATTAAAGTATGTACATACGTGAAAGTGTGATCGAAAGCCAAAGCTCATCCATCGTGCGCAAAAATTAATCCTCTCATGTACCACATTACAACGAGTTTTAACAAAAGATTTGAGCACATACACCTATAATATTTGCAAGAATTGAAGCTTTCAGACCATTTCAATCGCAGATTAGATGCACGAGCAAACACAACTTGATGACAATTTTCAAAGAGCATTTTTTATCAGTGGGGCCCATTTTCAACTCAGAAAATATGTTAATAAGCGAAACCGATGCATCCTCATAAAGCCACGCTTTGGTGTGCATTTTGGGCTGGAGGAGTTATTAGACTGTCTTGCATACCCTATACTAGAGATGGGCGCGTTTCGATTTTTTCAAACACGACACGAACACGAATTACAAATTTCAAACACGAACGTAACACGCACGGTGAAAAATTTTCCCAACACGAACACGACACGACACGCACGAATTTTTCAACTGCTAAAAATATATCTTCGTATGATCAACAACACATTTTTGTATTACGTTTACATGTTTATTAATATATACTTTTTTGTATACACAGTACCCTACCTAAGTGGGACGAGGGGTGGTCGCCTCGGGCACAGTAAATGAAAACAGTTTCAAGTAATAAGTTTTAATGTGTCATTTGCTAGACTTTTTGAACGTCAAAAGTGAAGACCTTTTTTTTCTGGTCAAAACTTTTTTTGGGTACATAGGGGCGGTATTGCAACTGTTCACTCCGGTCGCCAAATATGCACGGTACACCTTTGTGTATACATATTTTTATTTACAGACATACATATTTCTGCTAAAAAAATTAATCTGTCAAGATTTGCGCTTAATAATCTCAAGAGTGTTTTCGAACTTTTTCCGTTTAAGGGCAAAATACACTACGCCAATAGTTTGTTCTGTTTTTGTTTGAAGCGTTGACAAAATGTTTATTGCTTTGGGTCGTGTTAGTCGTGTTAATTTTATTCAAAACGAAACACGCACGAGCACGCATGAATTCAATTTTTCCAAGACGAACATGTCGTGTCCCGTCTTGCGTGTTCGCGTCACGATGAAAAACACGACATGCGCCCATCTCTACCCTATACTCAACGTGTATTCAATTTCTGATTCGATTTGTAAGGCATAGAAGGGGGCGTGGAAAGCATAAGAAAGTATATACATTCTTTATTAGTGTCAAAACCTGAGTCGATTTAGCCCACAGACAGTCGAACATGTCTGTGAAAGTTCCGATTATTGGAAAACAAAGCAAGATTACACTTTCAAAGAGTCTTGGGAATGAAAATGTCGAAATCACTTTACGGGCACGTCTACCGCCCATACAAATAAAACTCTATATTGAGAGAGTTACTTCAAGTAGTGTAACCAAATTTTTAAAAAATTCTATGAAGACTCAAGGCAAGTTCTGAAAAATTGAACGTTGACAAATTTCAACAAGAGGGCGTGACAATTCCTACGCAAGCAAAAACTCAAAAATATTATTATGAGACAATAATTTAAGTTAATGAAACCAAATTTCACACAAAATCTTGAAAAGCTCTGGATAAGAACTAGGCGAATTTTGTGGTGTCCCCGTTTTTTAGCTTTAAAAACAAAAAAAAAAATTATAAAAATTTTTGTTACAGCTCGCTCTTTTTTTAAACCGATATTAATGCTCATGCTACATACAAATTGCTATAATGCCTGACATTTTGATTTTAGATGATGACCTATACATCATAACCAAAGGTTAATGACCAAATTGTTTAGTCAAAAACTCAAATGCAAAAAATTTCACCACGTTATTATTATTAAATTCTGCAATTTGTTGTTGTTGTCTCACTTAAGTTGTTAATATCGCTGCTGGTTGAGATTTCCAAAAAGTTAACAGCTGAAAATATTGTAAAAACCAAAATATCACCAGTCCTCTTGTCAGTCTATCTAAAATCGTCATACGGTTCAAACCAAGTCTCGTAGATCAAATACAGAATCAAATACAGAATAAAGTGTTTGAATAGCAACGGTGGCCGTTATTTTGACAAAGGAATCGTAAACAGAACAAATGAAACAAAATATTTGAACAATAACAGAGAATATCATAAGGCAGCTTAAATAAATTTACAAATTCCCCACAGCACAACAAAAGTAAAATGGAACAATTCAGTCTTTATATATAAATCTAAAAGAAATCAGACTTAACAAAGAAATTAGAAAAACAAGAAAAAAGTGTAAAATATTGAAAGCAAACAAGTCTATGAAATATTAAAGGCGATTCACACAAACATTGATAAAGAAAAACATTTCGATGGATTTGAAAATAAAAAAAAATTTCATTGCGATATTATTGGTGACATCGGTATGTAGTAGCTGTGTTAAAAGTGAGCACGCCAACAAAGTAGTCGGTGATAATTCAACAAAGCCTTTGAAGAACAATGCTACAATTAATTTGACGACTTATCATATTCCAAGAGAATCGTCGAAGATAGAACGCGATGTTGTATCGCGCAACATATTCCAAAGGAAAACTCAATATAGCAAGGTTTCAGCAGAATTTCCTAAGAATTTGATAAGTGGCAGTACTTCACGGAAATCTAGAAGTCATAGAGGTCGAATACGTATATCAAATAATACAAAAGAAAATTTTCAAATGAAGTTTCCCGAAGGTTTCAGTCCATCCGCAGCACCCTACCATCCTTTGCTTTATCCATTTGCTACAGCCACACCTCCAGCATTACAAATAAACGATCCATGGAAACCGATTAAGTATTCTGAAACAACTACAATTTCTCCATTTAACGTAATGAAGGACGACGACTCGCTGAGTCCAACACAATTAGACTCCTTAAGGGAAACTATTATTTATGGATTGCCAAAGCTGAATAGTCGGGAGTCAGTTGAACAGGAAGCTGATTTTGGCGCTGATATACGTGTTGTGAAACCGCTTAATTCAATAAAACGCAAGGAAAGTAGCGTAATTCCAGGTTGGTACACAGAGTATGATGCAATTCACTTACATTATTTGTATATTTGTTTTCTTGTTTTTGTTTAAGACACAGACGATGCCAAGCTTAAATCATTTCTACCTGAAGGAGTTAAAATTGACTTGTTAAGGCAATCTGCTGAAGGGACAGCTGAACTTATTCAATATCCGAAGGAAAAGGAAATGGGAGCAGAAAAAATGAACTCAAAAAATAAAAAGAGCACAAGTTTTACGGAAGGCTTTAACAAGTCTAGATCGGAAAATTGGGTATCAGCTGAATCTACGGTATCGTCATCTGCATCCACTGCTTTGAATGCCGACTACAGAAGGCTTAACCAAACAACTTGGCCGCCAACATCTTCTGAAGAGAAAATATTTTATGATAGTTCTGTTTCAGATTTACATGAAAATCGTGCAGAGGTAGATGATTCTACTTTAGATACCCCAAAAAGTGATTCATATATTAATAATGTCGAAGCTTCAGCGACATACCATACCTTAAGACTGAGGCAGCCATTCATTGATCATACCACAAAAAATGAGCCAACAATTTGCATTCCAATGTATTTTAAAGAAACAACAGCATCTACAGGTTCAGAGCAATTAGTTAATGTTGAGAGAGTTTACTGTTTTCCATTTCCACCAGAGTTTAAAATTAATTTTAATGGCGCCAATGAACCGGCTAGAGTAGAAATTGCACAGGAGGAATGGATCAATAATGAATCAATATCCAATGGTAATAGGTTCAAAATGAATATTATTTTATTGCTGACAGTGTGGATGGTGTTTCTAATGACAAAAAGATTGCAACACCTGTAATGAGATTACTCTTCTTTAGCCCATAGAATATAGTGTGCTGAAGAAAATAGGCAGCCTTGGACATATAAATGGCACATTTTCTATATGTTCTTTCATATGCTTCAAACAACAAGTGCAAAAAAACATTAGAAAGAATACTTAACAAAAATGTGCTATTTACATGTCCATGTCTGTATATAGAGAAACGTACATTCGAAATGGTAAAGCTAAGTTAATTACAGTTTGTAAGGACTGTCAAAGACAGTTGTTAGAATTACTGCACTTGTAAAACTTCCTTTTCTGTAGTAATTGATAATGGTAGCGTAATGCTTATAATTTGCCATTTTCGACCGCAATAATCACAATGATATTTTTTTAATTAAACAATACAAAAGTTTAACTGGGTTGACAGTAGTACAAATAATATTTAATTTTTATTAAGAAACAAAGCTTTTATTAGGAAACATATGTTCATAAAGTAAATATTATATTTGGAATAGGTATGTGAGAAAAATGACGCAATTAAACCAAAAAGTTTTTGGACAATTTTTTTTATCTGAGCATATTCAATTAAGACCTCTTATCAATAAGTTCTGTGTAGTACTTTATTAAAGCAAATTATTTTTACCAAAAT
The DNA here is from genome assembly GCA_963680825.1 of Meiosimyza decipiens. Classification (NCBI taxonomy): domain Eukaryota; kingdom Metazoa; phylum Arthropoda; class Insecta; order Diptera; family Lauxaniidae; genus Meiosimyza; species Meiosimyza decipiens. Next base: position 39,750,339 of record OY804258.1, read on the forward strand.
GAGGTGTCATCATTTAAATTTATTTCTATTTATCTTGATTGTATCAATGTTTGCTTTAAGTCACGGCGACCCTATTCCTAGAAAGGGAAAAGGTAGAAAATCTTTTGGTGAGTCAAAATACAGTAGCAATCAAGGAGGGCTGAGAAAAGTTTTAATTTAGTAACGTGAGTTTCAATAGGTACTGGACTTTTAACTGGAGCATTAGCTGGAGCCGTTGTTGGTAACGTTTTAACGAACAAAGCACATGCTTCTAAGAGTGAATCAAATAAACATGTGACTACAATTCAAAACGGCCCAACACAACCAAATGGATGCTTTGAACAGACTATTCGAGAATCAGATCCAAGCAACTCAAAGAAGTTTGTGGAAACAGTTAGTTTAGTTTGTCCATCTGCAGCTCCTTTATCACCGGTGTCAGCAGTTGTACATACACCGATATCAGTTGCAACACCCCTGTCACAAGCACCACAAACTACAACTGTGAATATGCCAGCTCAATTATCGGTAGCCACTGCAGCGGAACCAATTCAGATAGGGCTTGCAAATACATCGTCCCAATTTCAGCCTACGTTACAACTACCACAAGTAGATACAGCAAGCTCAATATCGCAGAATAATCCACAGCAAACACTACAGAGTCCACCACAAATGGTGCCACAATTAAGTTCACAAATAAATCCCCATTTTACAACTCAGCAGATTCCACAAATGACTACTCAAACAGCGTTTCCACAAGCACCTAAAGTCTATGTCATTTCCAAACGGACTGAATATTACAAAAAGAAATCTGCCGCAATTGGTCCCATTCTGGGAAGCAAATTTTTAATAAATTTTTCTTTAATCTTGTTAATGGTCTTCATGTACTAATTTTGAATGTATGTATACAGCTTGCTCAACTAAATTAACTTTAATTGAATATAAAATACAAAAAAATTGTAACGTGTCTTTTCTCCATCCATTACGTGGTGGACGATTTCTTACTAAAAAAAAAAAGAAAAGGAACGTTGTTTTCTTTTAATTCTAAGATAGATTATATTATAATTTAAGCAGGTTATATGTGACATAAAACTGTGTTTGTACGTATCGTGCGTCTTTATAAAAAAAGTGTTGGAGAACGTAGAATCGCGCAGTTGCAAAACAAGCTACACCTACAAATTAAAATATGACTTTTTACACCTCTGTGTGGAAGGTTTTAAGTTTGATTTTGAAAAAATGGGCAATGCCACGCCCCCTTATATAAGAGAAAAATTAAATTCACAACTATTTGACGCTGATGAATGAGACTCGGTACATATGCAAAAGTTTCAATAAAAACATTGGCCAGTGTCACGCCTCCCACATATGAGAAAACCCCAACATTTTTTATATCGTCTCATATTTAAATTCAGGATTTCATTTCAAAGCTCAATGTGAAATTGAATCCTCTTAACCAATGATGTATTTAGAATATCAAACATTTTTCTTCATTCAAATAACCTGCATTTCACCGCAATTGATCGGTTCCCCTAGCCATCCACTAACAGCACCAATGACTTATTCCATCCGAACTTTCTCATACGAGGACTGTAACCAAATTGAACCATCGCGCCATCACCCAGTAAGAGCATATCAACGTCTACCAGGCCAGCTAGTTTAAACTAAGCTCTGAAACCCAATCCGTAACTTAAACTAGGGTATACTCATTTTATCATTCCGTTTGTAATGCATAAAAGGGGACGTGGCAAGTATATAAAAGTAAATACATATTCTTGATCAACATTATCACCTGAGTTGATTCAGCTTGTCCATGAAAAACCAAGCGAGATAATTGAATTAAGTTCGAACCACAGGCCACACCATTACAAGGTTCATGGGATTGAAAATGGTCGAAATCGGTTCACGGAAACGCCACCACCCATACAAATGAAACGGTATATTGAGAGCTATTTTATGTAGTGTAATCAAATTTTTCACAAATACTTGGAATAGTTTGGACAAGCTCTGAACAAGAAGTTTGAGAATATGACAAGAGGGCGTGGCACCTCAAACAAAAATTTCAAAACGCTATACTGAGAGAATTATTTAAGGTTATGAAACCAAATTTCACACAAACAGTAGGAATGATTCAAAAAAGCTCTAAACAAAGCTCCAAGTCAAATTTATGCAAGTGGGCGTGGAGGCCATCAAGAAAACTAAAACGCCTTACTGAAAGAATTATTTTTCAGGTAGTTCAACCAAATTCTACGCTTATACTAGGAATGGTTTAGAACAGCTTTGGGCAAAAATTGTATAAATTTGAACAAGAAGGCGTGGCACCTCCCATAGAAGCAAACAATTCAAAACGTCCTAAGGAGTTACAAAACAAATATAGCACTCAAATATAAGAAATAGTTCGATAGGGATGCCTAAAAAAGCGACCACGGCAAAGTCTTGAAAGAGGACGACGTCCTGATCAATTTCGCCAGTTATATTCCAGAAGGATTTTTTTTATCTGCATTTGAAGGTTAAGGTGGTCACAAGAAGTTAAGTTGAAGTGTACAAAAAATGTCTATCAAGTTTCAGAATGGCATGACCAGCAATTTAGGAGCTATCGGTTTTTTGCGTTTACCTTTTTCGCTTAAAAAATTTAACTTTTGTGTGCGTTGGCGAGGAGGGGTTAATAATCCCACATTACCAAACGTTTTCGTTCAATTTAGGTTAAAAAAATAAAAAATTATTATATTACATGCAACATTTGAAAAATAAGTAAATACTTTTAGCGCATTTTCGAATCGAGCACAGCAATTTTGCTCGGCGTGCAATTGGAAAAATTTTATTTGAGTGCGTCAATTGGATAACGACTAAGTCCGTTGATTTTATTCAATTTTATTATGTGCGAGAGTAAAGTTCTTGCAATAACGAAATAATAAAGTACGCAATAGAAGGTGAGGTATTATTTTTGAAATCAAATTACAGTGCACAGATAGGAAAATTACCATATCGATACCATTTGAAATTGAAAGCAATTTTTTGTACTTTCAGCAATGCAATCATCACAGAGATGCTTCAAGCTGTTCCTCCTTCTTATGCTTCTTCTGGCAGCAATTAATTTGATAGAGTGTCGCGGTGGCGGCGGCGGAAGACGCGGAGGTGGCTTATTTAGCTGGCGAAAGGCAAAGAAAACCTCACTTTCTGTATCATCTCCGCGCCGACAAAACAACGGAGGCCAAGTAAGTGGATCGCTGGGAAGTAGTGTTGCCTATAAGCCATTAAAGTCTGTGACACAAAGTAAACCTCAGACCACTTACAAAGGAAATACACAGCAGCTGCCTGCTGGAGCTACCTATCATGCAAGTGGATCCAGTTTACCACAAGGAGCGACGTACCATTCGCATGGTTATCACAGCAGTGGAGTTTCAAACGGAGGAGCGATACCAGCAGGAGGTACTTTTTACGCCAATGCTGCTGCCTTACCACCAAATGCAGTGTTCTATTCACAGCCATCAAGGTCGACATTTAGTAAGTTCTGTAGAAAAATAAAATAAAATAATAATTTCATCTAAATTCTGTTTTTCAGGCCCTGGAAACTTTTTGATCGGCATGTATGCTGGACATATGCTGGGCCAAGGATTATTTGGGCATCGCTCGTATGCATCGCACGCTCAACATGGTAATAACGAACAGTATCAAGATAATAATGGTAAGGTTGTGATCATAAATAATGGCGTAGCAGAAAGTGTAGCAGGAGTTGAGTCCGGCAATGCAACATTTAATAAAGCCAATGATTTCATCAATGAAGAGTTGCCATTAGAGGCTAAACTCAACTCTACATTTGTCTTGGACAACAGCGTAGAGGAACAAAACTCTACTGATGTTAAGGATACCACCACTTCTGTGCAAAATGCCACCGAGCACGGTATTATATGTTTTCCACTCATGGTTAATGAAACTGTTGAGGGAGGAGATGGCGAAAGTGTGCGCCAAGTGGAAAAAATTGTTTGCTACCCTGCGCCGCCACCAGTGCCATCTAACCAAACGACGTTGATCCCACAATCTGAAGCTGCTGCCGGTATAATATGTGTGCCTCGCAAAGAGATTGAAACAAATTTAACTGACAGCTCTGACAGCTTTGAGGCGATAGTAACTTCAAAACAAGATTGCTATCCAGCAACATCGCTGGCTGAAGAAAGTGGTGCAACAAAATCACCTGAAAGTGTTATCGGAAATATATCAAGCGATGAGGAAACGGCGACAACGGAACAGCTAGAGGCTGTAGTTACACGCCAGCAGACTCAAACAGTACTAGAAGGTCTTCAAAAAGAGGAAGAAAAGGCAATGGATGAGCTCGTCAAACAATTTCAACACGAAACATTTAGAGAAGAACTTTATATTGGCGATAAAGACAATTTCCATATTTCGGCAAGCCAGTGCTATATGATGCAACCACTTTACGCAATCTTGCTTCCTTTCATAGTTTTGCTAAGTTTTTAATATGCACTGAATTGAAGGAGGAGGTACAATGATTTAGCATTGATTGTACACGGAAAAAAATTTCCTATCAGGTTGTAATTAGAAAGCATATTTTTAAGAACATTTTTGAAACTATTTTATTTATGTGTAACTATATCATTACATCATATTACATTTTACAAAGTTCATAAACCAAATGTTTTTATGAGAATAAAATAAAAAATGTATTTCTTATTCAATTAAATATTAACTGGAATACAAAATATTTGTTGTTTTTAACTAGAAGTCAAATTTCAACTGAACATTGTGAATGGATGGTTGTGGTCTGGATGGTTTCGATCTGTCTTCCTGCTAGTTCTATCAAAGCGCTGATCGACAGGTTCTCTTCTTATCTTTCTTGATCGTTGGCCTATCCATTGACAGCGTATTTCATAATCTAATTTGAGATTTGTTAGCCAAATGAAATTCGTAATTCAAGATCGTAAGGTGTCAAGCTCTCAATATCCCACTCAACCACGAAGGTTTGTATTCAACGCGTTAGCATAAGGCAACACTGATCGAACATTGAATTTGAATATTATCAACGTCTAATATCAATCTTTTATGTAGCTGTGCGAATACACTTTCCACTTAGTTGATTCTTGCTACTACTCTTCCTTGGCAGCACCATTCCTAGTGAGAACCATTCCCTGGCAAAACGATCTATTAGTGGTTATTTTATTCTGGTATATTCTCAGTTCTCGCAGTGTTTGGTTTGCTTATCGGATAATCTAAATGATAATAAGGTGATATTGCTGGCATACGTCAGTTCTTAGAGATAACCTATAAGTTACATTAAATTCCATTCCATAGTTTCCACTAAGAGTGAGGTTTAGCACATCCATTTCGTTAGAAATAGCATGGAGTACATTAAGTAACTCGGCTTGGCTAATGTATTTGGTACTGAATGCAGTATTAATGAGCATGAGGATAACTTTAATCAGTACCTCATACGATAAGCTTGGGATCTTGATTTTTGTATAATTTTTACAAAAGCTGAGGTCTCCTTTTTTGAAATTGTAATAAGTCAAGCCAGTCAGTCGGCTTCGAAAAGAGGAAGAAGTAGTTGCGCCATTAAGGTGGGATTAACTCTTACTTTTTCGGCTGGCATATTTCTGTAATGTAGTGCTTTAATTAGCTTAAATTATTGGATGCCACCATTGTCTCTTTAAATGAGTGAGGAATGCTAGAAAAAATTCGCATATTTGTGGAAGTGTTGTGATATACTCTGTTGCTCTACTATCATTGTTGTCAGATTTTCGCGTACTGGTGAAATGGTCTAACTGGTTTTCCCACTGTCACTTAATTTGGTGAAAATATTTCTAGTGGTTTGGTCTTTGTAGCATTCCATCGAGTGTTGGGCAAAATTTATTCGAATAGCGATAATATTTTTTCATTCGTTCTTCGAATAACGAAAAAAAAAACATTTATTTAAAAACAAATGCGAATTTCTACGATTATTTAGTACGGCCGTGTTTTCTGCTAACCTAAGGGTGGTTCCACTTTTATGCTTATCAGCAGACTTTATTTGTATAGTATATATATGTAAAATATGAGCCAAACCGTTTAATATAAAATAAAACTTTATTTCTCATAAAGAGCTTTTGGGGAGTACCCCACCCCATACATCCAAAATTGAGTTTTCCCCTTTTTTCTACCGACTGGTGCAGCATAAGCTTTATGTGGCGGATTCCTCTTGCTTTTAAAATTAATTTTTAACATTTTTCCATCAAATGTTGTGTTCATTTTTTCCACAACATGGGGGCCAAAACGACCCATTAGCACAAATATTTCATATCTGCTGATAGAGACAAAAGCTCAGATTGATTTGCTGTAGAGCTCATGTTTCTTCTCGGACTCAACAACTTCTGTAGGGACATACATATGCTTGTACAATAGCTTTTTTCCAACTTACTTTAATGTAATCGTGATGTAATAATTCTGATGCATATCCACAGCCAATCTATGAGCGATTGTGAGGCTGCCGTATTCAGAAGAAATTTGAAAGTTGAGGTTATCATGTTCAAAGTATATAAATTGTTTGCCAATGGACATGACTGCTCCCTTTCAGCATCATTCAGTGAGAAGCACTGGAAGAGAATTTGAACCTTTCAGTATCATATTCGCTTAACCTTAATCATTAATTATTCTGGAGGAATATTTAGGTTCCTTATATCCTTAACCCTACTAAATATGAAATTAGCATACCAGCAACCATGTTGCTGAACTTAAGCAACTAACTCTTGTGTGGAAACATTCTGCACATGTTTATAAACATCACAGATATGTAGCTTTTTTTTTCAGTATGAATTCCCCATTTCCCATAAAAAATGAACAGAAAATAAAAAAGAATTCGCAGTTAAAATTTGCCGGAATGTTTGATGGCTTCACTGGACGCTTGTTAGTATCAGACGAAACATAGAAGCGTAAAGTTCAGCACACAAGCATTTTGGAACTATGTTACATATATATTTATCATTCGAACACGAGCTACAAATATAATTTTTAATCACAAGCAGACAAAGTGAAGCAGACAAAAGTATTAAACAAATGCAACTTTTACGAAAATAATTGTGCGCTCCAATTGATTGTTTTAATTCCAATTAAAAAACAGTCGCAATTAAAAAAAGAACAATCTCAAGGTCAGCAGAGATTAAGAAATATTCGCAAATTTTTCAAGTTTTTTAATTGGGGAATTTTAAGAACAACAAAATTTGACAAATTTAAATTGTTAAGAAAAGCAAAAGTGCGAACAGGACCGGTCGAAGGCATTTGGGCGCTATATATAGTACCCCGGTTCACATATCGGTTTGGTAATCTGTCGCATGGGCAACGTGCAATGAAAAAAAAGTGAACATTTTTAAAGTTTTAATTGTTAATCTGAAACAGGGAATTTATTCCGCGTATTTTTTCATCTACGTTGTGTGGAAACCTTTTTTTCTCTTTAAATGATATTCTTTTTAGAATTTGAAATGTTTTTGGTAACAATAACAACAGAAAAGATATAAAAATTGCTTAAAGACACTAGGAAAAAATCCTACTTTGGTCATTACTTCGGATCTAATGATTTGGATTTTGTGTTAAAAAATATATGGCTGCTTGCTGGGTCTATTTTTTCTTATGTTAAACTTGAAAGATTAAACTATTATTCGACGCAAGCGAAAGTTTCTAAATATAGAAAATTAAATTTGGCTGAAAAGCCACTCCTGCTTTGCTTAATAAGTCCCTAAGCATTGTCGTTAAGGGTTTAAGATACCAAGGCGGAAATTTATAAAGCAGCTCTATTTCGAGACAAAAGCAGCTTGAGTAGTAAACGAGTTTGAAATTTTGACTAAAAATTTATATATTTACATAATTTCTCACTTTGTAGTGTTCGATTCTAGAATGTTGAGACCAAAACTTTTTTATAAAACCTGCTACCATCTTTCAACGGAATACAGTGAGTTCTCTCTGTTCGTTTTCGTTAGAAATCATATTTGATTTGCATAAAACTCGAAGCAATATTTAATACCAAGATTGCTCCACAGTTCATCCTCTTTCTCACTGGGTAACTTAGATAGACACACTACACACAAATGTTGTCATTCCAACGTAATGTATGTACATATGTTTAACATCAACTTTGTTATATCCTACTAAGAAGAAGAGCGAGCGTAAAGTCTTATCACGCGAAACGGCCATTCTTCTCAAATTTTGTCTTTCATAAAAATAGTCTGAAAGTGAGGAGTATTAATCAATAGAAAGCGTCCATTCATTGATGTCATCATTTGTGGGTATACTCGCTCATTTCGTATACAAGTTTTTGCGTCGCATTTGATTTCGCCCGGCAGGCATACAAGAAGATTTTTCCACAAATAAGAAGAATATTTGTATCTTTGTAAAACAAACATATTTCTTAAAAAAGTAAAAAAAATAATATCATTAATTTTGTGCTTATAATCGTAGAACTTTTGCTGAGGTGAAACTGTTTGAAATGCGTTCCAGCGAAGCGGTGCTAGCGGTGCTTTATATTTTGTACGCTTTTCAATGCACCACTGTCGACGCAAAATGGGGTGGCGGGGGAAGGTCATCAAGTGGTAGTAGAGGAAGAGGAAGTAGCTCTTCATCTCATTCTTATCATTCTTCACCCAGTAGCCATCACACCTCTACCGTTCACCACACACCCCCTAGAAGTCATCATACCTCTAGCACCCATGGCATCTCTAATTTTCCATCTGTATCATCAGCCCCTAAGCCTTCAATTCACTCCGTGTCTAAGCCCGGATCTACTCCAATCGGATGGAATGTAGGTGGTACTAATTCGATTTCTTCTGGTCATGCAACTGGTCCAGCAACCAGCAATCACGCTTCTTATCCAGTGCAATCGCATGGTGCAACTGGAATTTATGGCCAAAGCAAGGTGAATCCACCTATACACACCCCCATTCAATCAACGTCACAAAATCAAGTTCACAGTAATGTACATACACCTTTGCAACAAACAAAGCAACATCAGGTTCAGTCCAGTTATCCTGTACAAAGTTATCATACAGCACACTTGGTGCCACCAGCAAATGTAGGAGGAATGCATCAAGCGCCAATGTATCATGCCACAAACACAATGCCAGCTGGTGCTTCGTATTATCCATCTGCAGGTGCAATACCTGCAGGCGCAACATTTTATCCGCAAGCAGCAGTGTCTCATGTTCCAGTGTACCATGCACCCGTAATGGCATTACCACCTGGAGCAACATTTTATGCATCACCTGCAGCACTACCTGTGGGAGCAACATTTTACCCACAAGCACCGAGATCAAACTCAGGGCCAGGTTTCGGTACGTAAATATTTCTTATATTTTTGAGTAAAGGTCTAACATAGTTTTTATGTTTTCAAAAAAGGAACTGGACTCATTGCTGGGGCAATTGGACAATCAGTGCTCAGTCGACTGGGTAATAATCATCAATATCACGATCGTGTTGAGCATCACTATGACCATAACAGTAACAATTATAACAATGATAGAGGAGAAGATAGAGTTATTATTATTAACAATGGGCCAGCTGGATCTGTCCAGGCAACACCTGTTGGACAGGGAACCACTATCATTCAAACAGAAACGCAGCGAACTTACACACTAACACCTCAATATGCAAGTGCTCCTGCATATGATAATCAAAACTTTAATCAAATGCCGCCACCAGTAATCCCTGACACAAACGTCTATCAGAATCCTCCACAATCACCACAAATTGTAACAGACGATGTTTCAAAGGTCAATGAAAATATAATTACACCAAAACCAATTGTCGATGCTTCCAGTAACGCCAACACTACAACACCACAACCGCTTGGAGTGGATACAAACCTAAACGCACAAGATCCACCACAGCCTGGTAGGATTGTTTGTATACCTATGTTGGTCAATGAAACTGATCCGCAGGATTCAAGCAACATAACAGAAGTGGAAAGAATAGCCTGTTTCTTAGCACCAACTGAGGAGCTCCAAGCAAATGCAACCAATGAAACTACACAGCAATTGCCAGCTGAAGCTCCATTTTTTGGAAATGATCAAGCCCTATATAAGCCATCTGAAACCCTAACGTCAATAGATGAAATAAATAAGCAACAAGTGTCATCAGGAGGAATAAATCAAAATTACATGCCTTCAGATCCTTCACAAACTGTTCAGTCAACAACAATTACAAATACTCAAAAGGATATTGAACGGAAAAAATATGAAAACTCATCAGCAGGAAATCATAAAGATCATATTGTAAATGTATTAACTATTTTATTGATTTTTATAAGTTTTTGAAAAAAAAATTAATGAACGAAAGGAATTTAATGAAAGTGCACCTTAAACGATTACTTATTATCTCTCTCTGTTTAATATTAGGATGATTTTGAAAGTAAGAAAACTTAAATTAAACCGCTTTATGAAAGTTAATTACGCGTTCTTGTATATTTTTAAATGCATCAATAAAAAGATTTTTATTTTTTATTTTAAAGACAAAATTGTATATTTTTAAATGCATCAATAAAAAGATTTTTATTTTTTATTTTAAAGACAAAATTATTCCTTGTTTATTTTTAACATAAATAACACGGTTCGAGAAAATCAAATTTTTTGATGCACCCATGAAAATATTCATTTCAATTTTTTTTTTGTGAAAGTAAGATTTCATCGGTTTATTAGCTTTCAGAGTTTAGGGATGTTTCGAAAATTGCGAAAAAAAAATTTTTTTTTTGTAAAAAATTGTATGCTCTTTCTGTTGGGCTTGGTCCCGTTCGTCTAAGATTTGTTTTCACGAGATATGGATGAAACTGTCTAGCATTAAATTGTATGGAAAACTAAAGAGCTCGATGAGTCACCAGTAAATATTAATATTATGAACTCTCGTTACACTAGAATTTTGCTATCATGTGCCTACTATTTAACCAGTTTGAAACAACAAAAAAAAGTTTCAATCACCTTAATATGTATTTTTGTCGACTCCAATTCGAAGAATGTCAGGTCTGGTTACACTGAAAAATATACTTGGAGATAACTAGTCTGTATCTCTCTTAATTTCGGATATATTGAGCTTTAAAACTGCGATTTTTCGTCGAATAAAATAACTGAATGCAATGAGCTAAAAGTCAACTATGACCTATAGTTAAAGTCGCAAAATAAAATGTGCTTTAGTTAAAATGAAACTTTAAATTATGATCACATGAAAATAAATTTTTAAACTTCCCCTGTGACATTTTTTTTAAACCTACTTTTAAATATTTAAACCCACCTTTTTCTGCTTTTAAATTTAGGACGCGCTTTTAAATAAAAGCAGGTCTTAATTTGACTATAACAGACTTAACATAGTGTTAGTTTTTAAATGATCTCTAAGTCGTTATAACTTGTTACCAATTTTTTTATGACAACGGGCCAATATAATTATCTTGTAAAATCAGGCTTTAACTAACATAAGTAAATTTGCCTGTACTTCGAAGTATGAAGTACGAAGCGCAAAAGAAGTACGGTTGATTCATTTCATAAATGAACTTTTTTTGGACACCAATATCTTTTGGTGGTAAAATGTCGATATTTAATGTACTGCATTTCAGTTTTTCAGTTTGAACTTCTTTTTGCTCCAAAAAAATTGGTCACGTTAGTTAAGCATACCACCTTTTTTAGACCAAAAATATATAGAAAACATCACTCTCAAAAATCCGTAGGATAATGAAAAAGTCAATTCAATAATTTAATAGCTACAGGGATTATTCCCCGAAGAGATGCACCCAATTACAAATATGGAACATTTTGATGACAAAAAAAAAAAAAAAAACAAAGAAAAAAAGTGAATGGAACGTTCTTTATAACATATTTTTTTTTTTTTTTTTTTGTACTGTAACTTATAAAAGTTGTGAAAATATGAGTGGACTCTTTTCAAAGCTTTACTTTTAAAGTAGAAGTACAAAGCAGTACAAAGTATATTTGGCTGTAATTTGAATTATGCAGTACCACTGGAAAGAAAAGAAGTACTGTATGTCCTCCCAAAAGAAGCACGGGTGCTCATGTTAATTACACAGAGTAATCCGATGAAATATTGAAGAATGACAGTATATTACGAGTATGAGAAAAAATCTAAAAAAAAACCGTGTTGTTTAATGCATAACGGAGCCGATTTTAGCTTAGCGACAGCTCTGGCTATAATTAAAAAAAAGGCCATCAAACACAGCTGCCGTAAACTGAAGCAATCGCCATAGGAAAATTGAAATACAAGACATTACAAGAAGTTAATTTGTTCTCTTTCGCACAAATTTTTTATTTTCGTTAGGGCAGTTCACATCATCTTATGATGTTGTACAGCATGGCCTAAAAGTATGTGTGACTATCGATATTAATTTGCATTCACATGATACATGCTGTCATACATCATTTGCAGAAAAAATTCGAATTATGAAATTTTTGTTATTAGTGCTGACGTCGGAAAATTTGTAGAGTTTCTTAATTTAACAAGATATATCTATTGAAAGTATATAAATTGAGCTTCTTCATATGTTAACATACGTAATCAAGTAGTTTTTTAAAAAAAATTAGAAAAATCGTCATATCTCAAAAACAGTGGCACGAATCAGAAGCTTTTTAAACGAATATCATATCTAATTAAACTATCTATTTATATGACAGCCATAATTTGGATACCAATCGAGGGTTCACCAACTAATAACGATTATTTGAAAACCCATATACGTGACTTCCGAAGGGTATATCTTCGAAACTAGGAGCATTCTCTCACGATTACATCTTCATTATTTTCTCCAAGACAACAAAAAACGTGAAAGGGCGTTCAAGTAAATCATTTCAAATCTTGCTAATTAATATCAGCAGCACATGCCATGGAAGTTTACTGCTGCTTTTTTACTTGATTTAAGGCTTCAAGCTAAATTACTAAGATGGCTGATATTTAGATGTAGTAGCTAAACTCTGTTATAATTACGAAATCTTGTTTAGAATGAAAAATTTGCACTAGGCTTGACAGCCAGCGCTCATACAAGTTGTACGGCTGAATAAATCAGCAGAAAAGTCAAAGCATATTGAAGTCCATACAATATGTGTCAAACGGTTGTATCACATGATTGTACGTTGACGTTCTCAAAGCCATTTTGTACAATATGAGGCAAGATGTGAACCGCCCTATTGAATATTTATAGCTACCAATGACTCGTGCATATGTATGTGCATGTGGCGGTTTGCTATAATTATGACGTTCTCTACAACTGCTATAATTTACCAACTGATACTACTCGCGCCGAACTAGCGGCTAAGTTGATTCGCACGAAAAACAAGAATCAGTATTTTGTAAAACATCAAACGAGAAGCAGCAAGATACAGCACCAAGTGATACACGTAAACACAGGGGATTTTATAACTAATTTATTTAATTTAATTAACAGCAGACACAAAGAAAACCTAACGAAGCGGAATTTTGAAAATAAACAAGTAATGTACTCCATTATATGAAATAAATAAATGAACTTAGATTCAATTGCTGGCAAAAACGATATAAATAGTTGTGCAGTTAATTATGCATGCATGCAACCTTGGCAGCTAAAAGAAAAATTATCAGGAGATCAGACAGATTCGCAAAATCCAATGAAATGGTTAAAATTGGCCAAAAAGAAAACCTACGAATAACATTTGTGTGAATCTATAAAATTTAGTAGTAGTGTCGTAGAAAGCTGTTTTTAGTTAAATTAACGATATATTAAAGAATGTAAGTGGCAGCAAAATGTTGTGGAACTTTCGAAAAATCTTTGACGTCATTCACAAAAAAAATGAAAAAAAACATACAATTTCAACAACAATGAATGTTTGTTTTGACTCGTATCACAATTATACGAAAGCCACAACAAAAAACCACTCATGACGTTTGAGCCGTCTTTTTTTTGCGTTATGAAATACCATACTTAGTATCAAAACAAATGTGTAACATCATTTTTGATATAATTTCTCTTTATATTTAAAGTTCATGAAATTAATTTTGTTCATTTGATGATGAGCAAACTTGGCAACAAGAGTTATTTTTAAAAACCGGTTTCTTTATTATTAGTGACAATATGTTCCCCCACGCCAACGTTTCAGACAAAGGTGTAAATGGTGGAAAATTAATAAAAAAAATGGTTTAATGTGCACATGTACTCGTATACTATAAATACAGCATATAAGAGTTATATATTCTTTGAAAAACAGATATAGCTTCAAGATCGATTTCGATTTTCACTATACAACAATGTTGCAGCTTCGTATCAATTTATATTTTAAATACAGAGACAGAACTTGTATTTTATGACACTTTTATTATCATAAATTAAAGAAATCAATACAAGATATATGTAAAAAATTATACGCTCAAAGCGAATTAGTGTAAAACCGGTTTTCTTTATACACACTTGTACAATAGATATAACAACCTCGTGATGTTGTGAATGCGGATTGAATGTACATAAATAATAAAAAAATTTAATAAACAAAATTGTAAAGAATTACATAGGAATTACATATATAGGGAAAACCAGTGAGGTTAAGGAAATTATAGTCAACTTTTGAAAAGTACGTTTGTAAATAATATAAAATATTAATAAACAAAATTGTAAAGAATTACATGGGAATTTTATTGGGAAAAACCGCGAGATTTAGAAAATTATAGTTAGCTTATTGCGCTCAACTTGTGAAAACCACGTTTGATGGGGTTATAATTTACCACTAAGACCAACAGCATGAACCGACGAATTCAAATATGATCGGACGTATTATATATATATTTTTTTGTAAACAGTCAAACCAAAAACGCTGACTACAGAGAATGGACTGTCAAATATGTACTTGTAGCAGTGCGAGTGGGATCTGGTTTTTGCAGATGTACTGAATTTAAAGATGGAATGTATTTTTTTAAAATACTTAAAAACCTTTTGATCAATCGAAAAGTGTAAAAAAATTATGCAAAAAGCGAGACCATTCCTTGAAAAACCAGATAGTTCCTGAAGAAAAAACAGTTGTTAGGCTGTTTCTTATAGGGGTTCCCATTTTCACATAAAGTGCTTTCCAAATTTGTATAACAAAATAAAAATCGCTCAGAAAACCTAAATTTGTTGTGAATGAAATCACTCCGGCTCAAAATATTTACTGATAAAATCAGTTCCATTGACGGCACAATATTGACCCCATAAAATTTTTTTTTTAACTTATTAGTTTTCATAAATTCAGTTGTTGTTATCTCAATATATGTATATGTTGTTTTTGATGGCGCAGTCACGTCAAATATTAAATAGAAGTTTCAGCCAACGATAGTCAAGTGAAAATGAAAATCATTTTCAAAACTATTACAATCGAGTCAGCAAATTTTTGTTTTTAGTTTGTTTGTTGTTTTGAAATCAGAGATATTAATAAATCGATTTAAGAAAACAGTTCAAGTTTTTATTGATTTAGAGAAAAACAATCCCATTTCTCTAAATCAATAAAAACAATCCCATTTCTCTAAATCAATAAAAACTTGAACTGTTTTCTTAAATCGATTTATTAATATCTCTGATTTCAAAACAACAAACAAACTAAAAACAAAAATTTGCTGACTCGGTACCACACTCAGAAACGAAATCGTATTAAATTTACATAAAACTAAATTTCTAGCTCAAATTTCTTTGTGTACAATAAAAAAAAGTTTAGTTGTAGTGGCTCCACTAGAAAAAAGAAGCACCTGCGTGTGACATTTCTTAGTCTCTACACACATATTCCCAAGTGTTCAATACAGAAAGGTTAAAAAACAAATGTTTCTGGCTTAATATTACCACCTTAATAGGCGAAAACAATTATAAACAAATTCGAAAAATGAGCGTGGCACCTCCCATATAAGCAAACATTCAAAAATGTTATACTGCGAGAATTATCGAATATAATTAAGCTAAATTTTATGCAAACAGCAGACATGATACGTAATAACTCCGGAAAAGAATAAGGAAAATTTGCACAAGTAGGCGTGGGGGTACCTCCGATACAAGCCATAACATTAAAACGCTATATTGAGAGAGTTGTTTAATGTTATGCATGAAATTTCATACTAATACTACGAGTAAAATTGGATTGGAAAAGCTCTGGCGAAAAAATTGGAAAAATTTTGTTTAGAGGTGGTGGCACCTTTTTCAGAACTTTTCAAGTAAATGTTGTTAAATTCAATATGGGAATGTTGCCTCATTCAAAATGGGATTGTTTAGTAAAAACAGCATGCACGTGGCTTGGTGGAACAAATATCCTTTAAATAAATATTCAACTTATGCGCAGTATTACTTTGAATTCCAGCAGCTAACATAATATGGTTAACCGTTGTGTCATTTAGATTAAAATCTTTCATTTTAATTTTTATGATCCAGTCGGCAATTCTTTCTAGAAAAAATACATCTCGTTATCAATAAAATTGCTGACACTTGGCTCGCTAAAGCAGCAAGCAGATAACTTTTACACAAAAAAATATTTGCTGTCGTTTTTCTTGAGAAGAAAAAATTTAATGTGAGTCATATCTGGATATTTATTAGCCAGTTGAATAAATAATCACAGTTCGTATTAATTTTATACGTTTGAAAATTAAAAAAAAATTCTATGAAAATTTTCATCTATTGACTATTTAATGTTAAAAGATTATTGAAAACATTAAAATATAGAAAATAGAAAATAAAGTAAAATCAAATACCATAGCTGATCAGATTAATAAAAACTTCATAAAAATGTAATAAATTTTTGATGAGATTTCTATAATTAGTTTTCAGTCCTTTCAGTTTTTGACTGTCTCTTAACTAATGTAAATTTCTAAGACCAATTTCTTCTAATTCGACAGACATTAGCAACGATACTGCTCAATCCATAAGTGTCTAGACATTTTTGACTATCATATAATTGAAGTCGACATTAGGCTATGCTCAATGATATGAAATCTGTATCTGAATAACCTGAAAATAGCTCATTTCATTGCAACGACCTCAGAAAGAAAACTAAAGCGATAGCAGTTAAATACTGAAGTACAAAACAAGTGCCAAGGACGCGCGTTTCCTTTTAGGATGAATATGGCTCCTACTAGGATATTAATTATTTGAAGTGAAAGTGTTGTTATCAGTTAGCAAAAAGTTTCTCACACTTTTGACTTCCACTGGCAAGGGAACAAATACCACATAAATCATGCGAGTTGGGGTACAGAGTTCCCCAAACGTTTTCAAAAGAGATTTAAAATCAATACTTTATCAGTACCATTTATGTTTCTTATAAGTTTTTCGATGTATTGCACCGTTAGTCATGCAAGCAAAATGCAATCCCAGCTATATATTTTGATGTGCTGAGTGAGAGAGAACTTGAGCCAACACAAACTCTCTACGTGTATGGGGAGCTATATTCCCCTTCAGTAAATTTTTTATGAATCCGTTACTGATTGTGTTCTTTTTCGTTTTTATTTTATTTTTTCTTTTTATTTGGTGAAGGCAAGACCCATTATATAACCCGGTTCACGTTTAGCAAGTTGCTTGGCATAAATAATTTACATTTGTAAAATATTTCAAGAAATTTTATTTTATTTTTAGGTGTAAAATGCTCACAGTTGCTTTACTAATGTCCTTTCAGTGTCAAAGTATACATAATTAAAATTTAAGACAGGAGTATGTGTAGCTAATCAATAGGTTGAATATCAAAACAAATACGTAATTGCAGTACATTGCTTTTACATCCAATACAAAAACAGCTACACTTCAATGGCATTCGTAATAAATAAATTAAAGAAAAGTGTCATCACTTTTCGTAATTGCAACTCGCATTTTCATAAAAGTGCTAAAAATACTTTGCGATGAAATTATTCAATTAAGTTAGTGCCACGAGTAATTCACTATATAAATTGAAAAAAGGGAGATAAACATCCTGAAAATGTACAACAAATTAATGTCACGTTTATTCATATGTCTGTATGTACAGAGCTGAAGGCATTGCTAAATAAATGATAACTGAGTGATTCTACAAATTAATTTTTTATTCTACGAAGCTTACAAAATAAACAAACGACTAAAACGAGGAAAAATTAGGTCTGACGTGGGTGTCAAATGTAATTTACGTGTTTACAGGCAGGAAATGTTTAATTTAAGACTTAGAAAGTTTTCAGAAATCAGCAGTGTTTTTGTTAAAAAGCTGCTGTCTTAAATAACCTTAGCATATACGAGACTAATTTTACTTTTTACTTGAAGTATTTCTTTTTTTTATATTACAGTTTCTTTTTAAAATCAATTTCAAGAATTTTTTCTATTCTGAAAATATTGTTTCCTTTTTTTTAGAGCATCTGGATCCTTTTTTACAATGGGACGTCATCAGCAGAAGCTGAACTTTTTAACCTGGAGTCTAGTATTTATGCTAATCGCGTGTCACACAATTACCGATGCAAAGCGCACTTATGGCAGTAGCAACCGTAAGAGCTCATCGTCTTCAGGTGGTTACACTACCCGGCGTCAGCCCTCTTCAAACTCTGGTAGCGTAACGAAGCCTTCCTACTCCACCAACTCTGGAAGCAACTCACATGCGGATGTTGCCAAGCTAAGCTATCCGAATTACAACTCCCAACCTAATCGCCCGAGCGCTCCAGCTCAAAGTCCTGCACCCATTGGATGGAATGTACCTAAGCAACAAGGACCACCACCGGCTTACTCAGCTGCAAATCCAGCAGGAGGAGCCAAAACAAACATTAATGAGTCTCCACCTGCATATAAGCCCAACAATGCGCCACCACCAAATTATGCTCAGGCGACGAATACCGGCCATAACTATGGCGCCGGTTCCGGAGCTCCAGTTGCTGCTGGTGCTTACGGTTCCACATACCGTTCACGCACCAATTCTACAGGTGGTTTTGGAGGTGGCCTACACACTCCTATTACCGCCACCAACTCTCAGGGCGTGCAATCCAGCTATCCAAGACAACAAGTTCCAGCAGGCGCGACCTACTACTCATCCGGATCTAACCTTCCAGCAGGAGCTACATATCATTCAGCTGGCTCCTTGCCTCCTGGTGCTACATATCATTCACCTGGTTCTTTACCCGCTGGGGCAACATACCACTCACCTGGATCAGTTCCAGCAGGTGCGTCATACTATCCCGCAGGCGGGCATGTTCCCGCAGGAGCCACGTATTATCCATCGGGTGGAGTTCCTCCAGGAGCCAGCTACTTCCCCGCTGGAGCACCAATGCCTGCAGGAGCAACATACTACCCACAACCACAACAGCAATCATCGGGATTAGGATTCGGTAAGTTAGCAAATTTTTAAGGAATTTGCCTTGTTTTATTTTTATGCTTTCGTTTTTCAATTTAAGGATCTGGTTTGATTGGTGGAGCAATTGGTGGTGCAATACTGGGACACGTTTTGACACCCTCCGGACAACAAGTCGTGCAACAGGCACCAGCTAATAATGGCGGCGGCGGAAGTTCCGGCAACGATGATAAGATTATTATTATAAACAACGGACCACCAGGCTCAGTAACGACGCAACAAGCTGGTTCAGGCGCTACAGTCATTACAACAGGAGGTGTACCACAACCAGCAGCTAATGGCGCTCCAGCACCAAGTGATTCTGCAGCCCCACTTGCTCCAATGAACCCACCACCAGTTTCTACTGATCCTAGAGGATCAGTGCCCCTGGCACCAATTGGAGCCGCTGCAGCTATTCCAGATATGAATGCAGCGTCAACATTAGCTCCACCCAGCGGAGTTCCAGTTGCACCACAACCAGCCGCTATACCCGGCGGAGTTCCAGGTGCACCTCAACCAGCTGCTCCAGAACAACCTCCTGCAGGTGGAATAATTTGTGTACCAGTACGTACGAATGAACCTGATCCAGCGGATGCTACCAAGACTATTGAAGTCGAAAAAATTGCTTGTTATCCGGCACCGCCACCAGAGGTACAAACACCAGCCCCACTAGCTGCAGTAAATGGCACCGTACTGGCAGCAGACAGTTCTACCTCGACTCCAGCTGCTCTGGCACCTGAACCAACGCCAGAAGGAATGATACCTTTGGCTCCTTTTAATGCAGCTTCAAGTCAACTTTCAGCCCAACAAAAGCCCGACCTTATGAAAATGCCAGGAGAAGAAAGAGCTTCGACAGCTACGCTACCGCAGGATTCAATGATAAAAGTTTCAGGTGCAACCGCAAGCTTCTACGGAAAATTTGTGATGTCAACTTGGATGTTTGTTTTGGCAGCTTATTACTTGCATTAAGAAGTTGGTTGGGTTGGAAGACAAAAGATACAGTCAGGGAGTGTTAAAGCTACAAAATGCTTGTGATCGTAATTTAAAAATGAACAATAAATAATGAAAATTGTAAAGTCAGTAAGGAATATTTAAAACTTTTCTTTTAGAATCTCAATGTATCAATTATAAAAAATAAAATCTCAAATTTATTAACACATTTTTTGCACTTTTGTAAAAACCAATTCGTAATTGTATTATTTAAATATTCAAAATGGTAAGCAAAAAACAAGAAAGTAAAATCTGTAAAATACGAGTATTAACATATATTATCAAGTTGCAAAATTTACTCCATTAGAGTGAAACACAAAAGCTTTAAAATTGCTATGAAAATTTCGTATTTCGTTTTATGTAAAAGACATATTCTAAGTTTTAATGAAATTGTATATCCATTAATTTTAAATAAAAACCGTACAAAAAGAATGGAATTGTGTCTTTCAATAGGTGTGATTCAATTTCACTTACAAATGAACCAAGATTCTAAAATTTCAACTTTAAATTTACATAATTTTTTACATTTATTTAGTTAATTGGGATCCAAGATCGTGTGATTTAACACCTTTACACTATTTTTATGGGAGTATGCTAAGTGATTGGTTTAATCAGATACGCCACGAACACGCTTTATGTGAAACAGCATGCAAAGATTGGGTTTATCGAATTGGCTTTATAGCCGTGGTGTTCATATGAATGAAATATTGTTCAAAGTGTATTGTATAGGAACATTCGAGTGGTTTGCCATTTATACTTTTTGTTTTATTTCAAATTAATATTTTATCATGTTTAATGAAGGATCTTTTATAAATTAATCTCTCTGGCTTAAGTTCAGCATAGATCGAACTTAATTAACATTTTTCCATTTTTGAATAATAAAGGTGTTTGGTTAGGAGAGAAATGCTTGTTTCTTGTGGCATACCTAAGTTCACAAAGGGAAAAGTTAGATATTTCTTATAATGAAAATCTAATAAAAATTAGCATGATGTGTTATAATATGCGATCAGTTTACAAAAAAAAAATTTTAAATTACAATATGTACAGCACCATGGGAATTCCTATGCCATCAAGATAAAAATATAATACTAGAATGGGAAAAAAATTTAATTTATTTTGCTCCAATAGGCTTTGTCCTTGCGTGACACTATATACATTATACAACTACAAATTGATTTGAATTATTTGAAAAATTAATAATTCAGTCAATTGACGATTTTTTGAAAAACATTACAGAAATTTTTAATTGTTTTGAATTTAAGACAGTCGGGGTGGGGGAACATGGATTTTAGGGAAAGGTCGAAAATAGATTTTAGAGAAAGGTTGGAAAAAGATAATAAACTCACAGCTGTCATACGATTTGCAACAGTTTGAAAGAGATAAAATTCTTTTTAAAAATTGTAAAGCTGTAGAAGGATTTTGGAACTAACCCCCTTAAGGGATGCTAACCGATTTTAGGCGAAATTTGGGTTTTTTTTTAATAAATTGATATAAAATTTTATTGAAACATTCTTCATCATTAAGCTCAGATCAGGAGCTGATTGTGCTAACAAAAACTATGTGAGAAATGTATATCCAAA
Source organism: Meiosimyza decipiens (assembly GCA_963680825.1). NCBI lineage: Eukaryota > Metazoa > Arthropoda > Insecta > Diptera > Lauxaniidae > Meiosimyza > Meiosimyza decipiens. The sequence goes on from OY804258.1 coordinate 39,772,156, forward strand.
AAATAATATTTTCTAAATGCTTAAATGTTGAAACCGTCATTATATATAATTTATTAATAAATAAAATTCTTTGTAGTTGGGGAAATTACTGTAACTTCAAACCAATTTTTCTCCAATTCACTTTAATTAGAGATACCATCTTTAAGCTAAGCACGGCAGTATTACGAAAAAACACACCTGCCACAGTGTTCTTCCCCATGCGCACATGTCGTCACGTTTTTGTTTTGTGCTTGTGCATGTACACTGAAAATTCTTACAGTTAATAGGTGCGCAACTAAGTTCTCGCTGTTTGTCAAAAGATGGCGCTAGCGGTAAGAGCTGGTCGAGAGCTCCAAAAAGATTTCGGAGATGTTGTTCTGAGGCGAAACAACGTGCCGAGATTGGTTTCGTCTATTTAAAGACCATGATTTCGACATCGACGATTGACCACGTGAAGGAAGGCCAAAAACCTTCAATGATACGGAATTGGAGACATTGCTCGATGAGAATTCGCCTCAAAGGCAAGAAGAACTTGCTTCAGTATTGGAAGTTACCCGACAAGCCATTTCCAACCAGAGCACTGCGTGAAAACGACCCCAATACGAACAGAGGCACGATGAAGTAATCTTATTGCATGACAACGCTAGGCCTCACGTTGCTAAACCAGTGAAAACATACTTGGAAACTCTCAAATGGGAAGTCCTACCCCACCCGCCGTATTCCCCAGATATTGCCCCGTCAGACTACTACTTGTTCCGTTCAATGGCACATGGTATGGCTGATCAGCAGTTCAACTCCTATGAAGACCTCAAAAAATGGCTTTATTCGTGGATAGTCTCAAGAGACGAACCCTTCTACCGTGATGGCATTTGAGCTCTACCAGAAAGATGGGGAAAAGTGGTATCTAGCAATGGGCCATACTTTGATTGATTCATCTGTAACTATTTTTTGACAATAAAGTTGCATTTTCTAACAAAAAAAACAGCGGGATCTTAGTTGCGCACCTAATACTAAACCACAATCTATCGACGGTGTATTATAACGCCCAAATTCGATTAAAGCATAACGCCTGAATCTTAGTAAATTAATGACTCAAAGCCTAAATTAAAAAAAGTCAAAAATTATATAATACATAAATTTCTTGTGTGTAAATTGTTTGTCGGCAAATTCGGTCTTTTTTGACTTTCGATTTGAGCCCCATGACTTTCAGTTTTGGCGTTATATTTTGTATTAAAATTAATTTAACAACGCTTAGAATGTGATAAAAACAATTAAAGCATTTACAAATTATTTGCCATTACGTCACCGATTACCTTGACGATGAAATATGTAATTTTTGAGGCTGTTTTGAGCAAATGTATATGGGCCGCCTTCATATTTTTTTTTATGCTTGAAAATTGCATTTTTCACTAATTTTTATACAGAATTACTGTGGCCAGCAAAGCCGTTGTTTGACATACTATAGTCTGAACCACGGCTCAGGATTAACATACTCCAATATATACAATACTGGTTTCGCAGCGGTCGGGGATCAAACTATAATATATCCAACACAAAACAGCTCAAAAAAAATATGAAGGGTCCGAATGAACCTTATATGAAATTATAAATTTCAATTCAAGGTCATCGGTAAAGTGCACCGTTTTCCGAATAACTAACAAACTTTTTTTTGATTTAGACAATATGCCCTCTTACATGGGTTTTATGAAATTGTTTAGTTTTGGACAATATGACAATCGTTGGGCCTAAGGACATTGTTCATTTGGACATTGTGACAAACCCAATAACAAAAAATGGCACAGGGGCTAAAATTTAAATCGAAAATGAGACAACGCCCAAATCATTCTGCAAAAATTTATACGGAAAACTTTTGGGCCTTCTGTCTTAACTGAATTTGGTCGTTATGATACATCGCTCAATCTATCTCAAAGATCATAATTTTAGCTCATAGCTTATATTTCTAAAATGTTTCTATTGTGAAGTTATAAATCCAAAACAATTTTAAATGCATATCTTATTCTAAAAATACGCCTTAATAAAAACTTAATATTTATATACTAAAAATACATAAATTTAAATGATTTTTCATCTGACTTACATTACCATATCGAATTCAGAATTGTTAAAGCAATACACAAATACCCCTGAAACATCGTTGCAATTTGAATTTTAAAACTTTTATCATGATACAAAGATAAAAGGTACTCAAAAATAAAATTTATCACTTGGCATCGTTACTGCCTTTTTAAACACTAGTAATACAATCATAGAATAGAATTCGAAAAGTTATAATTAAATTGATTCATCAAAAGAAATTATATAAAGAATATTGGATATAGACGTTAAACATATACAAAATTTAATTTACCTGAGATCTTTGTACCATGTTCTTTTCTATTATTTGGTTTTTTTTATGAACAAATTAATTAAATTTTTTTAACTGTAAGAAATTGATTTTTGTTACTCACCAAGAGCTGTATTTTATGCAAAAAAAGAACTCTGAGCCTAAGCTTTTAATGGTCAAGTAGGAGACGCAATACGAATCATATGGGTTAACAATTTAAATTTCGTAATTTTTTATATCAAATAGAACTTGTACTTCTCAGAAAGTGATATATGTATGTATGTATGTATACATAAATAATATACGTACCAGCTTAATATTGGGAGATTTTTCGTAATACGTACCAACTAAAAGGTCGAAGGTGTTCATGTCTCCTAAGTTTTTTTTTTTTTGTTCGCTTTGAGAAAAATGTTGTTTTGTGCGTTAAAATGTTTTAGAAAAAAGTATATTTTATATGATAAGACAGTTATTACTTTCGTATTACAAGCAAAGCGGTTCATATCTCAACACAAACTGACTTGGTTTTATGGGTTAACAAAAACTTATTTCCGTAAAAAAGTAAATTATATATAAAAGTATAAATACATATTTTTTAGTATGAAAGTAATTTTTTTTTTCAAAAAATAAGGGTAAACAGTGGACTGATTTGAAACTTTTGTGCACCATTTGAAACAAAAAAAGCTATGTATATTCACTTATATGTTTTTATTTGAAAAATGTAACGAATCGTTAACTGTTTGCCGTTGAGCATTTCATTGCTGATACGTGATTTTTTTTTACACGTGACAAAAATATTTTCATTACAATTTTTGGATTTACTATACCAAAAGTCAAAGGTTAGATAAACTGAATCATAAATTTTATAAATTTACTTTGCCACTTGGGAGCAATTGCTAAGCTTTATATGATATATGAACATTTAACATAAAAGGTTTCCAATAGATATTTTATTGAGCTAATCAGGTAAAAGGTTTCCTAATAAGAACGCCGGATTTAGATTTAAATTAAACAAATTATTTACTCGAAAAGTGGCAATATATTAAATACAAAAACAGTGCAGTCGCGCTAACGTGAACAACGCGGTAACGTGAACGAAATAAATTTTGCATATTGACTACCTTGCAATAAGCAAAAGACTGTTTATGTATTTCATACTCGCTAACGTGAACAATTTCGCTTCCGTGAACAACGTTGGTTTTAATTAGTTCGCGTTAACGCGACTGCACTGTATTTCAATTACGTATGGCAGATAAAAAGTCAGAGCGTGGTGGACTATACCTTTCTGCAGAAAAATTGTTCATTGTGGTTATTCTTCTTGGACTTCAAATTTCTTTTAATTTGTAAATAATTTAAAACTATAAATAATAATGAATTGGTTTTAGCGACTGATTCTTCAGTATAATTAAACATTTTGAACTTACAGTCATTCAGCAAAGACAAATATTATTGTAAATTTTTACTAATTGATCAATGCTTTTTTATTCAACAAAAATGACAAAGATATAAATTGGAACAATTTAACCTGGTGATTGGTAACATATGTTTCGGCTATTATCACATATAAACATATTCATATATACATAGCTCATCAGACCAGTTTTTGGTTAATTTTGTACTTGGACCCCTGACCGTTCCATGCATTGCAATTTAATTTTCGACTGCTGCTCTAACACTTGAGCTGTTGGGGATACAATAACATTGGTCTTTGCTGAATGACTGAGTTCAATGTTTAAAAATAATAATAAATAAAAAAAAATAATAAATAACAAAAAATAATAAATAACAAAAAATAATAAATATCAAAAAATAATAAATAACAAAAAATAATAACTAACAAAAAATAATAAATAAAAAGAAGTTATAAATAAGAAAAAATTATAAAAAATAATAACAAATAATATTAAATACCAATAAAATGAATAAAAAAGTAATCAAATAATAAATAGTAATCAAATTATAAACCAATATACAATAATTAAATTATAAATAAATATGTATAGTAATAAAGTAAAAATAAATTTTGCATAATATTTATTTTTTTCTAACACTCAAAAAAGGTTTATTATACTTCATAATTATTAACCAAACGTTCAATTATAAATTTGCACATCATTTACATCCATATTTGGAATTACATATTCTCAAAATTGTTATATTTTAACACAATGCTTTACATATATTTGAAATTTACCGAATCGTCTATTTTTAAAATAAGCGCAGCTCCCATTTGTTCGACATCAAAGTTTTTCCCCATAACCATAACATTTTTAACCATATCGACACATCGTTTTCTTAATCCAACTTTTTTCATATGTTGTTTGAATAGCCTAAAAACTGTTTCCAATTTTGTTATTCATTTCTTATTAACGACTATATGAAGATATTTGTAAACTTTTCGTCGAATATAGACTTTAAACATAGTTTTGACGATTGTGAAAATTTGTCCCGAAACCTTCGAGCCTCATAAAAGTACAAACTCCCTTGATATCACGCAGTAGTATCCCTTTAACTTATTTATCTATTGAAATTACCCTGCAAAACCAAAGTATTTTGCTTCCATATCAATAATCTAGAAGACCAAAGAGAACTCGATTTTATGTCAAACAATGTCCACCTCACTTACGATTTTCGTCCAAAATATTTTTAAATAACAATAGACCGAATTTTAATTTTTAGAACTCATCTCATAAAACTTAGAGTATGGGAACTCAATCTGACTCAACAGCCGTCATTAAAAAATTGCTTCCTACACGGAGAAAACATTAGCTCAAATTTTAGCAAAAATTAATAGATGAATACAAAAATTAAAAGCTAAGAAGAAATATTACTCTTTTACAGTAATAAATAAGAAATCATTATGAAAAATTCTATTCTAGTTTGTAATTTATTTAATTTTACATTTTTTATTAAGTGGATATTAAAAAATAATTTTCTTCATTTTATTTATCACCTAAAACTTGGAAATTATACAAAGAATTTATTAAATTTTAATAAATTGCGACATAGAATTTTTACTAAAGCGCTCATCAATGTGAACATATTATAGAAAAATTATTTTATAGAAAATAATTTTTACAAACTCTTATGTTATAAAGTATGATTGAATTAATTCATATACATGCATATATATATAATATTTTGAATCAAGATAAGCAATTTTTATTATGTTTGTGTTTTGTTTGCTATGGTTCTTAACTGGTCAATGCAAAGAATTAAATATAGTGTGTTTGCAGACTCTTTAACATCGGCTAACAAAGCTTACTGAAGATGTGACGTAGCTGTCACTGAAACTAGTATAAGCAGCTGGTTGCCCATTTTTTGTTCCTTTACAATTGTTGGAGTTATTCTCCAAAACTTAATGCATTTTGCACTTGTAATTTTTTTGTTGTTTTTGCACTAAAAGTACTGAACATAAAATTTCTATAATGTATATAAAAATTACATAGCTGATGTAATAAATTCTAAAAATCAACTTCAGTTATTAATTATTTCATCATACAAATTTTACAATGTACTTTTTAATAATATTACATCTCTTAACGAAAAAATAGTACAGTCCTTTTAAAATTCAATAAATTATTTCAGTAATTTAGTACGTGAATTTAGTTATATTAATACCTACTTTGTAAAAATTTAAAACATGCATTCGAAAAATTGATGAGAACGAAGATGCAATTTTTATATTATGCTTAGCAATTTTTGTTAGAAACTCGAACCGTTTCTAGATTACTAAAAGTTCTACTAATATTTCTGTAATTTTGATTAATATTTACAAGAATTTCGAGCTCTTGTTTTTTCCGTGTACGCTCAAAGAGTGGCTTAGAAAACTTTGCACAATTTGGTCTAATATCGGGCATTTCACTTGAAGCGGACAACGAAAAAAAAAAATAGATTTTGAAATTTGTTTAATTGTAGTTCTAGAAGGTGTTAACACATCAATTTTTTATTAGTTGCCAAGTTATGGCCTTCTCAAGAACTGTAGTGCGGATTTTTCGGAAGCAGTTTTTCGAATTGAACAAATTTACGGAAAAATATTAAACATTGTGTTTTTTTTTCTTTTCAATTATAATAGTTTTAATGTTTTTAGAAGAGACAGACACTTGGAAGATATTTCTTCTGTTGGTGGAGGCGTCTTAATAGCCATAAAAAATCATTTAACTAGTTCATTAATCGAAATTGCCTGCGCATCTAATATTGAACTTTTATGCGTTAAAGTTACACATTGTAACTCCAATATTTATATTCTTAACGTTTATGTTCCTCCAAATAGTGGCGCAGATGTCTACGAATGTCTTTCGATGTCCGTAGAATACATAATTAATGAACTAGATGCTAATGACGACATTTTGTTGTTAGGTGACTTCAATCTGCCTGACCTAAAATGGACTCCTTCGGATGATGGTACATATTATTATGCATCTTGTCCAAAAACTCGACAACAACAAATTTTTGTTGACGAAATACTTTCGAATTTACAACAAGTAAGTTGTATAACTAATTGTCACGGACGACAACTTGACTTAGTCTTGGCTGCAAATAGTGGTAATGTTGTTGTAAGAAATGCTATCCATGCTCTTTCTACGGTTGATTCCTATCATCCACCTTTGAGTATTGTGTATCAATCTGATATTGAAAATTTAACTAATGCGTATCCTTCCATTAATGTTTATGAATTCAATTTTAAGAAAGCTGACTTCTTGAAATTGAATGAGAATTTAAGAAATAAGCTACATGAATTTTTTATTTATTTTAATAATAATACATTCGATGACTGCATTAAATTTTTCTATGGTGAACTTTTTTCGGCCATAGGATTGTCGGTGCCATATTCGCGGAGGTACGTTAGTAATTCCTCGTACCCTTGGTACACAAAAGATTTGAAGAAAATTCGTAATGGCCGTAATAGGGCATGGAACAAATATGTTTGTAGCCAGGACTTAAATGACCTAGTTGCTTATAAGCGACTGTTTTTTGAATTCAAAGAAATGTCAGCTTTAGTTTATTCTGAATATTTGAATAAAATTAGGCTGAATATTCTTCATGACCCCAAGAATTTTTGGGGTTTTATTAATTCTAAAAAAAAATCTGACGGGTTTGCATCTGAGTTTAAAACAGTTGATGGGCTCACTAGCGACCCCCAAATTGTAGCTGGGCTGTTTGCTAATTTGTTTAAGGAGTCATTTTCTACTGATTTATTTAGCCCTGAGATCAACTATTTTGAACATATGGATAACGACCCTTTAGTTTCGGTTAATGAGATATCTTTCACACCTGACCTCATTGAGAAATATATCTCGTCTATTGATGATGATTTCAACTCCGGACCTGATGGTATTCCTGCGACAGTTTTAGTTAACTGCAGCTCTGTGCTGAGTCAGCCCGTTAGTTTTTTATTTAATAGATCAGTCAGAGAAAGTTATTTTCCTAAATTTTGGAAAAATGCATACATTAGCCCCATTTTCAAGAAAGGCTGTAAAAATGATGTTTCAAACTATAGGCCCGTGGCTAAGTTATCATCAATACCGAAAATTTTTGAACATATAATATACGATCAAGTTAAGGTGTGCTGTGGTGAAGTCATAACAACTCGTCAGCATGGTTTTGTTAGTGGCAGATCTACAGTTTCTAACCTCCTTAATTTCACTTCTTTTGTTTTAAGTTCTTTTGATTCTGGTGGGCAAGTTGACTGCATCTACACTGACTTCAGTAAAGCATTTGACAAACTACCACATAATTTGATTTTGTTTAAGTTAAAAAAGCTTGGATTTCCTTTAAGTTTTGTCAGCTGGATTGAATCTTATTTATCTGATCGCTCATATCAAATAAGATTTCGGAGGGTGTTTTCCTCCCCATTTAGCGCGGCATCAGGTGTTCCACAAGGAAGCCACCTGGGGCCGCTCCTGTTTATTTTAGCAATTAATGACGTTACACATGTAATTAAAAACTCCCATCTGTTAGTATATGCAGATGACATGAAAATTTACAGGAACGTAAAGGGGGTGGACGATACTTTTGCACTTCAGTCTGACTTGAAATCCTTCGAGGTTTGGTGTTCTAAAAATAACTTACATCTTAATCCTGATAAATGAAAATCTATGATTTTCACCAGGAAGAAAAATATGGTAAAGTTTGATTATCAATTAAAAGATAAGAAAATATGTCGTGTCGATTTAGTCAAAGGCCTGGGTACACATTTTGATGTTAAATTAACTTTTAATGAGCATATTGATCTAATTTGTAAAAAATCCTCATCTCTGCTTGGTTTTATTAAGAGGTGGGCAAAAGAATTTAATAGCCCTTTAGTAACGGTGACTTTATATAATACAATAAAGCGTCCTCACTTAGAGTACGCGAGCCAGGCTTAAATTGGACTGACCCTTTGAACCTTCCTCCTTATGAGGATCGTTTGAAGTTATTACATTTGCAGTCTTTGAGGTCCCGTAGAAATATTGCGGATATACTTTATCTGCATCAACTTGTAACTGGGTCTCTTGCTGCACCAGAGCTTCTTGATTACATACATTTTAATACTAATCGGAGAAGTACTCATAACTCTAATCAATTATTTTATCAACCGGTTAGTAGAACTAATTATATGGCTACAGCTCCTTTTAATCGCATGACAACTCTTATTAACAGTTGCGATTTTTATAACATTAGCTTGTCAAAAGGTCAACTCAAGCTTAGATTGAAAGCAAACTGTAGCTAAATTTGTAGCTTAATGGTGGTCTGTATTTTTATGTTTGTGTTGTCCGAGCCCCACAGCATGCAGGGTAAATTTTTTCTAACATTTACTCCTTGGACCATGTAAAATTACACATATAATTATTTTAATATCTATATCACATGGTCTGAGTGGGTATGTTGAGAAAGTGCGATAAAGCTAAGAAAAAATTATAAAAAAATAAAAAATTAATTGCATGTATAATTTTTTCCATCTCCATTATTTATTAAAAAGCTTTTTACTTGATTTAAAGCTTCAAGCTAAATAGCTAAGAAGGCTAATAGCTGTAGTAGCTAAACTCTATTATTATGATTCAAAGTTTCAATTGCTTTGTTGTAGGAAACTGGTAGGTAGTAAACATTTTAAATCAGAATTTTAATAATTTCGGACTTTTTTGTTTTAATTTTATAATACATATCGCTTAAAGTACATAGATAACATACTAAATATATATAAATCTCCTAAGCTGGAGCAGATCTCATTTTAAAATTTTTAGTATATTATCTATTTTCAGTATTACCATTCTAACGAACAGTTTTTCAAATTGGAATTTTCCCAATGATGTCTCTAAATTACGAATACTAAAAGTGTTCACTATTCTAAATAACGAACGCTGATTAATTCAACAATAAGTGGAATAACTTTTTTTTAACCAGTAAACCTGATTGCAAGTAAACATAGCAATCCAAAATCTTAACTTAACTTTTATGGCTAGATATGTGTGTGTGTATATGAGTAAATAAATGTTAGTTTCTTCAATAAAAAACTCTTCGACATAACGATATTACGACTGACATGTGCATTAATTAGTACGATATATTGGACGTCTACTGTATTATCTAATTCATAATTTTAAGTGTTTTCCAATTTCTTTTTCATACAAAAATTGGAGTATTTTTTGACGCTTTGAGCTATGACTACTTTTACCACTTTTTGGGGCACCCTAATTTACATAAATTCAACCTCAAGACAAAGATTAAGATGACCTTCTGAAGAAAACTTCAACTTCCGAGATTTTGTTCTTTATAAAAAAATTAAAAAATCGAATCGTCAAATTTGACGACTTGGCCTTAAAACCCTTAAATATCAAAAATTCAATGCTTTTTTGCTTGTAATATGAAATACTGTACAAATTCAAATGTATAGTTAGACAAGAAATCAGAAAATATTTAAGAAAGCAACATTTTTCCAGCTGACTTACCAGCTTTATGAAATTTTTGATGTGTACTTTTTGGACAAGCATAGTTATTCTAATTAATTGCATTTGACAGACAATTGTTGAAACAATAATATTTGTTTGAACTCACATTTGTCCCATGATCAATTATCGCGTCAATATTATAATACGTACATTTTAGAGCGAGTTATTTCCTCTTTAAAGGTGAATTTTTGGCCTTTCAAAGCTTAAGTAGAAATAAAAAAATGTATAACGAAATGGTATATTTACATAATTTTAATGTTGAATAAAGATTCTTACACATTTCACTAGATTAATACATACGTTATACCAAGTGACCGCAGTTTTTAAGAGCCGCATTAAAATGGATAAACTTGTTTTATCGGCACATTGCTAATTTTTTTATAAAAGTAAAGTTATTGGAAATAGTTTGTGGGTTTGAATACATACGCAAATTTTGTCTTTTTTTTAATTTTAATGTTTAAATTGCTCTTCATCGCATTTCTGAAAAGTACAGTAAGACAAAATTATTAATTGTTAACCAACTTTGCTGTTTTGTTTCTTTTTTCATAAGCCATTTTTAGTAAAGGCATTGTAAATATACCTTTTGGTAATCTGTACTAATTTTTCTATTTTCGGTGTCAACTTTTTAAAGTATCATGTTATTTTAAAAGAGTATAATTATTTAAGTTTTATTTACCCAGTCTTTTTATTCTTTCTGTGACGTCATATTGTGTATGGATTGTAATTTTTAAACTTACCGTTGAAGCTAAAATGTCATGCGGACAACATCCAAGCAAAAAACTCTTACACACTCTGGTATCCGAAAATTTTAAGTTTCGACCATCTGATCCTGCAATAGTAGAAAAATGATTTTAATGATTAATACAAATTCAAAATAAAGAAATGGATACATCAAAAAGAATTAGAGTAACTAAGATAAATAAATAGTGGGAGAAAAAAACCTATCTCAAAGCTAACTTTGATAAAAAATGTTCCAAAACTTAATTTGTAACTCGCAGACACGGTCATAGTTTGACAGCAAGTTAACGTATCGGCAAAATGGAAGATCTGTATTCTATCATTAACGAAAGATTTACCTAAGTGCGATATTTACATATTGCATTAAATTTATGCCTCTTGAAATGAGCATGAAAAATGCATTTTATATTGGCATTTTCGGACCTCTAATTTTCGGGTTTTGTGGTTAGGCCGGGGCCGGCACGAAACTTGATTTCGAGACGGGTTCGGAAAAGCTCACAATCTACGAAAAAACCCCGGCCTGCGCGCATCTCTAACTGATACAGAGATTAAAATAACTGCTGACTTAATAAATTGTTAAAAAATGTGAATTTTTTTGGGATAAAAGACAAAATAAATTTATATTGTAGCAAATAAAATTTATTTACGAAAATAAAATTATATAAAGAAAACAATTTTGAATCAATGAAAATGAAAGAAAAGTGAAGGTGGTGCTTAAAACGCTCAAAAAAGACATGTAGAAACGTCGAGTGTATAAGATTACAGAATGGGAACTAAGGGAAAAGAAAGTGGTGCATTTTGGTAAAATGATCAACTAGGTTTGGCTTGTCACAGCACGTCAAGATGCCTGAAAATGCGCAATTTTTTTTTTAAGTGTAAAAGATTACAGCTTCAAATGTATGTCAAATGATATAATTCGAAAAGCCGAAATAAAATATATATATATTGTTTCGTTGTTGAATTCTATCCCAAACGTGGGTTGCCACCGGTTTTTTTAATAAAGATAACTGCTTGAAATGTGTGCCAAATGATAGAGCTCGAAGAGTTTAAATGGAATATATAGGGTTGTATGGTCGAATTATGTGTTAAACATGGGATGCCACCCGTTTTTTGGACCGACTTGCGTTTGGCAGTTCGCTTAATAAATGCTTTTTCTTGTACTGTAAGATCAACATGGAAATTTCCTTTTTACGATATTCTTATTTTAAAAACCCTTACTCTATGTTTATTTTTTTTCGGAGCAAGTAAGTATATGTAGCCGGTTGATTTTTTGATGAAGGAGCCCCTCCTCGATTTAAGCAAAAATAGATCCTGGAGAAAATAATAAGTTGGGAGACGCATCTAGTTTCGTAGATATAGCCATGGGAAGTCGCTGAAAGCTTTTCAAAAAAATGTTACATGCTGAGGATCTTTGGATCGATTTTCAAAATACGGGTATGATATGAAAGATAATTTAATTAACTATTGTCACACAAAGTTTCATACCCGTGTAATTGCTTTCGAGACATGACGATATTTCTTCACATCTCTAACCTTTATTTAAAAAAAATATGTATTAAGAAAGCTCAATTTATATACTTTCAACGGATGTATCACTTTTCAAACTTTTTTAAGCCAATTTTTACATTCCTTTTTACTCTAAGTACTTAGGAACATATGGTTTCAACTTGGCATTTCCATCTTCAACGTTTCATTGCTGTAACTTTGACTTTTTTCCTAGTTAGGTTGCAATTTTTAATTCTCGGGTAACTGTCCATCTCTAGGTGTTTTTTGGACGGCTGCGACCTCTACTTCCTTGAGAGTTCCAATCTAGAGGCTTTCCGATGGTGTGGCCGATCCAGTTCCACTTTCTTCCCCTTTTTTTTGAATAAGAACTGGTTCTTCACTTCATCCAGCTTAATAAATTACCTTTTATATGAAATACATATTTTTGAAATCAATTTGGGGTTCCCAACTTACAATGATTTTTTTAAAAGCTATATTCACGACTCCGATCTCCATGTCCCCGATATTAGCTGTTGTCAGTATTAAAAGTCTCGCAAGAAAAGTAGGGTTTGACAAAATATAGACAAAGGTTTCTAATGAAAGCTTATGCCTGGGTGCCATGTGACAGAAAGTTAAGTAAGTTATAATATTATTATATAAAAGTTTGAACTCTGCGGCATAGTTTCCAATTTTTTAATTTTCTTACCAAAGTATGCTGACTTACGATGTTTGTGTCTCCGAAACTAGGTGCGTCCGTCCCCCAGCTTTCAATACCACATTCAAGATCAGTACTAAATGCCTCGCAAGGGTTTAGCAAAAAAAGGACAGGGATTCCTTATGAAAAGTTATTATCAATTCGTACCATAATACTATCCTATGCGTAATCACTGCTTTTTAGCGACCGGCCTATTATTTTTGTCTCAAGTTCCTGGACTTTCATTAGTTTAAGTATGAAGAAAAATAACAAATACATAAAATATGCATCACTTACCATTTCTCGTCGTTCCCATGAGCTGATCCAGCATTGCCCTCATTTGATCAGTTGCAGTCATTTTGTCTCCAAATTATAGAAAAGGATCGATTTTTGCAAACAGCTGAGCAGGTTAAGATACGCAACTTTCAGATCGATACAATTTTTTTCAATTTCGCCTTGATTTGCGTTCACTTAGCTTTGTAATTTAATTTTAGACGAAAAATATTTTAATTGTGGAGCCGCGACAGAAAATTGAAGAAACACTACACTCACAAGTGTTGCCAGATTTTTTCCAAACTAAAATTACAATTTATTAGCCGGAAAACTTTTTAAAGTGAAACTTCATAAAGGAGGTGATTTGAAGAATAATGTCAGCATAATGAAACGCAAAAATGTTGGAACAATTTTTTTGGAATCAGGATTAAGAAAAGCTACAGCAATTTATTATATATCATATTCAAATACTCACTGAGCAAAGTGTGCTGAAACTATCAGTTTCGAGATCGGATTGAAAAATTAGAAAATCATTCCAAACTTATACCTCAGCTTTTGGTTAACCGATGTCTAAGCTGATAGTTTCAGCACACTCTGCTTGATGTGTACTTTAATTTGATGTATACTTTATTGCTGTAGCTATTATAGATCCTGACTTTAAAAACTGTTTCATGTTTTGTGATCCCTTACTTAAGAAGATTCACTTTAGAAATCGTTTGTTACTGAAATCGGAAAATGTACATACATCTTATTTTTTGTAGATGGTCAATTTCGCTTGTATGCCTACGTTTTAAATACGTTACAATATGCTTTGAAATTTTTTTTTTTCTATTTCTATACATTTTCAGAGTAAAATTCAAATAAACGAAAAGTTTTTTCAAAAAAATGAAAAAAAAGTTGATGACTTCAAAATGTTGACGAATATTATCCACTGCGCTTCATCTCTTAAATTAAGAATACATCTCCATAGACTGGCATCACTCATACTCACACCACATACACTGTTCCCGCGTGTCAACCACATCTGTCAACTGCTCTATGTTGCCAAAACGGTACTACCTATAATCAAATTGCGAAGATAGTGTTGGCCAAACAGTTTGAAAACTCAATCGCTCACATCATAACAGTCAGAATTTTTCTGAGCACTGCAGTAATAAGCCAGCATTGAGTAAAAAGATCCCATGATTTAATTAACGATACATGTAACGATAGGCTGGATAAATTTTTAACCGTTAACCTCCTAAAATTCATAGTGCTACGTATTTGAGGTACCTCACTGTAAAAATAATGAATCCAAGTAAAAATAATGAATCTTCCTGGCGTTTTTTTCGAAGAACGACTGTTTCTTATAATCCAAGCAGTCCAACACATATCGGAAGTGTTGACCGTCAGAAAGCTTGAGTGTCAAAATTGTTATTTATAGCAGAAACAAAAAAAAAATCTTATACAATTTGCCGTTTGGAAAAGCAGATTGTATCGAAGTAGCCTATATTATTCAATCATGATGACACCATGCTCAATTATTAACTGCATCGTAAAATATCAAAATCGAGCAAATGAGATGTGATAATTTTGTTTAGAAGAAAACCATTTTGTGTTTCGTGATTTTTTCGTGTTTAGTTTGGACTTTTCAACTTTTGGTGATGACAGCCGAAACCAAAGAATATATTCTTTGGCCGAAACTGCAGCTCATCCAACGTTAATCGAATTTGGTCTTTTGTTTTGTCCGTTAACGAGTATAGACGTGTTTCCGTGTTTTCTGACCCGATCCACATGCTTTTTTTAAAGCATGAAACGTATAGGTCGCAATATAATTTTTAGCCTTTAAAATAGGCGATCCTGTAATAAGGATAGTAAGGACTAAATAAAAACCTCGTGTTTCGGACAAAGATAAACCTTTGGATTCGGAGTCCTTTTCCAAAGGTCAATATGAAATGACTGGCATATTCAAAGAGAGAGTGAGAGAGAGAGAGAGTTATTGAATTTCAGAGTTAAAAATTGAAGAGTGAACTAGCCGCAGAGCAGAACATATGATTGTGACAGAACAACAAATTTTCTGTCGCAAAGTGCTCCTCAAAAACAAAATTAACAAAAAAATATTAATAAATAAAATAAAAATTTCACAAACAGCCATAATGACTGAAATAACAACAAACTTAGAGGTCGCAAAACAGGAACCCGCCACACCACCCTCAACACCGGAGAAAGCATCAAACATTAAAGAGCGCCTAAATTTACATGTGAAACGTCGCCTGCAACAAGATGCCTTTCCGATTAAAGAGGATTTGCTTCAGAACCATAAAAAAGTTATTAGCAACAATGAAATTGAATCAATAAAGAATCGAAGAAGTGAAAAAACAAAACAAACGAAAGTGCGAAAACCTTACCAAAAGCGAGCTGCCAAAAGTGCAAATGATGGTGCAGTCAGTATCCGCAAATGTGATGCCATTAACGGTGCTCAATCGAAAAATTCTGTTTTGTCATCAGCTGGCGCAAATGGTGATGACGATGGTAGTCACGATGGAAATGAAGCGGAGGGCAAATGTGCCACGTCCCGAGAAAGAGAAAAATGCCCTGATGTCTTGGCAATGGTATTAAATGCAAAGAAACGAGCTCTTATGCAGAATCCTGATGTACAAGATTTTCTTTTCAAAGTTATGGATGCTATTAAAACCTGAATAAAAGATTTTGTAACAAAACAATAATGGTAAGATTAAAAATTTAAAAAAACTCCTAAAATTTTTTTATCCTATTTCGAACCAATTAATGGGGCGTCGCAATTAATTTTCACAAAAAAGCCAAATAACCACCCTAATGTATAAACGCAAGTTGGGCGTGGAAACGTCTCCTTCATATTTTTTTTGAGCTTGAAAATCACATTTTTTACTGTAGTATATCCAACACCGGCTTCGCTAGCCACTGTAATGTGACAATATGAGAAAGAATTGACTGCAATTGAGTAAATGGTATACTTTTGCACTGGTTTCATTTAGCTCTTGCTATTCGCCTACTGTTCAAAAGTCTGGAATTTGCACCATATCTTTTGACCTAAATTTTTTTCGAATGAAATTCTGACAAAATTATCCCTAATGACGCAAATTTCTCAGTAAATAGTCAATCAAACAAACTACTTATAAAAAAATTCAAACACTATAAACTTAAAATCATTAAAAAAATAAATACATATCCAGTTGATGGGTCCAGTGGAAGAAGTCCCTAAATTGATATAGAGACTTTTTGATCTGACAAAAAAATTGTGTACAGCGTACAAAAATGAGGTATACCCTTTTTTTCTATATTGCCTTATAAGTAGCTTAAAACCATTATCAAAATACATATTTTCCTTAAGTCCGTCCATTTTTCGCCAAGAAATGCTTAATGTTTGCATAAAAGTACTCAATTCTGTCAACACTAAGTAAAAATGTCATGTTTTCATTTTCTATGACATTTTTAATAACAATTTTTACAGAGTAGACTTTTTTAAACATCAAAATGGATAGAATAGTTAAACTTTTCGCAGGTGTTTTCATGGAAAGAGATTTAAGAAGAGCCAGGGTGTGCGCAATGCCAGGAGGTAAGTTTTGGCAAAGTAAATCGTTCCTCTCTTAGAAATATCATGACAGTTCCTTTTAAGCCATTTTCTTTTTATTGTGTTGGTGTAGGAAAAAATAACACCTGCTCCAATTTGTGCCAAATAATGAAAAATATTTCTATGGAACATTTTATCTGAAGGTGTAACTTCATTGCCAATAAAGACGGAAGTTGATTCTGAAGATGAGATTGAATAAAGTGAATATTAATAACACACTCCGATTCGATATCTCGGCGCAAAAAGAAGGTATTTTAGCAAACTCAACGGCATTTGAAAGAAGAAGTCTTGTTTTTTAAGATCTCACACATAGTTTTTGAAATCACGGTGCTACATAACCTCAGATATGTCAAAAACAGTGGTTTTTGTACATTTATGTTATAAAATCTCAAAAACCTTACGTGACAGAGCAATTTGGAGCCCGAACTGTGTAACTAATGTTCAAGTTATTCAAAAAAATATATTGACCAAGGATAAAATATTATAAGGATAATAATTATTGAGTATTCATACAATTCACAATGGCGATTTCTTTAATATTTAAAGTAAAGTTCCTAACTCTAAATTTAATAGTAAAAAGAACCTTAGTCAATAGATTTTGATTTAGTCATTAGTTTTAAAAAGTTTAGTACTCAAAGTTTATTTTACTGGCAAACATGATTGATTACTTCGAATAAAGCTTGACTGATTTATCTATGTTGCAGTGTTTTGTTGTTCCTTTTATCATAACTAATATTTCCAGATAAGTTTCTTACATAAATTGTCAAATATCTCCAAACATATTATTTGGACCAAGGGACCTCTATCACTGGGCCCTTCAATTGTAACTAAAGCATATTAAATTTAAGACACCTCTCAGCTTTGTGGCTTAATGATTTTGTATTATAAATAAATACATAAAATATAAAATAAACATAAACAAACAAAACATAAACAAAATGTTTTCAAATCATTTTAATAAAATTTATTTATGTAAGTAAACATTAAAAAAATTTATTGCAATTACTTGAAAAACACAATATGATCTAAATGAAATTTATGCATTTATTGTAAGTTGGATTTAGTGACCTTTATATTGATAAATCTGTATAATTGGGCTTTAGGTTCAAAATAATTAAAAAGAATGATCTTTTATAATTTTTTGTAATTTATTTTAATTCGCCCAATATTTCGACGTCCATTGGATGTAATCTTCAGGGACTCTAAAAAATAGTATATAACTTATAGACGTAATTTCTTAACAAACACCATATAAAAAACTTACATATTTTAACAAATTAACAAAACTGCATAAAAGCAAAACATTTTAATCACAACATTTAAAACAAAACATAAGTGACTGAAAAACACAAAAAACACGAAAAAACTTCAAAAAGGGACATAAAAATATTGCACTTTCTTTTAAGCCCTTCGGTTGTCTAATGTTTCTGTCTCCAGTAATTTTGTATTGATCAGCTGTCTAATGTTTTGTTTTAGAGCTTTTTGTTTTTATTAGATGTCTATAAATGTGTGGTCTGTTTTGTAGTTGAGTCTTTGTTGTGTTTGTTATATGCAACATCTCGAGTGTAAATCTGCGCTTGTAATTGTTCTCTTGCTGTAAGAAATTACGTCTATAAGTTATATACTATTTTTTAGAGTCCCTGAAGATGACATCCAATGGACGTCGAAATATTGGACGAATTAAAATAAACTACAAAAAATTATAAAAGATCATTCTTTTTAATTATTTTGGACCTAAAGCCAAATTATCAAAACAGATGCATTTATTACATGTATATGTACTCTCTAATATTGTTTGAATGCGACTTTGCTGTTCCTTAACTAGCTTGGCTACGATATGTTAACTCGAATCAAATCAAAACTGAATGGTTTAAACTAAAATGTGTATACATTTTTTGTGGGAAACGAAAATTTGTTATAAAACATATATATTTTAAATGTCTACTAGAAGGTATTAAAATATCTACACGGGTTTTGCAGCTGCTGCTGCATTTCTTTGCATAACAATGGTATTGGTATTTTGTCACTTTTTATTTTATTGATTAATGAATATGTGCTAAGGGTGATTTAACATTTAATTTTTCTTGTAATTTAGTCATGAATTAAAAAAATATTTTGAGTTTTTAAAATACATTCAGAGCAAAAAGTAATTAGACATGCTCTTAAATTTGTATATATGTATGTGGGTTGAAGCTTACGTCAATCCCTCATTTTTAAGAATGGAACTCATATCAAATTGTAGCAAAACGATGAGATAAGAAGTAGCAGCACTGACCGTCTGAAAAATTAAAAAAAAAGATTCAGTTAGAAAATTGTTATCACAAAACTTATCAAAAATCGAGAATAGTTGAAAGATTATTGTTGTAGCTAAAAAAAAGATTTTGAAGCTCTTGCGCAAATCTAAGATATTCTCCAGTTATACTCCGTTTCAAAAACTTAGCACTTCCCGCTATTTTATATATTTGCTCCGAAAACATAATCTGTCGGCCTTATGACCGCATGGACCGATATGCTCATAACTTTGGTAGTTGTTGATTCCAGAACATTTTCACAAGCATAACTCTGTAGTAAAAAGACCACATCAAGTCTTGCTAGCGTTCAAATCGACCTGATTAGCCCGACCCCACTTGAATATACATATCTTTTTCTCTTTACGTTCAAAGAGCTTAGGTGCTTCTTAAAGTATGGGTTGATTTATTTAGAGGTACCCATTTCAGTAGAGATTTTATGACAGACTACGCGTGAGTCACGTCAAACTTTTTTGGTATTTTGTTCAGTTCTGCTTTACGATTTGTCATGAATAGACTTACGCCAGAATAACGCATACAAATTGTAGAAATTTACTTAATCCATTAAAACTTCAACTTTATATTCAATCAAAATTCACATGATTTCTACATGGATAAGTCGGCTACGATTGAGGAATTTCAGTTGCATTTGATGTCGGCAATTTCTTTGTTCGCTGTGCAACGAGCTTTTTCAGTGACTGCTCTACCCGTGTTGTAAATGGTTCATACATCAAATGAACGCTCTAGCAATTTTGGAGCGATCCTAGTATTGATCCAATATGTTATTCTCTTCTTAGCTTTTATTGGCGACCTGTCAACGGACACCCAATCCATTCCTTTGTGGGCGACAAGAACATTTGCAAATAATTTTGCTTTAAAAAGCACCAAAGCTCTGTGGAGGCTTAGAAAAAATGCGGCATATGAATAGCACTCTAACGACCTCAAAATAATCTCCGAGCGGGAGAGGAAGATCCAATGTAGTCTATTGACCCACAGACAAAAGGATCAGTTAATCAATTGACGCCCTGAAGAAGAGGACAACTAATCCGCGAAACGTCGGCGCAGCAAGGGATAATTTTTTTAAAAATTTCTTGTGTCTTAACTCGATTTTAATAAATCGGAAAAGATCGATCTTAGATTTTTAATTTAACCGATGAGCCCAAATACTTTTTGTCACTTTAATATAAAATTTTTTTCTTACCGAGAATATAAATGTGTAGTCCAATGCAAAAAGTCCAATTCCATTGAATTGGAAATATCCTTCCCAGTGTAAAAATTGCAAAGTGAATGACTTCATTTTATTGTAATATAAATCATTGCCTAGCATAAACACTGGCTTTTTCTGCATGATTTCATGCACGATCATGGCTGATTGCTTTGAATAGCCATTTGCATTACAGCACAGTCGCAATACTAGATATGCTACCACCATTGTTGTCAAACTCCAAATCACATATATAAGGGCCACATAGTCCAAGAGATGGCTCTTACCTCCCACAATAAAGATGACCTTTGTTTCAAGAAAGATTCCAAAAATGCTAATGACGAAGCAAGCAGCCATGTAAGGCACACATTGTGGGCCAAATTCAGAGTTTGTTAGTACACTCAACGAAAGAATTTTATCATGAAGCTTAAACAGTTCAGGTAAATTTGATTCCGAAGTATGACTGTGGATAAATTTCTTTTTAAAACGATATGTATGTATGTATTGGTATTTTATCCATAACAAACCCAATAGGTTGACGGATAACACCCTCAGCTTCAGAATCATCATCACTATTTTCGTTACTCGAATCTGTCTCATGAGTTGACTTTTCATTCAGAGGCTCTGCTGCAATTAGATTAGGATTCTTATTTTTTATCACCTGACCATCGGCATGGCCTTCAATATCGAACACTGCAATAGGCGCATGTTTTTTGTCGCACTCGTGATTGATCTTATTAAAAAGGTTATTAATTTCTGTAAATCGTTCAGATACCACGGACACGTAATAGATAAATTGTCCTTGAACAATGCTTCCGGCAAAGTATGGAAAGGTTACAGCCATGTTTGTAATAAAAAAATACTCCTTATAGTATCTGAAAAAAAAAATTTACCAAAAAATTTACATAAGCGAAAAAAAAAATTAAAAAAACATACTGAAACATTTCAAAAGTATCATAGAAAATGGCGTATCCAAAAATGCAAACCACAAACAACCAGGTGAAATAGTAAATATGTCTATTTGGTGGTAGCTTCATCTTGTCGTCGGCTATTTTGTGGCAAGCGGTAATGCGTTCATCGATTTCCTTTAAACTATTATTAAATTGAACGAAAAATTGTTTGCGCCGGATGATTGTGAAGAACAGTATCGTTGTGTAAAGAAAGCAACCCAAGTGTATAAAGAGCTGATTGCCCAAGCGACATATGCTGTCACAGCTTGGAAGTTTGAACACAGCAAATCCCGAAAAATTCGCCAGAGTGTAGGACCCCAAGTAACAAAATGGCACGCACAACATAACCAAATAGTCGAAGAAATTAGTGGATTTGTCATTGAACCGATTAAACGGTATGAGACCTAAAATCTGCAATTAAAAAAAATTTATATATATTAAATTGAATAAGGTGGAAAGTTTTAAATTGTAATTACGTAAGATAGTGTCAACAGAATAGGATTCATTTTTCAAAAGCAACTACTACCAATGGACTATTCACAACTGCGTCAAGGCTTCTTGAAAACTGTTCGAAGTCCTATATACATACGTACTATTATACTCAAGTATAATAATATTACAAATTTATTAAATTACAAATAAATAAGTGCACGTATTTAGTATATAAAACAAACAACACAAATCGTTCAAGCATATCCTAATAATCTTTTGTAATCGAAGAACGCAAGCCATTAAGGTAATTGATGAATGTATGTACATTCATACATATGTATGTATGTATGTACAAATGTAGGAATACGTTGTACATACAAGTTAGGACATTTATTTGTTTTATTGCATCGTACTTGCAAGTAATTGTAGAATCATTCCTTAAACACTTTCTTTTTGACTTTTTGGAAAATTTTTTGGAACGAAATATCTGAAAAACTATGAGGAATGAGATAAAAAAAACATAAAATCGAAAAGTACATTTGAAAGGTTGATACTGTACCTATCCACAAAACTCAAACGCCAACTGATATCAACATATCAAATTATAAATTGTCATAGACACCGAGGCACAGCATTTTAAGTGTTTTATTGTATGGCAGGCGCCACGCCTCGTTGTCCAATCTCCAGACTGCAAGGCACTTGGTACAAACAACATATGTACTTCCATGCACCAAATTTTAAAACTGTAGCTGCCGTAGGTACCAATATGTAGAGTTTTAAGTGTTTTTTGTTTTTTGGAAGGTTGCATGTCCCTCAGCTATTTCCCTTTTTACCCTTACCCAAATTCGTCTCTATCCAAACTCATCCGACCAAATAAATAGTTATGTGTAAAGGGCGCATTCCACGCCAAATCGGACACCGTTTTGCTTTTGCATCTGTTTTTTTGGAAATTTTTTTCCTGAAAGTATTTTGAAACAAAAAAAAAATGTAATTTGACTGATTATTCGCGGAGCTATGAGCATATAAACAAAAAACCTCAGTTTTCAAAAATGTCTATCTATTAAATAGCACGATAAAAAAATTTAAAAAATTATTTTCAAACAAATCAGAGATGCCAAAGCAAATTGGTTTCCGATTTGGCATGGAATGTCCCATATGCATACGTGTTTCATTCAATTTATATAGTTAATGAACTATGTTTTCTTTCACAAGCTATTTGATTGAACTAATATTTATCAGTACAGCGAAAAAATAAATTTTTCCTCACTTAATTTCTATGTTGTATTTCCAAGTAGGGATATTATAGCAGTCTCATTATATGGTGCAAGGGTGGCAAGTCTGGGTTTCGAAACTTGTTCTGATCTTTTAAAGTACTTCAATTAATTTTGTGGACTTTTTTATTTTTTAGTAAATGAAAAAAGTGAATGCACTATAGTGTTTGAAATGCTAAAAATTAAGGTGAGTTGTAGCTGTAGGGCAGCAAACCACTGGCGCCGAATGTTTACGGTACGCCTCTGCGTTCGAGGTGCTACAGTTAAAAGGAAATGTTACATAAAAATACAAAATTTTTTTTCTTTGCTAAATTTGAAAAGTAGATGTCGCACATTGTAAGTACTTGTAGACAAAGCTAAAGTTATCAAATATATCGGCAACTTTGCTTGAATTTGCAGAGCCGGTGCTATGTATGTAGTGGGTGCTGGGCCCAAATATCAAATTAAAGTCACATAATAAAAACAAAAACAGTGATGAACAACCTACATTGATCGCTGCTTTGGCTCTGCTTTAATTTTTCCTTTTAATACACCGTCAAATAGTTTTGTGCTTCATCTTGTTTGGTCGATTTTTTTTATTGGAAACCGAAAGAAACGATTATGGTTAAGCGTCTACGATTCCATAAATCAGCACAAAAGCTGAAAGCAAAAAAAAAAATTGTACTGATGCGTTAGGCCCATTACCGCGCTAGGTCCCGTTCATTCATACGAGTTTGACGCAATATAGCTGGCTGTGATTTTAACACAGAAGTTTTGTCAAACACTGTCGTGCCTCCTAGTGGTCACTACCAGAATTATTCAAGGCTAAGCTTATGCGTATTATTCACTTTTAGATTCGACTAAAGCGAATAAAGCACGGCTATGATAACCATCTTCAAGTTTTGGGCCTTTGAAAATTGTTAAACAGCACTTATAATTGAGAGGCACAAACGTCAAACAAAACACTAGTGTCAGTTTCTTGCGTTTCTTGTAACTACGTTTTCTCGTGGTTTTCTATTGATTGCCATTTGCAAATTTTACATGAGGATTTTTTTGTACAGTATGGCTGATTTTTGTCGTGTGTTTTTAAAGTAAACTATAAACGACGCAGTAGTTTAATAAATAAATGAGTTGGTCACAAACCACGCCAGAGCTCCTTAAAGTAAATAAGACGGTGACCCTTGAAATATCAAAAAGATCAAGTATAGAATTTAAAACTGAACTAAAATTATAATATTTCAAATTCATCTGGAAAGTCATGGTGTCACGTTTTGTTACCGCTTGAGTTTTGCACAATATCGACGCAACTTACCCTTCTGGAAGAGGAGGCATTTAGTATTTTCCGTTTAATACCTGTGTTTTGCTTTGCCCTTTAAGCAATGAAGTACATTTTGGTCACCGGCGGTGTTATCAGCGGGGTTGGAAAGGGTGTAATTGCCAGCTCATTTGGAATGCTGCTTAAGTCTTGCGGTATAGATGTTACCTCCATAAAAATTGATCCGTATATAAACATCGATGCTGGCACATTTTCGCCATACGAACATGGTAAGTACAAGCTATTTTCGATATTTTGTTGTAGCCATTGCCATCGAACGTCAAGGAAGGGAAGTAAAAAATTATGCAAAAATAATTGACAATTTGCCAACATTCAATATTTTTTGCGATGCGCAAAACATTTGATAGTTTTTAGAGCCTAATGTTAAAAGCTTAAAATTCGATGAGAAAAAGGCGAAGTATTAAAGCATTATTATTTTAAATATTATAAACAAGTGGATATTAAAGACTAACTAAAACTAGCCTTATACTTACTATAAGCTAGACTAGGTATTGGCTTTGGGTATCACAGCTAAGAGAGTCAGAAGATTGGCGAAGTGAGCAGCATCACCCAGTGCTGCTTACCAGCGATTCTTAATGTGTTAACATCTTTACTGGCGGGTATGGGGAAAAATTTCAGTATGTAATGCCCATTCAACGCTAGTGTTAAACTTAACAGTTTTGTAGACTATTTCAATATATTTAAATTCCAATAAATTTTGACCCTCAAGACTTTTCGCGACCATTTCAGTGACTATTCAATCACTAGCTGTAGATAACCTTCAACGGATGGCGAATAAAACGTAACTAATATAATCTCGGCTATTACGTTTTTTTCTGAAACTTTTTCGACTTTTCCAAGTTTTTTTTGACCCCTCAGTTTCTGTAAGTTAGTTTTTAAATGAAGAAGTTTTTTTTTCTATATAGTCTATTATAACATTGCGGATATCCCCGACCTGAATAGTATGTAATTGCTTTAATTTTGCAAAATGTTTTATTATATGAATGAACGTCTGAGTCAATTTGGAAGATAAATCCCCAGGCTATAAAATTGCTATATAAAGATTTCAAATCGATTCAAGTTTAACGAATCTTTGATTTGCTTTTTTTTCAAACAAATTTCTCATACAGATTTTTTTATTTGGTCTACTCTTTGATACTTGAATAATTTGCACCTTAAAGTATGGGAACAAAACGAATAATAAAAGTGGTCGAAAAGCCGTATGTGCGCCGTACATAGTGCATAAGCAGTTAGGGAGTTCAAAACTTGTCATCTGATTATGATTTTGATATTTACTGTGGAAGCTCTCTCAATATTGCATTATCTAATTTTGAGAATTTGCTGTTTGTTACTTTTATAATTGTATCATGGATTCAACTACTATTCAATCTTGGATTCAACTAACATGGTTACAGCGTCTAAAATTTTTTTTTTGTTGTGATTGTAATTTTGACAATTACCGTAAGTTTTATTGTTTGAAATTCGTCTCTGCCTTTATAAATGTATTACCACCAAGCACCACAACTTCATATTTTTAAGTAATACTTCATACGATTAATTCGACATATTATGTCACTTTATGAATTTGTAAAGTATACTCCACCACCGTTTAGTAGAGAACACGCTTTCAATTTTTTATTGTGCTCCATATACGCCGGGGTAATAAGAAGCTCAGTTTTAAAAATTAAATAAATAATCAAATAAGGAAATTACACTAGCTGACACTAAAAATTAATTCGAAAATCAAGTTTAAAATTTTTTGTATAGAACAGCTTTTGAGACATTGTAATTTTGAATTCTTTCGACTTCTTTTTGCTTCAAAAATCACATCTCAAGCTAAAAAGGTCGTCATAAATGCTATTAAAATGATAAACAAACTCATACAATTGGATCGCGGTTCAAAAGATATAGTTGAAAATAGGGTATATTTTGATCAGTGAAAATAGTTCTATTTTACAGAAAATCTGTGGCCACGAAAAATATAAATCGATAAAAAAAATGGAAAAGTAAGAAGCGATTGAGTGAATAAATCCAAATCACACATTTTCTGAATGTTTTAATATTTTCGACAATTTATTGAGTTTAATCGCTTGTAATTTATTACAATAATTTTTTTTAAATCCTCCGATAGCTCAGAAGAACTTTTTTCAGTAATGTCCTGCTTGGAGAAAATCACATTTATAATACATAATTATATTAAATAAGTGAAAATCGGTGATTTTTAAAAAGAGACCTAAGTCAACTTATCTTATTTTCTAGAAAATAAAAACTTTATTGGCTAAAATTTTTCATATATAATAAAATCACAATTACTCCACGTTTGCCCAACAACGTGGATGTACTGAGAAAAGTACAAATTGATGAATGTGATGAAATCGAGCTGTGAAGCCTGTAATGATCGATTAATAGCGTCGTAGTTTCGACAACTTATAATGTACTTAAAAATACCTCTCTATTGATATGGCCCCCAATGGCGGTACTTGAAAAATATCACATTTCGACTTGTAGGTCTTCTAATAAAGAGGCCCTTAGTAAATGCCATAGTACTAAGCATATCTTTCAAATATGAAATTCCAATCAAATTCCAAAATTTCAATCGTCTGACGAGAGGAAGTGCTTGGAAAAAACATTTCAACTTTTGTTTTAAATTTTCGTTCCGCCACCAGACATTTTAAACATGTTTTTCTGCGA
This sequence comes from Meiosimyza decipiens, assembly GCA_963680825.1. Lineage (NCBI taxonomy): Eukaryota > Metazoa > Arthropoda > Insecta > Diptera > Lauxaniidae > Meiosimyza > Meiosimyza decipiens. The sequence continues at coordinate 39,799,313 of OY804258.1, forward strand.
AATAGCTCTCCTGTGTTTTATTTCAAAATTCACAATTTTGTTTTTAGCTTCCCATACAAATGTCGTTACCTGCTACAGATAACTCATAGTGGATGGCGAATAAAACGCAGCTTTAATTAAAAATAAACAATAGAACTTAAGACCTAATTTTCTGTTAATCGATTAGTTTTGAATAAATGGCGTTTAAAAAAATTTCGTGCAGAATAATACAGAGCCATGGTTTAAATAGTATACAAATATATAATAGTACTAGTGTACCCAGCAGACGTTGCTCTACCCTTTCTGTTCATGTCCCTATCTCCAGCTTCTAACGCATCCCTATCCCCATTTCCGCTTCCACCCCTAGCTCCATCGTTACCTTAACCTTAACCATATCCCCATAAATATCCTCATCCCTATCCCTATGTTTTGACTGTAAATGTGAAATTTGTTCAATCAACAAAATAAATAACAAAGAAAATATTGACATCAAAAATAAAATAAAGCTGAATTTGAAAACGGAAGTGAAAATTTTAAAAAATTTTGGTTTTCTTTTACACTTTTCCCAGATTTCTTTAAAAATTTTCCATTTTTTTTTTTTGCTTTAAACCTTCCTTGAACAATTACAATCCCAACAAAATAAAAATTATTCAAATCGATCGAGCCATTCTCGAGCCTTTGCGAGACTAACGCATTCCAATTCATTTTTATATATATAGTAGAATTGATAGATAGTAAATAGATTGAAATATAAAAAAAACTGGTCAGGAAACTTTATTAAAAATATTTATGAAACTTTATTTTCCTGCGTATATTTCTTATCTATTATTCTTATTTCCTTATCAGTTATTCGCTTATCGAATTACATACGAAATGTTAATGTTTTGAAATGGTTGTGTTTGAATATATTCCTATTGCGGTCATTGATTATCAATAGAACAATGAATTTTGTCCATATCGATTATCTTCGTCGATTTTGTTATTAATCACCGTTACATATGGGTCGATTGTGAATTTAAATTTTGTCGAAGGATATTCTACCGAAGGATATTCAAACAGGACACCCGTCCGTAAATTACGTGGCACAGACTTAGTCTCAATTTATTTAATCTCCCACGCAGTTGTTTGCTGAACTTCCCCTAAAGTAAATTATAGTTTTTCCTATTGATACTAGATGATTGATTTGCGCCAAAAATATTTCCCATTTGCTCTGTTTTAATCAACACTTTTGCCTGTATTTACCGCTTAAGACTCGTTAGTTTGAAATTTGAACTTTTTTCTTGGCACTTGCTGCAATGTTTCTAAGTTATATTTTGACTTTATAAAGGTAAGTAAAAACTAAACTGCAAAGCACGAGCTCGGTTCATAATACGAGAGGCGATAGGAAACTTTGTAATGTAAAAAAATGTTCATTCCGCGATATCATCAGGCCGCATTCAAAATTTCACTCAAAGAATGTGATTTGACGTAGAGGTTTCGGCGTTATGAGATTTTGATAATGCAAGGTCTCGTAAATTTATCCTCTCTGCTTGTAAATTAAAAATTGGTTTGCTTATTTCGAAACAAAACAATTTTGTGGAGAGCTTGTGATAAACAAAAAAAGCTTTAAGCCTAATATAAAGTTCTTATAAATTTATTAAGATAATTTTTAAATGAATTCAATAGTTGCAATCGCAGTCTGTACCTTGTCCTACGCCCTTCGGTATCCTCGTCTCGTAACTCGTAATTAAGTAAATATATTTTTTTTTTTTTTTTTTTTGCAATCGGTCCCTGCGGTGCCACTTACCCGCCTAACCGCACGAGAGGCGCATCCGTCTATCGTACGGATCGGTGACCAACTTCGAACAGCCCGGACTGCTCTGCGTTCAGTAAGTGAAACCGTACGTGTGCGGCATATCCGTTTATCGTACGGATCGGTGACCGGGACTGCACTATTTCTTTAAAAGAAATGATGGGTTTCAGCTTTATCCGATCACTAATTAAATAAAATTTCTACTAAGCCCAATAGGCTGTGCAGCAGAAGCAAAGGAATTTCAAGAATTAAGATATATAATTATTTTTTGCTTTATAACATTGTAAGACTAATAAGATGATAAAGGGTATTATAATCATTACATATACACCGGAATGGACAAAAAAGAGCGTAGTTAGAATTACAAATATCAAGTCTTAAGAAACGAAAATGTCTCAAATTCCTTCCTTCCTGGATTATTAATGTTAATCATACCTTGCAATAACTCAGAGTTCATTGAGCCGAAAAACAGTTTATTTAAGAAAGTAACATTTAGCATAATTCTTCGACTGCGCAGTTGGTAACCGTATTAGTTTAAGACGATTTTCATATGAAGGCAAATTTAAGTGTGAATTCCAGGGTAGCTCCCGAAGTGCAAACAATAGGAATTGTTTCTGCACCGACTCGAACATATCAATGTATATATTATATTGTGGGTTCCACACCACTGATGCATATTCCAATATTGGACGTACAAATGAAGTGAAAAGCAGCTTAGTCGTGTAGGGGTCATAAAATTCTTTAGACCATCGTTTTATAAATCCAAAGATACCTTTTGCTTTGTTAGCCATTAAACTTATATGATCGTTGAAGCGAAGTTTTTTATCCATTGTGACGCCTAAAACTACAAAATTTTCAACCTTTTCCAATTTTACACCATTTATAGAATATGAAGTATCAATTTCTTTCCTTCTTGTAAAAGTCATTTGTTTGCACTTTTTGAGATTTAAGGTCATCAAGTTTGTATCACACCATTTAACAAGTTCATTTAGGTTTGATTGTAAAAAAGTTTAAAGTTTTATGATTAAAATAATCATTAAAAGAATAAAAAAGCTTTACATCATCAGCATACATTAAAATATCGGCCGAATCCATAGTAGAGGGTAAGTCATTTATAAATAGTAAAAATAGTGTGGGGCCAAGATGACTACTTTGAGGAACTCCTGATGAAACCATTATATGGTTAGAAAATACGTTGTCAAACAATACTTGTTGTTTCCTATCCGTTAGATACGATCCAATCCACTTTAATATTGATGAAGGAAAGCCTATTAAATACAGCTTTTTTAAAAGTAGGCGATGACTTACGCAGTCAAAAGCTTTGCTGAAATCCGTGTATATAACATCCATTTGCTGATTTCGCTTAAATCCGTTTATAACAAGTGTGGTGAACTCCAAAAGATTTGTGGATGTAGATCTACCTTTAAGAAAACCATGCTGAGATACTGTCATCAAGGACGAGACGAAGTTTGAAAGTTGATCATTAATTATTTTTTCAAAAAGTTTTGGGATTGCACTGAGCTTAGATATGCCTCTGTAATTTTCAATATAAGCCTTACTTCCAGATTTGTGAAGTGGGATAATGTAAGATTCTTTCCATGATTTAGGAAAATAGCCCAAAATCAAGGAAATATTAAAAATTTTTGAAAGAGGATAACAAAGACTACTTGCACAATACTTCAGGATGTTTGTAGGGATGTTATCTGGTCCAGTAGAATAAGAAAATTTTAAAATTTTTAGTTCATTACTAACTAAATCCGCACCAATTCGTGGGATTGAAGATGAATAAGTTGACTCAAAGAAGTTTGCAAACAAATTAGATATAATATATATTTATTAATTGTAATAGGGGGGGGTCCCCCTGCTCGCTTTGCTCACTTCCCCCGCGTCTCCGCACACTGCATTTCGTTTATTGGCTCTGCCCCCACCCAAATCCATTTTCAATACAAAAAATTGGTTAGATTTCACTTTAGTAGTGCTCGTTAATTTATATGAAAGATACAAAATTGCATTTTTCAATGATTTATCAACATCTATTAGTAAGTAATTATTTATACCATGAACAATTTCAAAGTTTCGGAAAAGGCAAAAAGAGATTAAAAAAATTACTTATGAAGTCTGGTTATTATTCGTGATAAAAATAATTATTTGATTATTGATACTATATGTATATGACAACTCAATATGAGCGCCCGATGAAGATTTTGAATTCACACTATTCGAAAAGTATCAATATTATTACACTAAGGTCGTCCGAAATGCAAACCAATCTTACACAACTCAACAACCAAGCAATCATTGTTGTACTACGTATTAAGAGTGCGAGAACTCAAGCAATACCAACAATTACGCTGCCTGGAAAAAATATTTTTTGCAAAAAAAAAAGTTGATTGAACAGATAAGGTAGCTAAAAAGTCACTTTGGTATAATAAAGATAATTTTGTTCTTGGAAAAGTACACGACCTAGGTCAAAACTTTTTATCGTAAACTTGTAGGTAGTATTTTGGTATACTTAGATAAGACAAAAAGAGATTAAAAAAATCACTTATGAAGTCTGGTCATTATTCGTGGTCAAAATAATTATGTACTTGATTATGGATACATTGTCACTAAGGTCGTCCGATATGCAAAGCTGTACTACGTATTAACGGTGCGAGAACTAAACCAAAACTCACAATATGAGAATACCACACTTTATTTTGATATTTTGGGAAAAAGTGCAATAAAAAATTAAATTTAATAAAACTTTTTTTTTGTTTTTAACAAGCGATAATTCTTAACCTAAAACACGTCTAAGCAGCAATAGTACTAATAAAAAATATGCGAGTTAATTATCTTATGAAACTCTTTAATTTTATTGCTTTAGCTTTATTATTTAAAAAGTTATGAGGTAATCTTTGCTTTTAAGTACTACTCTTAAGTAACTTTGCTAAACATCCCGTGGCTAATAGGGTGTTCAAGGTGTCCCATATAATTTTTTACTCAAAATGAACCAGGAAATCTAATTTTTCCGAATGGCCCACCTTAACCGGACCACCTTGTATAATAAAAGGTTTAAGTTACGAAAAAATGAATTTATTATTTATCCTGTGAAAAGTTTGCCGATGGTGTAAAAAGTCAGACATAATGTAATATGTATAACATATGTTTAAACGACCTTGTTCCATTTGTACTGACAATTTATTACATCTATTTAAATTTTTGATACTTTGTTGTACCTTTTGTTCCTCGTATCACATTGCTTTTATCACACTTGCTTCTACCAATGGTGGATGGAACTAGCAGGGTGTGCAAAGCATGGTGTAGCTATTTTATCATCTCACCCACTCATAGTCGAATTTCGCTACTTTACATGTTCCGCCCGTTTTCAGTCGCATTTATTCATGCGAGTTGAAAGCTATCGCTTTCGCCAGTGAAACTCTCTGACTGCCGTGGTCAAGCAAACGGCCCTTAATGACTATGGCGTAGAGGCTTTGTTTCTCTTTTGCGCCCATTTTTGAGGCTAGCGTTAATACTATGATTCCTGCCTGCCCGCTGCCATTGCAATGCGTATCGTCACTTTGCATTCGCAACTCAAAAACTCACAGAATCGGTGTCGATACTCGCTTTAGAACAGCTTATACCCCACTTCAACGGTAGACGTCATGTTCCACCTTCTCCTCTGTCTTCCTTTGCTTACTCGCTGATGACTGGTAGCTAAAGACTTGGTTTAGTTTTACGCTTTGCTTTTAAAGGGATTTTACGCGCACTCTGAATGATGATACGTCGTTTCAGCCTGACGCCGTGTCGGTACGACGCAACGACTATTTTTTCTAAGATTTTTTGCCTGCCGTAACTACGGCACACATTTGTTCGTGTTGTCGTTTCGTTTCGTTTTTGTGGTTCTGTTTTAATTTCGGTTGCCAAGCTTTATGCAACTATGATGTCGTATAAAGGCTCTGCGAAGCGTTGTGTTGGCTGGATACAGCATTTTTTTAAGCGTTTTTGCCTGCTGTTGGTGTGTCTGATGTCGTCGTTGTTGTTTGTGCTCTTTTTTCTTGATTTCGTTTCGCATCGCTTTGGGCTGAATTGCCAACTCGCTTGTGTGCCTACTGCGCTCCGGTCGGCCTCAGTGTTGGTCTCTGTTTCTGCTTTCGTTTCTGCCCTTGTTATACTGCTGCTGTCGGTGTTTTGGTTGCGTTCAGTTGGTTTCGATTCGCTTGGCTTGTGTTGGATTTTTGGATTCAAATATCTGCAATTTCCTTTGTGTTTTTGTTCTTTATTTTCATTATTTTTTTTTGTTTTTGTTGTTGTTGCTGCTGCTGTCGAATTTCGGGTGGCGATATTGTTTACTGTTTTATGTTTTTCAACGCTATAGCTGCCGCCGCCAAACCGAACGCCATAGCAAAGTTTGCATCATTGGCCTGGGCGACTGTGCGAGTGTGTGAGCGAGTGAGTAAGCGTTTTGCTGTTCAATCCATCCATCTCCTCGTTAAAGCAGTCGCATCCATTTCCATTTACTAACCGACAACTGGGCTCTCGCAGTTGGCTTTAGTTGCAGGCCGACTGCATTACGCTGTGGAAGTGTAACGTGACAATTCCTCCAACGTGCGCTGAGCTATTATTTGATTTATTCCTGCCATTGTGTGAATTAGTGTGTGTGTGTGCGTGTGTGTTCTTTATTGATTTTATTGGAAGCAATATAGACATCATTGTAAATTCTTCATATCTGTGTTAATTTCTTAGCCTTGATTAACACATGAAAAAAAGCCCATAGTTAAATCATTTGGATAATCAAATAAACATAAATTTTTCTAAATTGTAAAGTAAACTGTCTTCGCACCCAGTATTTTTGCTGATGATGACTGACCGTTATCTTCGATGATTTGTCAACTTTTTATTACAGTTTTATCGGCGTTTCATTAAACTTTGACAGTTAAAAACTAAATAAATAATAATGCGGCAACATAAATGACTGAGTAGCAAATAATGAGGTGCGCTTTATTCAATTTCGATCCATAAAAATGTCATATTTAGGCGCCAAAGCTAACGGCACGGTTTTGTTAGATCCAACAATGCGCAGCCACTTAGGGGTTTGATGGTGCTCATTGCGCACACTTATTGAAACTTAATGTCAGTGGGTACCTTAATGTCTATAGTATATATTCCGCATTGTTCACGAATCATCAGAAAATCAATGTTCTGCCACTAATTTTTCACATTTTAGTCAATTCCATCTACTCAAAATCATTTTTGTCAATTCCTCGTTTTGAGCTTTCCTATGTTTCTTAAATACAATTGCGTGAATCCAAGAATCGACCTCTGAAAATTTGGTGGCCCAGGACAGTTTCTTATGTCGAATTCGTCAAGATCAGTCCGCGAAAGTGGAAATGACTGGGCACACGTGGAGGAAATCATCAACTTTAGTTTGTCGGCAAGAATTAGAGTGGAACCCTCAAGGTAGCAGAAAATGCGCCTGCTCTAAATCGTTGTGGAGGCGTTCGCAGGAAATGCGTGCATCGAGGAAATGTAGAAGAGAATTGCAGGCAGTCTTCTGATTGGGATGAGTTTTGTGAAGGTTCTTTACTCCGTGAGGAGAAAAAAGACAAAAAAGATAAATCACGTGGCTTTCTTAGAAGATAAGGGATTCAGTAATAATATATGTAGAGGGGGGCGCGATCGGTGCGTTAGATCTTTCTTCTTTTTCTATCAAAACTGATGAAAATGTATTCACATTGACTTAACGTTAAACTTGTTCAAAAAATCTGCTATTGTTTGTGGAAGCTATGTTATTTTGAATTATTGTTCTAGAAATATAGAATTAAGTGTCTCGACAAATCGCAACGAAATTTTATACTTCTTTTCGCGCACAATTAGTGCTGTGACGCACTACCCTAACTATAACTAATAAAGCTCATGAGAAAACTAGGCGTTAGTCCTGACATAGACCAATTAGTATAAGCAATAGATAGCTATCTACGATGTTAAATCTTACAACTTATTACAAATTTATTTTAAACTTTGGCATGTGATTTCAAAAACTTCTTTAATTTCTAAAGAACGATAAAATTCGAAAATTTATACCTTCAGAAAATTGTGAGTTGCTACTATTAGAGCTTGTCAACCAACCTAACGTTCCCAACGTTTCACCTATTTCATCATTGTATTTTATTTTGGTTCTATGTTATGTTCTCTTTACATCCCTATATAATGCAAAAATTCTGGATCACCATTATTTACATTAGGGTGGGTCAAATAAATCAAATGTTTTTTTTTTTGAATCCGACACACGGAAACTAGTTCCTAGGTACCTCTAGGAAGTAATTACCAAATCTGAGTTTTTAATATTAACGGAAAGATTATGCTCATCATAGTTTTCCATTTTTAATTTTGTCTCATATAAAAATGGACATATCTTATCACCAATAGATTGCTAAACCAATTGCATTGTCAATATATATAGGAAATTAAACGCTCCACAAAAATGTTCTCAAACACTTTTTTCATTAATCTTACCATTTGAAAGATATTCCAGGTCAAAGATTGAAGTATTTTAAGGAAAATTATTTTTTTGTTTTGAATATTGTAACTTACTAAAAAATAATTATTGTCAAATGAGCTTCAATTATTTCTATAGGAAATTGAACGCTCTAAGAAAAGGTCTTAAGTGGTTAATCAATTACTCTTACCATTTAGAAGATATTTGCAGTAGAATCCCAATGCCTATTGATTTTAATAGTTTTTTAATAAATAGTTTTTATAAATATATTTTCTCAAGGGTTTCAAAAATAACATCAACATTGAATTAATTCTTCAGAGTTTCAATTGTTCTTTAAAACACCTGTTCTTGAGAAACATGCCTATGTTCAAACTGTTTCATTGGATTCATTACAAAAAAAAATAATTTATGATTAAAAAAAACTTGTACCTTAGACTTATAAATTTCCAAAATTTTTTGCTGACTTTCAACAATTTAATATAAAATTTTAACGTGGGAACATAACGTTGGTGCCAAAACAATTATCTTTTGTTTCGGTAAAGTACTGTGGTAATTCTACAGGCACTTAAACAAGTTTTGGCTAAATTTATGTATATTTGACCACTGTACGCTGGTAGCAACCCTAACTTTTTTTTGAGAAATATTTCCTTAAAGGTGTACATTTTCGAATTTTAAGCGTTCCCGAAGAATTCAAGAGCGAGTTTTTCAAGAACTCTAGTATACACGTTACGGACTTAATTGTTAAGTTCTTTCACATTCCTCGCTATCATAAGCAAAATTTCCCTTTGCTGTTCTTATTATACGGGGTTGAAATTTGTGTTCCGTGTACGCCACTGTGGCTTATGGCGCCGTACTGCATATTTGTGGAGCGTTGTTTAACAGAATACAGCAGAGCAATGCCAAAGCATTTCCTGTCGCGCTGAAATCGTCAAAAAGCGAATTTCACCATCAAAAGCAAATTACGAAAATTGCGTCTCTACGGATTCTGCCGATGACACTAGGTGGATATAGCTACAAATACGTATTTATGTGTGTGTGTTGGTTTTTATACGTGTGTAGTTTCGGTCGCCAGCGGCTTTTATTTAATGTGTTAACCAAGATCTAAAAAAAAAAAGAAAAAAGAAATTCGCAGAAAAAGGAATCAAATGAAAACAACGGCAACCGACGATGACTGCAACAACAGAAAGCAGACCATGTAGCACCGGAGAGTAGCAGCGGCGGAAACAACAGCAAGAGTCCACAACAACAATAACAACTTGTAGGCTGACGACAGCTGCAACATTTGCAGACTGACGAATGAAAAATGAGGGAGCACATTGACTTGCTTGCTTACTGACTGACGACGGTTTAGTGGCTGGTTTCAGTAAGACGACTACTCGCTCGTCATGTCCCGCAGAAACCCAGAAATCTACTCAGTATCGGCTGAGCCTATGCGTTTTTCACTGAATCTTTCATTCGTCCATCAGCCGCTTGTTGTTGGTTCTGTTGCTGTAGCTGCGGCTGCTACTACTACTAAAAGAAGTTGGCTTGTTTTACATTCGTTGTTCTCTTTTACGCTTTGCAGCGATTTATTTTTTCTTCATATCATCGTTGTCCTTCTCACTATCACATTCACAAGGCGCGAATTTAAAATTTTAAAGCTACTACACGCTACGTGATCGGAAACTGTAAACATTAAACAATTAAATTAGTAGCACATCAGTGCTAAAGCGAGCGTGGCTGCTAGCTGTTCTTTCTAACAAACTTCTATCACATTTCAAACATACCTATGTAAAATGGCACCAAAGAAATCCTCAATTGTTCTAAATGTGGAGCAATTCATTCGAAATGTTGAGGAGCGTCCAGCAATATGGAATCGTAATTATCATTGTAACAAAGCATTCCTCGAACAAATGTGGGAGGAGTTATCGGCAGAGCACAAATTACCAAGTAAGGAAGAGAGCTGATTTTAAAATTTTCCAGTTTTTTTTTTAAATTCCAACATTTGTTCGAATTTCAGAAGTTGTGCTGAAAGCCAAGTGGAAAGGACTGCGAGACAATTTTCGTGTCGAATATAAACGTATACCACGCACCGATAATGGTGAATTTGTGGTTGATCCTGCAGTGTTTGAATCAAAGTGGATTCATTACTATGCTTTGCTGTTTTTAAGTAAGTGTACTAATCAAATATTCCCTTATTTATTTCGTTTTGATTATTTGAAACTAACTTGAATTTGTTTTTATAGCCGAACACATGCGTCATCGTTTGCCCAAAAATGAACAAGACTCTTCTTATTATTTTCCTCAGCAAAGTCAAGATTGTGAAAAAACTGTGGTCGAACCAGATTTGACTAATGGGCTTATCCGAATACCTGACAGCGATGAAGAATTTGACGAAGATGATGTTGATGATGACGATGAGGAGGAAACTAGTGTTGAAACACCACCAGCCGCACACACTCAACCTCCTCTTACTATTATTAAAACTGAGGATACACGCTCACTGCTAAGGCCAATGAAAGATTTGCATACGCTAACAAATGGAGAGAGTGTGGAAAAACAAGCTGAAGATCTATCCAAAAAGTCAACAACCTCAAGAATTAATTCAACTTTAACATCAACCATATCAACCTCGTCTAGTAGTTTGACGGTTGCAAACAGTTCAACATCCATCAGTAACGTGATAACTGCAACACAACAAAAAAAGCGCTCTGTTTCACCTCCGCCATTGTACAATAAAGCTCATCACATTGCAACTACGGCACTTACAGCAGCAGCGCTTAGTAAGGAACGCGATGAGTATCTTTCCATAAACGGCGGTAGTCTGCACGGTAGTCATGAGCATTTAAATTTTACAAAAAATTCCTATGCGAATGGTTTGATTCCAGCTTTGAAATTGAAACGTCCACGTTTGTCTGAAGACAGTAATTTTAACGGGTCATCTACAATGGACAACACATCAGCACTTGTACCAGAGGATGATGACTACCATTATCTGCTGAGCTTGCATCCTTACATGAAACAATTAAATGCTGCACAAAAGTTGCGCATTCGCACCAAAATTCAAAAACTGATATTCAAAGAACTGTACAAAGAAGATTTGGAGGAAGCGAAATAAAGCATTGAAAATATCATGCTTTGTCATTTAAAGACTGTATATAGTATACAAATTTATATATTTAGAATTTTAATGATTTAATACTTGTTTTTAAGATGAATTTCTTTGTTTTGTTCCTTATTTCGCAAACAGCTGTTATAAAATCTACTGAGCATAATCTGATTTTTCATGTAATCTTGATTTTTATGAATTATTTTCATAAATATGTCTAGAAAAATAACATTAGCTTACAAAATTAAAAAAAAAATATTTGTTGCAGAGGTCAGCTTTAATGTGGATTCGAAAGGTTTTTTTTGCGCTTAACATTACCTCATTTTCTATCTTTTCCTGTAACGTCAGGATTCTGGGATATTCTTGCAAATAAGTGTTACAAGCGCTAATTTGATACGTATTTGCAGCTATCTCACATGATATTGTGAAATTAATCTTTGTTTATGACATCGGATAAACTAGTCTAGCCCTACCTTTAACTTACTAACGAAATGATTTTCTTCCAAGCTATAGTCTATTGAGAAGAATACTTATTTGATTAATACAAAGGATTAAGTGTAAGACAATTTCATATATTTCTTTGCACTTTAGAGCAAAGATATCTGAGAAATCTGATAAAATTTTTTATTTTATTTTTTCCTTAGGGCACCTAAATGAATAAGAAGAAAAAAAAAATAATTATTTCAAAGACAAGTCCCTGTGAACTAGTGTAATCATTCCTGCTGAAATTTCGGGTGTTGGAAAACACTAATTAGTTGAAACAACATTATTAATATAAGTTTAAGAAAACTACTTAAGTTTTATGAATAAATAAAATAAACTAATATGTGAATAAGAAATAAAATTAATTAATATGTAAAGAAGAAATAAATTTTTTTGCGTCTTTGTTACTCTCGGCATCTGTTGATCAATTTTGCATTGGAGATGGTCCTAGACCATCAAGTAGAATCTAATTTCAGAGACAATATAAGGTAAGAGGGAAGATACACCAACATATTTAGTGCTCAAAAGACATCAATAACATTTAACATTTTCGTAAAGAGAGTTGTGTGTCAGATATTTAAAGGCAGCCTTAAAAATCCATGTGTTTCCCTAGGTGAGATTGTTATTTTATTTATTATTATTCTGTTGTTTATTTTTCGACCATTGTACAATGTTAGACATAATCTACAAACTCAACACAGGGAACATATGTAAAGGTTGTTATAATTTGAGGTAACTTCTTAAATAAATAAAAAACATAAATTGTGTGAAGTCTTTGTTTTTATTGGAAATTAAAGTACATTGGATCCGCTTAGTAATGAAAAAGAATGTCGTTCAACTGACCTCCTCTGCTAGCTCAGCAGGCTGTCAATCTTTTACCAAAATTTTGTGTATCTTTTTCACACAATGATAATTCACTTAGTGATATTTGCGCGATGATGTTGCCTTTGAGATGTTGAACAGTTTGAAGACTATCCGCATAAACTTTATTCTTCAAGGAATGTGTAGTATTAAAAGAGTTACAAAAGCAATTGCATATAAAGGGAGAAAAAAATTAGAATTTTGCCGCACCATGTTTATATTTTTGGCTACGATTCTTAAGTGGTCAATGCTAGTTGCCCATTTTTGTTTTCTTTAGTGCATTTTGAGTTGTAATTTTTTGTGTTTTTTGCACTTACAGTACTGAACAGGAGGCTCAGTAAAAAATGTAATTATATTTGCTTTCTTTTTAGGCGAAGTTTACGTTTTAGACGATGGTGGTGAAGTTGATTTAGACCTAGGAAACTACGAAAGATTTTTAGATATAACGTTGCACCGCGATAACAACATCACAACTGGTAAAATTTATAAATTAGTTATAGAGAAGGAACGCGCTGGTGAATATTTAGGAAAGACGGTACAAGGTCGGTTGGTAAATCATAATCAAAAATACATTTTGCTTAAACGTCCTGTTTTTTTCTTTACGCAGTTGTTCCACACATTACTGATGTCATACAAGAGTGGGTCGAACGTGTAGCGCAAAATCCTGTGCGTGGAACTTCAAAACCACAGGTTTGTATTGTCGAACTTGGTGGCACTATAGGCGATATTGAGGGAATGCCATTTGTGGAAGCCTTTCGACAGTTTCAGTTTCGTGTAAAGCGGGAAAACTTTTGTTGTGCTCACGTGTCATTAGTGCCATTACCACGAGCTACAGGCGAACCAAAAACCAAACCAACACAAAGTTCAGTACGCGAATTGCGTGGCTTAGGTTTAATCCCAGATCTGATTGTATGTCGCTCCGAAAAGCCCATTGGACTGGAAGTGAAAGAAAAAATAAGCAATTTTTGTCATGTAGCACCGGATCAGGTTATATGTATACATGATTTGTCTTCTATATATCATGTACCCTTACTAATGGAACAAAATGGAGTCATCGAGTTTCTTAATGAACGACTTCAGCTTAATATACAGAGCAGCAAAAGAGAGAAGTATGAAAAGCGTAACGAGACAAAATTAAAATTAATTTTTATTCGTTATTTAAACTTGTTTTCAGATGTCTACAACAATGGAAAGACTTAGCTCGACGCTCGGAAACGCTTCGCAAAGAAGTCACTATTGCAATTGTCGGCAAGTACACAAAGCTTGAGGATTCGTATGCCTCGGTGACAAAGTCTTTGCAACATGCATCACTGGCTGTTGGCTATAAGTTGAACTTAAAGTTTATTGAAGCCTGTCATTTGGAATTGGCAACACGAGAATTGACCCCATCTCAATATCATGAAGCATGGCAATTGCTATGTACGAGCGATGGCGTTATTGTGCCAGGTGGGTTTGGTTCACGTGGCATGGAAGGCAAAATTACTGCTTGCAACTGGTGTCGAAAAAAGAAAAAGCCTTTCCTTGGAATTTGCTTAGGCTTGCAGGCGGCAGTGATTGAATTTGCGCGCAATGTTCTAAATTTGAAGGATGCTAACACCACGGAAATCGATCCAGATACCGGTAATGCGCTCGTTATTGATATGCCAGAACACCATACAGGTCAAATGGGTGGCACTATGCGTCTTGGTAAACGCACAACACTCTTTTCCGATGAGTACAGCATTATCAAGCAGCTCTATGGCAACCCGAAATCTGTTGATGAGCGCCATCGACATAGATATGAGGTAAATACCAAGTATGTTCCACAGTTAGAGGAACATGGCATGACATTCGTCGGCTATGATGTGGATAAAACTCGTATGGAAATAATGGAGCTGAGAGATCATCCTTACTATATTGCCACACAATATCATCCGGAGTACTTATCTCGCCCATTGAAACCTTCGCCACCATTTCTCGGTTTAATTCTAGCTTCCGTGGGCCGTTTGACTGGATATATAGCGCATGGATGCAGGTTGTCTCCGCATCAAATGTCTGACGCCTCTTCCGATGAAGAGGAAGTCTGTGCTATTTTTAAATCAATACAAATCAATGACAAGTCGGCGCCCTCTTCTTCTGCTAAGGCAGTTAAAAATCATCACCATTTGCTTACTAATGGAGAGGTATTTGCTAAAAATGGAGATGTGTGTGCTAAAAATGGAAAGAGTGAAATAGTTACTACTTTAAATGTCAACGGTGCTAAGGATATTGCTAAAAATGGAGATGTGTGTGTTAAAAATGGAAAGAGTGAAATAGTTACTACTTTAAATATCGACGGTGCTAAGGATATTGCTGAAGAAGGTGATCCGCATTAGTTGTATGTCTCCAGGGTTGTCTATTGGAAATATAGTTTAAGTTGAGAAAATGCGTGTTATGTGTGAAGTAAGAATATTCTTTATCAATTGTGTCTCTTATGTGGATATTAATGCAGCACAAAAAACTAGTGATCTGAATTTGAAGCTAAAAAAGGTGTCAATGAAACTTAAAATATCTTAACTTAAAATATTTGAAAAAATTTACATCAGTTAAAAAAACATTTCGTTACGTGTATTTCAAAGAATACTTGCTTTACATACAAAAGGTGCACTTGTACTTGAGTATTGTACTTGGTACTTGATTATGTAAAATATGAAGGCCGTGAAATTTTTAATGATAAGTGTATTTGAAAGGGTATAGTACACAGAAACACGTGTTGCCAGTGGTCAGTTTCTACTAGTGACCGCTTAAAGTGGTCGAAAAACGGGGTTTTTGACGAATTTTGAAGCAGCATAACTCGGTCAAAACTTACCGTGACTTTTGGGGAAGATGGTCGAGAACCAAAATATTTTAGTAAGTAAACGTGTGAAAACCACTTTATGCGGCCGTCAGTGTGAACTTGAACTTAGGTATATATAACCTTTAACAGTTTTCAGCACTCATATTTTGCGTACTCACGTTCAGCTCTCAATCCAATACATAGAACAAATTTATGGAGCTTTTATATATATTTTATTTTTTTTTTTCTTTCTAATAATATTAAATTTATCAACTACCTACTAGTGAGTAAAGTTTCCAATTCTCTAACTTAAGTGTATTAGCTTAATGCGAAAAACAATAAAATGAATTCAAAAATAATTCGTCGTGGATTTTTATTTTTATCTTGGATATCAAATTGCTTTTAAGAATATTGTATAATAGTTCAAAGAATAGAAATCAGAACTTTGCTTTGTTTCACTTTTTGCTTGGGTTCTCAACAAGGAGATACATCAGGCTTAGAAATTCTGTCTAATCGGCTCAAAAGTCACTGAAACTACTCGTAGTAAGACTAGCATTAGCCCCTTTTTGTTTTGTTGAAGAAGTCTTTGTATTGTGTGATATTTTTGATATTGACACAAACACGTACGGAACAGTAAGCTCAGTAAAATAATTAAATATGATTTAGTTTTTTATTCTATTCCACATAGTTTTCGAGATATTTTGTTTCAAAAAGATCAGTCAAAAAAGTGCTTTGATATTTAAATCATGACTGATATATCCTTAATATTATACACCTTGAGTGCTTAAAAACGTCTGTCTTCGGAAAATCAGAGCTGTAGTCGTCTGCCTTTTCTATTTTTTATAATTAAAAAAATCAGGTAGAGGCAGACACAATAAAATAATTTATTACTCATTTTTTTAATTACATGTTTGTAATATTGCAATTTTTAAAAGCAGCAATAACTAAGTGACAGAAGTTGATTCTCTTATTTTTTTTTATTCTGCCTGAAAATAAAATCATTTAATTTTGTATTTTTGAAAAAATTTTAGAAATACTCTTAATCGCAGAAACAAAAACGTGGAGGTCTGATTTAACCAATTGGAATTTCGATTATTGTTAGTGACTTGCTTTTGCAAAAACCAGATAAGTATTTGGCAACGAAGAGAGAATACCAAGTGGCCGTGAGCTCTGTCTAATGCTACTTGATCCTCGTGTGAGTATAATGTTTTAAAGTGTTCGCTTATTTTTAAAAATATTTGCTAAATAAGTCTGATTATCAGAATAAATACAGGCCTATTTACTGTTCCGAGTGCCAGTTGTGGATAGAATGATTGGGCCGACTTACCTCTATTGAAGGCTAAAGAGATTCAGTGAGCCGCTTAGAGAGATTTGACATGAGTCTTTATGTTGATAGTCTAAAGATTGTCGGATCCAATTAAAAAAGATTAATTTTGTTATTTAAACTGAAACAAACCGAAAGTTGAATCGAGTTTAAAAATTAATTAATAAGAAACGTCCACCATTTCTATGTCAATATTGAAGCTTACCTTGCACGTTTTTTGACAATTGTATTTTGTTAGCTGAAATGCGAAAAAAATTATTTGATAGTGTCTATTTTACACTCATTCGAAGTGAAATTTTTTTTTGAGAATATTATTGACAAAATCTATGTTATGGGTATGAACATTAATTCATGGGGTGGCGGTCATGCTATTTCCCGTTTACTTGGCTATTACAACCTTCCTTTTTGTGCCGCTTGCAAGAGATCATCCACTATATTTTTATATTGAGTGAATCAAAACTTCTTCTATGCATTCACATTTTAAAAACTTTACAGCTTTATTTTAAAAAAAATCTTAGTTACAAACCACGCATACAAGTATAAAAAAGTAATTTGAGTTTTTGGTGTCAACAATTACACTACTCAATAAAATTGAGGAAAATGATGGTTGCTGGCCGACCATTATCAGTTTGTTATTTATGCAAAATGACGCTCTGGTTTCGAAAATTCCATTAAAAATAATTTTCTCACGACTAGTTGCAATTAGTAAACCAAATCGATTTTTCATTATTTTAGTGATCCAAATTAGTGCTACACATATCAATTTACATAATTAATATTGTTTACTTTAATTTGTGATTAAAATCATGCATGTTTTTAGGAAAATTAAACCAAATCAGTTTTTCATTATTTTATGCTTCTAAACTATTGAGCGGATTTACAAGTTGTTTATAAAAAATGTGTAAGTAAAACTGAAGTGCCAATGTACAAGGACCCGAGGCGACGAGCGGCATTTGACAGTTCACCAAAGCGGTCACCGCATGACTACGTTCATTGGCCATGGAACTATGAATTAAATTTGGTATATAATTAACTACATAATTGGAAATAGTTACAAGTACTATTTAGTTTCTCTAATTCTTTTTAAGTATAGAAAAAATTTAAATTATCAATATCTTAAAAACTACTCATGAGAAAAATTTTTTAATAAGATTTTCGGAATCAGCTCAATATTTTACATAAAAAGTGGTTATTGGTTTGCCTGCAGCATTTTTACTGGTTTACAGTGTTATCGGTATTCTCATGGGAATCATGAAAATAATCATTTCAACAAAGCAATATATTCACTGACTTATTTACTTATTTTTTGTGTTAAATGCTTGTTTTGTTACACGTCCCAAAAATATACCCATCATAAAAACCATTCCGACGGATGAAATCAAAATTACCAAGAAAAACTTTTTGGCGGGCGACGTGACGACTTGATTAACAAGTTGATGTATATTTTCCGGTGGTTGAGCCAAAACCTGTGAAAAAATTATATTATATTAAATATTTTAAAGCAGTTTAGTTAAAATAATTCAATTACAGTATCTGCATTTTCGAACATCTCCATTCGTCGCTTTAATTTATTTCGGCAGTCTATTTCCATTGCTTTAGATTGATCTTGTAGAATTACTTGTAGACAATTAAGCTCTAGGAATAATAATGAAATTAATGCATTTCACAATTTATTAAATATATATATTTTTAACTTACTTCTTCCATTGCCGCTCCTTACGTTCGAACAGTAACGCAGCAAATCAACTGTACAAGCGTCTTCTAAAATTGGGTCAACGTGTATGTCTGCCTTGGCCTCAGCAATGAGTGTTGCGACTTCGATTTTGCATTCTCTATTAACAATTTTTTGATTAAGAAATGCAGTTTTGAGGCACTCCTCTATTAAACCCTGTTCCTCTTTGCGTACATTCGGCTTGCAAAGCACTTCTATCTCTGATTTGCAAAAGTTTTGCAAAAGGGGATTGAGTTTGTAGTTAAGTGCCTGCTCTTGCAGTATTTTGATCATTTCTTTTCCACAAACTGGATCAAGTCTCGATTCACGAAATTTTGCTTTGAGGCATTGCACGACCTGCAATTTTATTAGAATATAGTCATTGTAACATACATATGTACACACATATATACAAAAGTAGGTTGTATTATCTCTCGTAAGAGGTATAAAAAAAAGAAAACAAAATTTCAAGTTTCACAGCGCAGAAATGGCTTTTCAGCAGTTGAAACCGGTATCGATGCCATGAGAATCATAGTTGTGCAACGATTCTAAACTAAACTAAGATGTATCGATCGTATATTATGATAAATTTCAAAATATGTAACTCCGAGCCAATGTTATTAAGCACGGTGGGCTTTAACCTAGCTACCACATACAAGTTCTAGTTACAACAAAAATCTGAATTGGGGATTACTTAAAAAATGGTTCAACGAGGCGTGCTATTAAATTTATCATTATTAAATTTGAAGAAACTGGTTCAGTTCAACATCAGTGAAGCAGAATTCATAGCCATAGTGGTTGTTCAAGTGAAAACATTGCAGCAAGTGCAGCACAAGTGCTGAAGATCAAAGAACATAAATTCGTCGTCTTTTTCAGCAATTAAACCTCAAAGCAACAACTTTGTTCAATATTTTACACAAATATCTTTTCATAATTGGAAGATATCGATGTGCAGAATTGGTGGTTTCAACAGGACGCTGTAACATGCCATAGAGCAACGGAATCAGTTGATCTTTTGAAATTGAAGTCTAATAATCAAATAATTTCTTGAAGGATAGACATGAATTGGTCACCAAGATCACCATTGGATTTCTTCTTGTGGGTTTTCTTAAAGAGTAAAATTTATGCGGATAATCCTCAAACTGTTCAACAGCCATCAATATGTGAAAAAGTTACATAACATTTTTGTAAAAGATTGACAGCCTGCCAAGCTAGCAGAGGAAGGTACTTGAATGACATTCTTCTTCATTATTAACCGAAACCAATGTACTTTAATTTTCAACAAAAATAAATAAAGATTCTATACAATTTATGTCTTTTATTTAAAATTTAAAAAGATACCTCAGGCACAATAAAAAAATGAATTCCATAACATTAAATTTAGATTTGTGGGCTTTTAGGATTAAAATTTTGAAAACGGACTAAACACGGCTACGTTCAGACCAAAATATGGCTCTTTCATTTTGGGTTAAAGCTACATTTTCGTTTCTTTTTTCTTTAATATCGTTTCCAATGCGTCGGATACTAAATTATATTAGAAACAATTTCGGTAATGATTTTTATGTAAAAAGATTTTAATGGTTTTTGATGGGAACAACAGATTTCACTATACAAGGTCGAAAATAGCCAAATAGTCTAAGATGCAAAACGGCAAGTTCTGAGCCTGAAATTAATTTAATTTGTTTTAAAGTTTTAGATCACAAATAGTTTCTTTACATAAAAAGGTCCGTTTCATTTTCCATGTAAAGCAAATTAAATGACAGAGCCAGAATGTAACAAACTGTGACATGGGGGAGGGGAGAGTAGTAATCATCGAAATTTGTGTGAAGTTTTTTATGGACTGCCCCTGAGATAAAAAATAGCAATTATTGTATAAATACATATGTATGTAGTCTTTGATAAACAAAACATTAATTATTGCGATTTTATAATCTAAAGCATGTCGGCCAAATTTCAGTTCCTAACCCTGCTGAGGTAGGTCTTTGGTTAGCATACATACTTACATATACATGTTAGTATATGGGTAATTTCATCTATAATGGGCCTATCATTACCCTCATGTTTTTTAAATAGGCTGAAACTTTTTTCAGTGATTGGTCTATCATGTAGAAGATATAAAAAAATTCGATACAATTTTTTTGACCAACGTTATTGCTTAAAAAAAAAGTTTTAAATTGTGTTCAAAAAAGCTCGCAAGTAAAACGAAAAAAATTAATGAATATAAACAATCCAAATTAGTTTTTATATTATTTTTAGGTAGTTGTTTACTAGTAGATGACAAAAAAAATGCAAATCTGAATTAATTATAGATGGAATGACCCATATGTATGTACGCGTAAGATTAAATTATCGTCAACTTCAAACCAATTTAACACAGATTTTATTGAATCATACTAACAAAAGTTATCTGTCACATCTAAATACGTAACTAGTTTTAATTTTATGACTCAAATAAATGCTTGCATGACGAGACATAACAAAAAGTTTAAGATAAGACAAGAACAATTTTTGTTTTTTGTATTTAGTAGCGAAAACCAGAGGGACGTTTCACATCATTTAAATGAAGGCAATTGCAGCTTGTGGTGTATCCTTTTTGCTCATATGGATATTAGTGTCTGTAAATTCACAAAATGGTAATACGCCTGTTGCAACTATCGCTGTGAGTATACCCGGCCAAGGGGAGATATTTGGGGCATTTCACACAACAATCTGGACGAATCAAACATTTATGCAATTTTTGGGGATTCCTTATGCAGAGTCACCAAAAGGAAAACTTCGATTCAAGGTTTTTATAAAAAAAAATGTATTTACTTAGATGATCTTAAAACTTTATATTCAATTAAAAGGCACCCGTACCGCGATCTCCGTGGCGCAATACTTTGGATGCCACTAAATATAGCCGACGCTGTCCTGTTGTTACCTCAGTTTCCACACTATCAATAGATGGCTTAAAGCAAGATTTGGAAGATTGTCTTAATATAAATGTCTACACGAAAAATGTGAGAGTATATGTAAATATATATGTAAGTGGCCTGAAAAGAAAATTTGCTTCTATTTTCAGCTCAACGTAAAACGACCAGTGATGTTTTACATCTATGGTGGGGGATTTTATAATGGTTCTTCTTCAGATCACCCGCCCAAGTTTTTATTGGAAAAGGACATAGTACTTGTTGTACCACAATATAGAATCGGTGCATTAGGCTGGGTGTCCACATTGTCTAAAAATATGCCGGGGAACGCTCCAATAAAAGATATCTTATTGGCTCTACAATGGGTACGAAACTATATTACAATTTTTGGTGGTGATCCAGATAATGTGACCATTTTTGGGCAAAGTGCAGGTGCTGCATTAACTGGAGCACTGCTGATAAGTCCGCAGACCCCAAAAGACATTTTGAAACGTGCTATAATACAATCAGGATCTATTTTAGGCGATTGGGCCATAAATAAAGAACCAATTGCCCAAGTAACACGAATCTGCAAGAATTTGGGCTGTGAACATTGCGGCACCAGTGAGGAGTCATTTAAGTGTTTGAATGAAGTGGAAGTAATTAACTTATTAAAAGCTACGACTGCGGTAAACCAAACTCATACTTTGTAATTTTAATAATCATTTAATAATACCATTTCAAATATCCTTTTAAGGAGTCTTTTGCACCAGTTGTGGGTGACTTATATGGCGTACTACCACAAACACCAGATAAACTTATTAAATCTTACTACAGTTCTATACCAATCATGACAGGATTTACAAAGCATGACGGTTCCTTTGTATTAGCAAGTATATACAATACTAATAAATAAGTTTCCTTGCATACATAACTTGACTGTCTAACAAACTAGGTTATTATGATGCATTAAAAACGGCAATAGGAGACCTAAGTAATGTCACAGTTCGGGAATTCAGTGAAGGAATCATGGAAATGTCTAAAGATCCATCGCGACTTACAAACAACATTTTGAAGCGTTTGCTATTTTCAGCAGATATTTTGGATTCAACAGATCATAAAAATGCTATTCCAGCATATATTGATGTAAGTAGTATAAGTTTTCAACTAATGCGTAATTGCATGATTTGTGAAGATTCACGTAAACAATTTAAAACACAAAATATGTATTTGTATATAAGTATGAGAAGGAATCAAAGGAAGACATCTAACGGGCAGATTGAATTAGTTACTAAATCTGATATTTTTACTGTAACTAGTACGCCAGTAATGTAATCTTATTGATGTTGGTATAACCGACTTAGCAGTGAGCATTTTTCCATCATGTCAAGACTTGAGGTATTTAATTAAAAATTGCAAAAAAACCCTCTTTAAAAAGTTTAAATTTTTGTGAAGCTTAAAATTTTTCTATTGATACATAAGATTAGCTTATTATTAAAAAAATACGTCTTTTTAGAGAAATAAAGGGTATACCACATTTCACGCAAGATTTGAATTTCGCGCCATTACTAGGGTAAAGTGTTGTTGTATTGTGTTGAATATTTTTGAAATAACGAATGCTATTAGCAGCTTCAGTTCACAGTTTTCGTATAAAATAAGATCGAAAGAGTGATTTAGCTTTATCAACTACTGTAAGGATATTAGTCACAAAACCTGAGAAACCGAATTAATTATTGATCTTAAAAACTCTGATCGTTCTTCAGCCTGTCGTTCAACACAAAACATCGAGGCAGTTTGTGATAGTGTTACTGAACATTAATTCAGACAATGTTTCTTCGAAAGTGCGACTGATTAAGGTAACAGTAGTTAATGGTGCTCACTATCGATTCATGATAACTCAGTTTTTTTTGTGTCTAAATTGCATATGTTGCAGTATAACAAGGTAAATTTGACCGTAATGGGATACTAAGCACTTTTGTCACGCCCAAAACTTAATATCTCGTCAGTTGTTGCTGTCAATACTAACCACCGCCATATCGGCTAACATACAGACAACTTATGTATGCAAAATCAGTAGAGATGTTAACGAGAAAAACATTAAACATTTTTTTCAAACAAAAAAAACATGACCTTAGACATGTTATTGTAGGTCAGCTAATTATTTTTATTACGAAATCTGGTTGGTTCTAGAAAAAATATGCAAGCCATTAGGGCCGTTTCTGAACTAGTCAGATTTACAGGATTTAGTCAGATTTAGCCCGAAAAGCGTTCCTGTACTTGAAAAACCTGTGAATGAAACGGAGATGAGAGAGAGCTTCTCTTTTTGTCCAGAGTTGCAGGTTTTAGTCAAAAGAATTTTTGCTGGTAAAATTATGAAAAGTGTGAGCAGTTCTGTGTTGTGCAAATAAATTGTAAACATTAATTTTAATTTGACTATTTTTTGCCCATTTTATTCTTTGCGTTTACAGAATTCAACATTTTTTATCAACTACATTCAATTTTTGACGTTGATTGGAAGATTTAATTTATTTTACCAACTACATGCAAACATTGTTGACGTATATTCTCGGATATTTTAGTTAAAAAAGATAAGGAACGAACCTATTAGCTAGATACTATAATGAGGACAAAAATTGTTTTTTTAATGATTATGACAAATTACATTTTGATTGTTGACTCCTCATATATTGTTACTATTGAAGTTTTGAAATGTTTTGAGGAGGCGGTTCTACGCTCCGTGAAGAGCATTGAAGTTCTTAAATAATTTGATTTTTTTTAATTTTTTTCGAGTAGATAAAAAGTCAAATTTAATAAAAGTGTGAAATATCATCTAAAGAAAAATAAATTCATTGAGTTGCTGCAACGATATCCTTTTATTTTCCTTTACCACTTAATATTTTTCATTTCTTTATCATTTACTCCTAAAGCTCACAAGCACACAATTTATGAAGTCGCCTGTTGTAGCTTTTAGCTCTCACATTGTACACAAAAGTTTAGCAGATATCTACATGTATTCTTTTGAATATGATGGTGCTAATTCCCGTTTTGGATATGAGTTTGGAAATGACCATTATCCTTTTAATGGCGGAGTGCATCATTCAAATGAAAACATTTATTTGTTTTCGACACATGCTCTCAATACTAACGATACGGAAATGGCAAAGGAAATGGTTCAAATTTGGACTTCATTTGCTCTTAACGGTGTTCCTAGCCTTAGAAGTGATACAGCTTTGAAGCCAATGAAAAGTAAGTTAATATTTAATTGTAATTTTTATAGCGCTAGTTTTATAAATTTCTTATAGGTGAAAGCGGTCCATATTTTAAAATAAACAAAGATGTAATGATTAGTAACGATGTTCTACAGGAATTTACGTCAGCATTAGATGATCCCGAAAAATATAAATTAATTCGACCAAATATTGAATTTTAAGATACGGATATAAACTTTCAAGAGTTAATATAACAGCAGTTTTTAAAGCCCGGTGGTTATTATCTTGCACTAAATATGCAATTTAAGCAAGACGACACAATAGAAAATAAAAAAGTAGCATGGGAAAACAAAATGAGGCGTTACTTTACTTCTGGAGTGACTACCCCTGTTAAGTCTATGTATATTTACCTTTCCATTTAGTTCTTCGTTGGGATGAGCCTTAGCAACAATGTCAGAGCAGTACTTGTCTATATTTTTGCCGCATGCAAGTTGTAGAACAGGGTTAAAACGATAATCTGTATTTTGTTCAATCATTCGGTTTACAACGACTAGATGACACCTGGAATCGAAAGTAGGTTCGTCTTTATATATTTTTAGGCAATCCAGCAAGTGCATTGGATCAGTATTGGCACAAAACTTATAAGTCATTTCTTTGCAAGTATTTACAAGAGTATAATCTGTTGCACTATCACCGAGCTCAGATTTTTTAATGAGGAATACAACATGATGACAAGAGCTTTCGAGACGTGCAGTATTGAGCACAAGACACTCAATGGCCTAAAAAGAAAACAAAGAATGCATTATATTTCCTGGCGAATACTGGCAAACATTTCAGACCTGTCCGGGGCCTTTCTCATCAGCACAAAACTCATCAAGTTCTTTTTTACAAGCATTAGCTAATTTAGGATCAAGTGCTACAGACTCACGTTGCTGATATAATTGAGCTTTGACTTGTTGACGACATTCCTTTAGAATAGAATGTCGCTGTCCACGTATTGTATCATTGCGCATTACTTCACTGAGGCAGGATACAACTTCATTTTTAGTAGTACTTGAAGTACAAAAACGCACAACGTAAGGTTTACACGCCTCTTTAAATTTGTAAGTAAAGTGATAATTTTTTAGCGATATAATTTGAAAATGTTCAATAGCTGCACGACATTTAAGGTCTTGACGCAAGTCCGCATCATTTTTATGTGAAATAAGGCAATCCATCATGTCCCCTAAAAAATGTATTACTTTTTAAATCTGGATTAGAAATTGCAATGAAATAAAATTTAATACCATCGCCTCCGTTCATAATATGTTCACAATGTGCCTTCATTGCTTCCATGCAGACTGACATTATAACTGGATTAAGTTCTACATGGGCAGCTTCTTCTTCTGTATATGAACTTACTGCTTCCTTTAAAAATTAATAATATATAAGAAACTAACAAATGACACACTTTTACGATTTACCTTGCACCTGGGCTGCAATTTTTCTAGATTTATCTGAAGACATTCCATTTCAGCGCCTCTTTTAGTCTTGTCAAAACAAAACAGAGAAAGATCTTCAATGCAATTATCCTCAACCTCAGGAATCAAATCTACTGATACGGCGCGTTGACGCATAACTCGCTTGACTTCTTTAAAACAATCTTTATGAAGCGATATTTTGTCATTATCACTGTATGCGATGCGATGAAGGCACGGTAAAATCAGAGGCCCACGCTCTGGATCCATCTGACCGTCAACAATATCATCCCAAACTTTTTTAGCACGACAATATTTAATAGCATCATCGCGACAATTTTTGTAGAGTTGTGGATCCAATTTAAAGTCACGGGCCACAAAGTATTGAATTAAAAGCAGCGCCTGTTCGCAATTAGGTTCCATCACATTAGTGCCAATGTGTTCCATAAGACAGGACATAACACGCGCCTCTCCTCCAACTGTATCCCTGCAAGCAACGTCAACCACTGGCTTACACGCCATGCTTAGGACAGGATCAACGCGCCAATCCTCACCAGCATCTGTTATTTTAAAAAGCTTTTCCAATGCACGCTGGCATTGTGTACTAACTCTTTTGTCCTTCCGTTTTTTTATTCTTGCGTTGTCCATAAGGCAATGTATAACTTCCTCGCCTACTTTGTCTACATCATTGCAAAGTCTTGATATATCATCAGAACAATCAGATAGAATTTCTGGTGAAAGTTGAAAGTCCAACATGAGCATCTTTCGATGGTCGTCAATTTCTTTACGACATTCGATGCCAATTTTGGTTCCATTTTTCATAACAGATTCCAAACACAGAAGTATTTGAGCTAGTCGTACTTGTTTATCATCCGAAACTCCTCGTCGACAATGATTGTTTTTGATATCATCTTTGCAAGCTTTTGCAAGACTATGACTTGCTCGGTAATCTCTGGCGATATCATTGTCCCGTTGTGCAAACTGTCTGCTACAACGAGGTGAAAGTGAGGGATTATTGCGTTGTTTAAATAAACATTTCAAGGCATTGCTGGATTCAGGACGTTCCTTAAAGAAAATAAATTATCGTTACGCATAGTTTGCAAAAAAGAATGAAATTGAATTCTTATGTGGTGGCAATAAATATTTAATAGCAAAATAAGAAGATAACAGAAGTATTACGTTCCTGTGAAAACTTGTGAAATATGCTCTTAAAAAATAATTTAAATATTCATGATATATTAAGAGGCTTAATGGTCAGAGCTAACTCATAGTAACGGACTCAAAGGCTCTACTGAATTTCAATTTTAGCTATTCTTTGAAGGAGCGGGGTATTTCAGAAAACCACTAGCAACACTTTGATACTCAATATTTGAAAAGTTAAGTGCTTCAAACTTAAATACTCCAATCGACGACAGTGACAAGTTATTATGGCCTTATTAACATTAATTAGTTTAAAGCATTTTTTGCACTTAATTTTGAAAAATATAGTCACCATTGCCTGGAAAGATTAATAACTGTATTTACCTGCGAACATAGTTTTTTGAGATCTATACTGCACACATCAAAAAATATCATGTCCTCCTGCTGATGAAGAAAGTTTTCGATGAAGCTCTTACAGGAATCGCCTAGTTTGTTTATACCTTTTTTTTTAAGACATGCTATAGTTTCCAACTGTGACACTTTTCTATGCTTCAGATTTAACCGCCCACATTCAAGGCTTAATATATCTGCATCACAAGAGACGAAAAATTCATTTTGCATGAAAAAGTCTGGGAACTGAGCTGCGTGTACTCTACGAATTATATTCCCACATTGGTTGGGCAGCTCATTTTCATCTATTTTATCTAGTAGGCAAGTAAGAGCGATATCGGCAGTTTCACAGGAAAGGAACTCCTGCTGTTGCTGTATACAAAAATGGGACAGATGCTGGCTGTTAAGAAAGGGCATATTAAGAAGTTGTCTTGTATATTGCCAAATGATGTGTTGGCATTTTGGTGGCACTGATTCCAGCTGGCCCTGCTTCAACGAGTTCACGCACTCCAGCACAGATAAATTGTCATTGGTTTTTAAATGCAAGCAAAGTTGCCGAACCTCGTAACATTCGTTGTTTTCAACAATGCTGTGATTAGAACTGGCCGGCGCGATGGCTGCACGAACGCTGCGATGCACTGAAGGAAAACTCCCACTACCTAACTGCGACAGCGTCATAGACAAGTCGCTGACCAGCAAGAGTATCAAAATACATGATTGTAAGTTTGTCATCACTTTTAATTGCTTACGTATAAAACATTTATTGTAAAGATATTAATATTTGCAATTTGCTGGAACAACTGTAACTTTTGCAGTGAAAAAAGCAATAAAAACGTCACAACTGTCAATTAGGTTCAAACTCATCTGTCCCTTCTGTTGACAAAAAACAAAAAAAAGTACATCTGTCAATAAGTAATCCTCATCTGTCACTTGAGTTGCATCATAAGAACCATGATTCAATTAATTCAACATGAGTGGTTGAAGGTAACACACAACATATTTTTCAATTGCGTTTTATGCCACGAATGTAAACGTTTTATTAGTAAGAGTTCATATTTTGGCTAAACCCAAGATGAATTATATATTCCCTTTAAGAAACTGCTTTAGTTGTTTACTTTTTGCCATCGTAATCGTTAAAATCCGGAATTTTATCTCAAAGTTGGTGGCCTGACAGGAACACAAGAGTGTAGTTGTATTGTAACATCTCTGTTCTCGTTAATGTTTTCAGTTTTGTTTTGGTGGTATAGCCCCTATGTTAGCCATCGTTCAAGTTCTAAGCACAATGGATGCGGGATGCGACTGGGAAGAAAAACATAACGAGGTAACATGATTTTTTTTATAAGTTAGAGTAAGATGTGTGGTGGAAGCTCAAAAAAGCTCTTGTTCTATCGTTTAGGAAATTTCATGTTGTCTCGTTATGTTTTCTCTCACGCTCTCATTCATTGTGTTAAGCGTTTTAGAGCAAGATGGGCAAGAGAGCTTTTATGAAGCAGAATCGCCAATGTCACTTAGAAAAGTTCTCGCAGTGCGAGTAAACAGATTCTGGTTTTGATGCGATTTTTTTTGATAAGAAGCAGAAGACAACACTTAGGAGTGACATCCAGCTGTTCTCAGTTTTATTGTAATTTGTGATTTGCGCGAAAAGCATTATTATTTAAAATAAACAATTTGTGCATATAGTCTGTGATTAAAGTGATATTTCTACACAACCACAAGATATTATTTAAAGTAAAAATATTTGTTGTTGATAATCTGGTTGAAAGTGAAAGTGCTTCAAACCACAGCGGTTCACAGTGCCGCCGGCTTCGCTAGCCACAGTAATTGTACATAAAAGTAAGGGTAAGTGGGAGGCATTTGGCCGCTACTTAAGGCTCACGTCCTATAGTATATACTGTTATTTTTTAAAAGTTTTTACTGCTTTTATAGAAAGGCTCCACTATTTAAAAATCCGATCCATATGCAACTCATTTTTTAGTACAACAACTTTTACTGGCTAGTCCCGTGCAAATAAAGTCATTAAGAACTTTAGAACTTCTTGCCGCAATTCACTTAAGGGGAACGGTTTTGGAACTCGAAAGGAAAGGATCAGCCAGTGAATACCATGAATCAGATCTGTTCTGTGGGCTGCTGTGCAGCTCTTCAAAAAGAATCTCAATTTGTGGCTGTGAAAAGACACGCAACATTACTAAGGCAAACAACTACGCTATAACTTTCAAGAGAGCTTGGTATGGAGGTTAAAGATAGTAAAAACAATCATCGCAAAAAGCAGGCGATATTGTGGAAGTAGGTGTAGCTTAGAAATGTTTGCCATATTTACGAAACTATAATAATCCGGAAGGCAGCGTTGCAAATTACATAATCACTTCATCACTTTCGATTCCTATTTGAAGATATTAATTTCGTGTATGTTGATCTGAGCGTCATCTGCTGGTTGTGACAGGCCGAAAAAAATTCGATCAAAATTCAGAGCTTACAGACAAAAAAAAAGAAAAAAAAAAATATGAAGACCAATTTTGTAGACGAGATAAAAGCACATCGATTTCATGTCCGCAAAATCTCTCGAGCCATTTTTCACCATCTTCCAATAAATATTTTCCTGCTATAAATATCACTATTACCTAACTACCTATTCGTTATGTAGCAGACATTCCCTGAATATTATGTCTAACCAATGTTTTATATATTTGTACATGAAATTACCTGGGAGGGTATCCCCTTGAACAGAAGAATGTTACCCATTTCCCTCACAAAATAAGAACAAAAATTATAAATTTTTGGCATACGTTACGCGCACGTTTTTTATAACTTAGATTTTTAAAAACTAAAATGTATTTGTCTTTTGTTGTATTTAAAATACAGAAACTTTTTAAAACTTAAAACAAAAATTACACTAGTCTACAATGTTTTTGTCCTTTAAATACTTAAATCATACTTTACTACACTAATCCGAGGTCGCTGAACAGGAATATGTAAAGAAAAATCTCACATCAGGTTTAATTTCCAAGATATATGAGGTTGCTTATGTCGAAATCTTCGACATCAACTTCGTGTATTTATTTTAGGAACACCAAATTTTACCGTATATAACTATATAATTGAAAATTTTAACATTTTCCCTTCAAATCCCACTTTGAAATTTGTTGACATCGTTTTTTTCTCCGAAACATCGTAAATTGGAATTTGTTACAGAGGTTTGCATACAAAGCTACGTAAGTTCCAGTACGGCAAGATAAACGGAAAATTTAACTATTTCAATGTACGATATTTCAGGAAAAAAAGAAGATATCAATATAATTGAAAGTGAGTTTTTCAACTATATAACTACCTTAATATTTTCAGAAAAATTTATTGTCTCTTAAGTAAATATGCATACGAAATTGACCGCAATTGACAATTTCGACACTTACAAACCCATGTATCTTGAAAATTGAAGATAATGTGAAGTTTTGGTTTACATATTCGTATTCAGCGACCTTGAATTAGTTTGAAGCACACAAAAAAAAGTTATTAGCAGACCAGTGTTATCATGAAAAATGCTTAAAAACTTAATTCGAAAAACTCTGTTTTTTCATTATTTTTATTTAAGTAGCCAAATATATTTTGAACAAAACAAAAATTAAGTGAGTGTGTTCAGTTATAGATTTTTAATCTGCTAGAATAATAAAAAAAGCACACTGTGCGGCGGTCAGCTATTTCTTAAAGATATGCTCGTAGGTAATTTTATCTGGTCAAAAAGTTTACTATCCAATCAAGAGAGTATTGTAAAATTTCTTCACCAGGAAAAATGGTATACATATACCAGAGTACATACTCATGGAAATTTGTCTAAGTTGAACACTGTCATACGAAGCAGACACTTACTAAACAAAATTAGAACTTTGTTTCCGAAGCTTTGCGCATTTTTATAAACAAATATTTAAAAATATTGTTATATAATAATAATATTAATAGAGTTTAGCTACTACAGCTATTAGCCTTTTTAGCTATCTAGCAAAAAGCTAAAAGA
Organism: Meiosimyza decipiens; assembly: GCA_963680825.1. Taxonomy (NCBI): domain Eukaryota; kingdom Metazoa; phylum Arthropoda; class Insecta; order Diptera; family Lauxaniidae; genus Meiosimyza; species Meiosimyza decipiens. The sequence goes on from OY804258.1 coordinate 39,830,913, forward strand.
CATCAATGTTATATGCAATATTTTGCTTCACAGTTTATATCCGCTACATTTGCGTTTTTGTTATTGCTGCTACAGCACCCTGTTAAATCAATCGGAATCCACACAAGTACGAGTGCATTTCAGATTACCTTCTGTTAGCAAAACTTAGTTAAATCTAAATCCGACGGAATAAAACTAAGCAAGACGTTTCGTTGTTTTAAACGGCAACGTCACCGTCACCGTCCCCGTCAACAAATCTTAGTATACTCTCTTAATTATACAGTGATACATACACCTCTATGTTTGTATGTATGCAAGCAGAGATATTTGCATTTGTTGCAATTGTTTGAAATTAACTGTACATTATAAAACCTAAATTTGTATACCTACACAGAGAAAAATTTATAAGCTCTAATTACACGGTACGATAGTATTTTTGCTGCATAATTCTATAGAGAACATTGCAAGAGAGAATATTTTAGACGTACATATTCGACCTCGTGTAGGACGAAACCTTATCCGAGTTTGTTTGTTTGACCTTACCACCGAGGTATAAAACAAATTTCACAAGACTATGTGTGTAATAAATGAAAACTTTCGAAATTTTTTATTTAATGGCTTTAGTAGCTTCAACCAATTAATCCTTAGCTATAACTTAAGCTGGAAGTTTGGTATAAAACTTCACATAACATTTTTTCTAATCGCCAGTGACAGTTTCAGTTAAAGGTTTAAAAAAAATTTTTCTCAAATTTTGTAAAATTTTTAACGCTCTTTTAATCACCACCATCTCGAAAATGATTTTTTATCCAGATTGTTATAGACCTGTAATCAAGGGGATTCGATAAAAATAAAATTTGTTTTTTTTATATAAAGGGATCTTCTAAACCAAATAAATAAACTGCTTCTAAATCCAAAAAAGTCAAAGACATTGATCCTAGTCCGAGGCAGAAATATCTTTTATAGTTTCAATGATTATGAAATATTATTTTATCGAGTAGACTTAAACATCAAAACTGCAATGGCCTTGTACTCCTAGACCTGGTGATGATTTTTCTTTCTGAGCAATTAGAGCAATCAGCAAACTGTTGAAGAATATTGGATGTATAAAGAGTTTGAACTTTGGCCGGAAAAGTGATTGCTTTGCACATTACATACATTACACTTATTTCGAAAAAAAAATCTTTTTTATTCCCAGTTTGATTTGGTCTGTTATCCTCTTGCAGCACGTATTGTAAAAATTGGGTCAATGCAATGACTACGACGACAGGTGCATGCCTTTTGTCTTCTGCTTACGATCTTCAGTGTTCGATCCTCAGTCTTAAGTTTTTGAGTTTACTTATCAATGTTGCAGCATGTGATGATCCAGACGGCGTGCTCAAGAAAATGTGCAGCAGTTATATGCGTCAGGTTGAAGTCATTTAAACATTCCCTTTTAAGCCACCTTCGTCGCTTATAATTTTGTTGTTGTTGTTGTTGTTGTTTTTGTTACTGACATTGGCATCGATCGATTGCTTGCTTCGATTAGACCCTCTTCAGTTTGGTCGTGTGGCTAGTATTTTTTTTTGTGTATCATTTATTTTTTACTCATAGAGAAGGCGTAGGATAATGAACCTAAAACCACGCATATGTTAAGGATATCTTTTTCATTGCTGACTCGAAGCCAAGTACGAGGTTATTCGTACGATCGAACGTTTGCTCTTGTGTCTGGCGAACGAACTAGCGGTCCGTTGCGTTGCGCCAACGTTAAGGATATACATAACTGCAGTAGCAGGTGCTGGCGTTTTGCTGGGCATCTGAAAAATCTCTTCGCAAAGGATATCTACACGAGTAAAGGCATAAATGAAGATTGTCATAAAAACAAGGAGCAGAGTTAAATGTTACAGGTGCCGGTGCCGGTGCTAGTGCCGCTGTGCGTATGTATCTGTATGTCATTATAATACATTACTACCGATCTGAGGCTAGGCTATACTACAAAGGTATATAAATTCTTTTAAAGAATTCATTTAATTGTTGTTGTTTCAATTTAGTTTAGGCGCTCAAACTACAAAAAACGCAGTTCCCCACCTGTCACATCAATTAGCGCGCGCGCTCACTGACCTCAGACATTTCGGTCTTGATAGATAGATACCCACACCAAGTAAGCCGGTGATAACAAAAAACCAAAAAAAAAACAAAAGTACGTGAACGTTTTTTTATTGTCTACTTACAGCTGTACAGTATGTAGAAATGTACCCTTGTTTTTTCTTCCAAATAGCACGATTAATGCCGATATACTTTGAAATTTTAAAGGATACTTTTGCTTCGCGCTCAACTTGTGCATCTTTGTGTATCACCGATGGATGGCTTTACCGCCTTACTGCACGAGTTAGCACGCGCCACATAGGGGTGAACGTATTTTTGTTCTTTTTGATGACTTAAACTTGGCAAATGATGTGGGCTCAGGTGTTAACACTCGCGCTTACCCAGTTGGACCGATAAGCATGCTAGCACTGAAATGGTAGCTTACTATCTCATTACTATCTTAACTTACTTTTCGTTATATAGTGTATGGGCATGCATGGCGGGCTCTACAGCGTAAGGTATTAAAGCAATGGGGTGGGATGATAAAATGTTGGACATTTTTATATAAAATTTAAACGGTCTGTTTTGGGCTTTAATCTCACCACTTTTTTTGATGAGACCCACTTGACCTAGGCATCAATGTAAATATGTTGCTTCATTTGAATTAAAACGGATGAAACATATTTTTTTTTAAATATATGAAAAAAGAACGAAAAATCTGCCCTTTTGTTTTGTTTTGATCTGCATATCATCGCCTTTCCCTCATACAAAATGACCAATTTCTACATTTGCTGAAATGGTAATGCATTTAACATCAATCTCTTTTAAGCCAGGTAACTGGGTATGTACATACATATATAATGAAATTACCTATGTTTATTTGAAAATATAACTGTACTCATAGCTAAAAAGTTGTGTATTTCAGATTTATCATATGACTTTCAACTGATTATAAGTTCAAAAAATGTGAGTCTTGATTGTTCTGTTGTAACTATTTGCTGTCGATCGCGAAATTGTGCATCGATCAGGCTTTTTGTGCTCCATACAAAAAACTTTAATACGTTATTGTGCACTTGATCGCTTTGTGTTCGGCAAATGATCGTTTAAAGCGGCGGCTATTTCGCTAATTTCGCTTCGATTGATGAACAAAAAATGCGACCAAATTTTCTTTTAAAACTTGAATTCAATATATTGCAGATGCTCACATGTTTCATTTAAGATTTGAAACTGAATGGGGATACTTCGGAAGGGAATCCGACGCAGCTGATTTCAGTTCAATGTCAATTGCTACCGACAAAGATCAATAATTGTCGCCGAATTCTTTGATGCTGTGTGTGATTTGTTAACTTTTTGAAAGTTTTGCTGAAAGTAAATTTAGAGATGTAATGCGGCGTTTTACAAAAGAAATATTTTCGGTTTAAGTGAACCGCCCTTTAAAAGTGCCGCGAAAATTGTTAAAAAACACGAAAATATTTCATTATATATATATGGATATTTATTTAACAGTTTAACATTTAATTTACTGCGTGAAAATGCTACGTAATTAAATATTTTATAAAAATTAAAATTGTTACATACATACGACCTTGTTGCTACAGGAAGTGTTATCCTCAAATATCAGTTTTTTTTTGGAAATTTTATAAAGATTGTGCTTAGTACTAATGCTCTTAAGTCTAAGAATTGCTCGAAACAATTTCAACAAGTCTATGAGAATAAAATGAAGTCTTGTAGGCGCGCAATTAAGTTCTCGCTGTTTGTCAATAGATGGCGCTAGTGGTAAGAGCTGGTCGATTTGGTTCATATCGAAACGTTATGAATCTAGCCTAAGCATATGGTAAACAAACCGATTTGACACTTTTAAGATTTTGTGTTTCCATAGTCTGTTTGTGGTTGCTCGAAAATTTTGTGCCAAATAACCATCAATTGCGGGAGGTGTTGATTTTCTTCTTTCTATCGAAGAAAACGGCGGCTGACGCGCATCGAGAGCTCCAAAAAGTTTACGGGAATGGTGTTCTGAGCGAAACAATTGGTTTCGTCGCTTTAAAGACCATGATTTCGACATCGACGATCGACCACGTGAAGGAAGGCCAAAAACCTTCAATGATACGGAATTGGAGACATTTCTCGATGAGAATTCGGCCCAAACGCAAGAAGAGCTTGCTTCAGTATTGGGCGTTACTCGACAAGCCATTTCCAAGCAGAGCACTGCGTGGAAACGTTCCCAATACGAACAGAACCAGTGAAAACATACTTGGAAACTCTCAAATGGGAAGTCCTACCCCACCCGCTGTATTCCCCAGATATTTCTCCGTCAAACTACTACTTGTTCCGTTCAATGGCACATGGGCTGGCTGATCAGCAGCTCATTTCCTATGAAGACCTCAAAAAATGGCTTGATTCGTGGATAGCCTCAAGAGACGAACACTTCTGCCGTGATGGCATTCGAGCTCTGCCAGAAAGATGGGAAAAGTGGTATCTAGCAATGGGCAATACTTTGATTGATTCGTCTGTAACTATAACAGCGAGAACTTAGTTGCGCATCTAATATTATAAAATATTTTATGTATAAAAGATACTTACATTAGTGTGGTCCAAAAATTTAATTTTGCTTTTTTCGCCATTTGACAAAGTTTACTAAAAAACAAAAAACTGATTCGGTATGCTTAATCTAGTTCAGATCATATAACTATTCCATAACGTCATAGTTTTGAAACATACGTATCACATAAGCAGAACCTTCTTCATCTGATTTGGCGCTTGTGTACTAGATTTATTCGAGTTCAAGTTTTTTTTTACACGAAAATATTTTTATATTAAAAATTTCCCTTACCCGCCTTTTGTGATATGACAGCTGTGTGCAATGCACCCACTGCCCTTATGGTAGAAGAAGCTTTGCCCATAAGTACCAGAAATGCCATTTTTTTTTGGCAATGATCTTAAACTCAAAGATGCCAAAGTTAAAATTGAATTTAAAAAAACTAAAATGAAATAAAATTGATATTTATTTTAAAAATTATATTTTTATTTTAAAAATTAATTGGGAAAAGTTTGTTTTTTAGTCGGTAATTTTGAAAAAGAATATATGATGAGTTTTTTTTTGCTCATTAAAAACAAAAATCATTCAATTCCCGCCTTTTTCATTTATTCGATCCAACGATACGCTAACTGCTTCAACGTTTTAGTCCCTTCAAATTGTACTTTCATTTATCTAATATCGATAAAACGATAAAACAGGCCTTCTTTTGTAGGCCTGCTAGAAATACTCTTAAAGCAGGTCCTCCTACATCGCTGGCATCAAGAGCCCTTCTAAGACTGCTTACCGTAGAAGGGGCCACAGAAGTACTTTGAAAAAATTAAATCTTAATACGTCGTGGGAATCTTAGTAAAATGTTTTTTTTTCTGCGTCAACCTCCCTTGCGTTTATGTATTTAATGTTTATTTTTTGTGACGTTATCGTACATTATAATTTGACATTGAATACACAACACTCCTCTAGCACTTTAACATAACATGAAACAGAAGACCAGCCTAGCAACCTGCACACCGTTCCTTATTTCTAACCATTTATCTACTTTGGATGTGGTAAAGGGTGTTTTTTTTAGAGGTTTGTTTTTCGAATAGAGATAAAACTGGCATTTTATGGTCAAATCTGGCAACTCTAATGTCATTTATGTTCAGTTTGGTTTGCCATTTCATCATGAACAGGTTGACAAAAGAACAACGCTTGCAAATCGTGCAAATTTATTTCGAAAATAATGGTTCAGTTCGCGAAGTTTACCGCAAGCTCCGTCCATTTTATGGTCGACATAATCGTCCATCAGAGCAATTAATTCAGTTAACCATGGATCGTTTTCGCACTACGTTTACTCTATGTGATAATACGCATCCGCAGAGACGTCGAACAGTGCGCACCGAAGAAACAATTGCCGCTGTAGAGCAAAATGTTGAAGAGGACCCGAATGAATCGATTCGCCACCGTGCACAGCAATTGGAGCTTTGTCCATCAACTTTATGGAAGATTTTGCGCAAAGATCTTGGTTTGCGACCTTACAAGATCCAGCTTGTGCAAGAATTAAAGCCGCGAGACCATGCAATGCGTCGTGATTTTGGTGTATGGGCCGAAAATGAGATTGATCTCGATGCTGATTTTCATCGCAAAATTTTGTTCAGTGATGAGGCTCATTTTTGGTTGAATGGCTACGTCAACAAGCAAAATTGCCGCATTTGGAGTGAAGAGAATCCACATGAGACCCTTGAGACGCCATTACATCCACAAAAACTGACTGTTTGGTGTGCTCTATGGGCTGGTGGAGTCATTGGGCCATACTTCTTCCGAAATAATGCTGGAGAGTCAGTTACCGTTAATGGAGACCGGTATAGAGCCATGATAACCGACTATTTTGTTCCCGAATTGGATGGCATGAATGTGGATGAGTTGTGGTTCCAACAAGACGGCGCTACATGCCACACATCGCACGTCACAATCGATTTATTGAAGGAAACATTCGATGAGCGCATAATTTCGCGGAAAGGACCTGTCAATTGGCCACCAAGATCGTGTGATTTGACACCATTGGATTATTTTCTTTGGGGATATGTGAAGTCGCTCGTCTACGCCAACAAACCAGAAACGTTAGGGGACTTGGAAGCCAACATTCGTGGCGTTATTGCCGACATACGGCCCCATATGCTCGAAAAAGTGGTTCAAAATTGGACCTGTAGAATTGGCTTTATTCGAGCCAGCCGCGGCGGCCACATGCCCGAAATTATATTTAAACATTAATGGCCTAAAATTATCCTTCCAATAAATCCAAATTGATGGACATTAAAACGATTTTCTTGTGTTTTATTTCAATTCGAAGCTCTATACCTCTAAAAAAAAAACCCTCTATAAGTACAATGCAATGACAAAAAGCTAATGTCGAATCATAAAACATTGCAATGCATGAAATCAAAAAATAAATGAAGTCCTTCTTCTTTGCCTTCTAATAACAGGCCTTATAGCACTGCTGCTGTGGGAAGGTCTTATAGGTTCTTATAGTACTGCTGCTGTGGGAAGGAATAATAGCACACCTGCTGTGGTAAGGCATAATATCATTTCATGAGTATACACTTAATGGAGTGTAACTATTCTGCTAATTAAAATTTCACTACTTATAAAATTTACTTATTGTTAATATTGACAGATTGTAAATTAAAAAAAAATTTTTTTTTTATTTGCATGAAAATTTAGTTTTGAGAAGGTTTCTTACAATCGCAGTAGTGCTAGCAGGCCTTCTCCGGGGAAGGCCTTGTTCAATTGGAAGTTTTGTACTGTATTCGTTGTGAAAACTTTGTAGATAAGAGGCGGCAAATTGCATCTTCACCCCGGGCGTTGAATGTCAGCGCTACGCCACTGTTCATACGAACGTATACCACACAAAATTGTGGGTTTCGAACTTTTAAGATCTCGAAGGATTAAATGGAGTTTCCGACATGTATTATGTAACAAGTAAAATCTGGTCACTTTGTATCATTTCAGTTACTAAGCGGGAAATAGCAGAACAATAAAGCTTCAAATCTGTGTAATACATTTCAACTTCAACTTTCATTTGAACAAATTTTGAACGGAAAACTGATTCGTTTTGTGCCATGAGTCATTCTTTTAGCTATTTACTTCTCTCCCCCTTGAAATTGAAACAATTACGTAGATTAACATAAGACTTACATATATTAAAGCCCTATGTATTAACTTAATTGAAAGTGGCTTTTTGATAACATAGCGGCTCAAGCAGGACAACCTCAGAGGAAAATTTATTTCTGTTAAACTTTTTTTTTGTCTCTATAAGCAATCATAAAATCTTTATTTTCGTAGGATAAAATTGGCATTGGAAAAAGTATCACGATCGCAAAATTAAAAATTTTACACGATTTCTTAAAATTTTCAACTATGTATTATTTTAAGAATCGTGTCTTGCTTTATAATTTGTTATATTTTTTACGAAAGCTATCTCTCTCTTGTGTCTTTTATCCCCTCACGTATAGGATCATAGGATCTCCACAAAACTCTTCCCACATGAACGATCATAAGCAAGTGCCTTAAATTCTCTCCAACATTTCCCCGGCTTACGTATTTCCTGTTTAATTATCTTATCTTCGTTATTTATTTAATTTTGTGTACGTGGCGTATGAGTGACTTTGTAATTTTTAAATATCTCTAACTTTTGTACAAATAATGATAACTTAATAATTTAAGCACAGTTTTGTAGATTAAACCACGTAGTTGTAGAAAAAATCCTTCAAATTGTTGCTTAGCAAAAAAATAATTTTTGAAAAAAAAGTTATCAATTTTTTCTCAAAAAAAAATTATTACTTCTCACCATTTCAGAAAAAAAAATGTTTTTTCTTTTTGTGAAGGCCGGAAAATGCTTTTTTTAAACTTGCAAACCCGAGATGAAATTTTATAATTTAAGATATTCAAATTTAAGGTATTTTTTATAATTCTAAATAAAAAACATAAATTGTGTGAAGTCTTAATTTATTTTCATTGTAACTTAAAGTATATTGATTACAGTTAATTATTAAAAAGAATGTAGGCTCAAATGGCCTCTTCCTCTGCTAGCTCGGCAGGCTTTTGCTAAATGGTTCATTTACTGATATTTGCTCCATGGTGTTGTCTTTGAGGTGTTGAGCTGTTTGAGGATTATTCGCATAAGCTTTGCTTTTCAAGAAATCCCATAAGAAGAAATCCAATGGTGTAAAATTGCATGATCTTGGTGACCTATTAACTTCTGTCCTTTGAGAAAATATTCGATTATCAAATTTCTCCTTCAATAGAACGATTGATTCCGTTGTGTGTGGCATGTGGCACCGTCCTGTTTCTGTACATCAATCGAGGTTTAATTGCGATGGATTGAAGTCCTTGGCTCTTCAGCAGCACTTGTGTTAACAGCTGAAATATTTTCACTTGAACGACCACAACGATTATAAATTCTGCTTCTCTGATCTTGAACTGAAACAGTTTCTTCAAACTCAATAATGAGCATTTTCTCTGTTGTATTTTGAACGAAATTTTCTTAGAACTTCTGATTAACTTTCAACATATTGAGAATAAGTTTTAATAATAAAAATACGCTGTTCCATTTTAAGTAACCGGAATTTATTTACTTTATACCTGAAAATTCATTTGTGTAATCTAGTACTTACGAAAAAAATGGCGGCAAATTTAAAAAGATAGCTCAAACTTGAACACCCTTCATAACGCGTTTAAGTTTAAGTGAAATTTTACCAATTCATGACCACTAACCTGTGGATATAAATAATTTAAAATAAAAACGATCATAATGAAAAACTGAACAACGTTCGATCTTCTAGTACTTTATATTTATTGTCTTTGATAAAGTGTATTTTTTTTATTTCAAAAAATTTCTAACAATTTATTCTTATTCGCTATTTCATCTTATAGATATAAATAAGTACCTACGTTACTTAGGACAGAAGAAAGTTAAAAAAATTATTTTATTTAGAAGGTTTAACATAAAAAAAAAAATACTTCTTTGGTGTAGTTAGCCGTTTTTAAAAATTTTTTAATTTAAATATTACATTAGAGATAAAAATTGTAACAAAAGCACTAAATTTGCATAACCTAAGTAAATACGAGTAGTTGTTCCTAAGTACATACATAAATTGATTGATTAATTGTTCATTTGTAAACTTACGTAACTTCATGGGCTAACGAATACCATTACAATTACTTTGGCTTTAGCGACTAATATTAAAAGGAATCCAATTAATTCACATTATAATTCATTGGTCTTTTTGTGTGTGTGCAATATGATTTTGTTTTGGGAAACTTAGATATATATGTTGAGAAAATAGGTCTTTTGTAGTCTTTGTTTCGATGAGGAATTTACACTAACAGCTGCTGCTGACTTCCATTTTGAGGAACGATTGGCTTTCTTCCCCATGACGGCTCTCTCGATGTCTCCTTAAATCGACCTTTCGTTGAAAGGACTGGTCGCAAAGACCACAAGCAAATGGCTTATATCCAGTGTGTTTGCGCATGTGTGTTATTAAATTTGAACTTTGGCTAAATGCCTTTAGACAAACGGTGCACTTGTGTGGCTTCTCACCTGTATAGCAAATTAAAATGAAAACATAATCAGTACAAGCTCTTCGATAAAGTTTATTAAAAGCGGGGTATCAAGCAACCCCACAGCAATTACGTGGATTAAATCAGATAGCATTTCCTACATTAGTTATTATTTCAGTTCATATGTGTGCATGCACCCTAGCAAGACAACACACTATCACTATCACAATTTTTATTGGCTTAGTCTATAAAGACACGTGCATATATGCACATATGTATGAGTATGTGTTATAAGTATTTGCCAACCTACCGGTGTGTATGTAGGTGTGCTTCTTCATGTCGGACTTCTGATGAAAGCGCTTTCCACAATATTGGCAGGGATAAGGTCTGGTGTCGCTGTGGATGAGTAAATGCGTTGACAACGTAGATGACCGCTTAAATGATTTACCACACTGTTTACACTGAAAAAATAAACAGAAAGAAAAAACAACTTAAAATAAGAAAAATCTGATTGGACAGACATAGGTCTTAAGTAGTACTACGAATGAAAACTTTTGAGGGTTGTTTGTCGATTTTAGGTTTATTTTTAATCTTCAAAACTATTACGCGTAACAATATCAACGTAAGTACTTAGCACTCAAAGTTGGTAGAATCAGCAATTTAATCTGAAAAGAAGATAATCTGAAATCGCGATACGCGCTTTCCAAAGTTTTCAGTCGACATACAATACGTTCATAATTTATAAAATTTCTACTTAAAACATTATAGAATGGAGTCAGTGGCGTCACTTCACCAAAACCTTGGGGGAGAGGGGCGACCATTATAAATTCACCACTACTGGATGGCTTTATTGAATTGATATATTGAATAATAGCGAGTATCAGATCCTTGGGGGAGGGGGCCAATGCCCTCCCCAGCCCTACTGAATTGACGCCACTGAATGGAGTTCTTTAGAACTATAATTATTTTCAATTTATTGTTTCGCAATTACATACCAACAATAATACGTAATAGATGGGACTTTTCTTTAAACCTTAGAAACTCGGGGACTATCTCAAAATCAATACTGCATATGGATTTGAAAAACCTAATTGAGATTGGGTCCTAAAATTGTTTATGAATAATTCTTAGATTTCAGCGATTAAGTTGATGTTTCTTATGTCGCGAAGATATTGAAATCTTATATATATATAAGCTTTTTTGGTACCAAAGGTTCAAAAGTGAATTTTAAAAACAAGTTTTGTTTATATTATTAAATTCTTTTCGTTGCCAATTTTCCGTTGAAAACTTTCTAATTTTTTACAAAGAGATGCAAATTGTGATGATAACAACGGCCTTTTTAGCGATATACTTGTGTTCAAAATGAGCTTCCACTTGCTCACAGTTAGAGTTAAATAAAGGTCGTTCGAAAACATGCTTTGCCGTATAGGATCTCTTGCACAATTGGTCTCTGAGTAAAAATTGTAGAGTCAAAGAGAGCTTCCAAATGATATACAACAAAATTTTTAACTTTTCCTTATTATAAACATACTCAGTAAAGAACTATTCCGTCGAATACAAAAGTATGTATGCGTTGGTAATCCATCCTTAAAGTTCTTCCAGGAACAGTTATGAATTTCAATAACCTGTGCCCGAATATTACTTAAAAACTACGGGGCATATAAAAGCTCTTTTCTCTATTATATAGTTTACGCTAAACTAATGTTATTTTCATTCTTCATTGAGTCCTTCCCAAATTTTGCTATAGACAAAAGTATATACAAAGAGCAAAGGGGTCGCTGCTAACTCGACAATTCAAGCTTACGAGTGGCATGAATTGTTCAAAGATGACCGCGTAGTGATTAAAATTGGGTTCG